>VXBQ01001354.1:126247-169461 GCA_013400175.1 Phainopepla nitens
GGGGGGGGGAAAATTGGAGGAGGAAATGAATTTTAGTCCGAAACTGGGAAAGGAGAGCCATTAATCTCTGCAGTTGTGTGTAGGCAGGAGGGACTATTTGTTGCCTGACAGGCTGCTCTCAGGACTGGAAACAAAGTAGGTTGTTTGTGTCTTTTTATGTCCTCGTCCTAGTTTGCTTTAGGACAAGAGCATTTACCTCATGACGCTTATTTTTGAACTTCATACTGGAGGCAGTGTTCACATTCCACTCAGTCTTTTACAGGACCAAGAAGGGAGAATTAGTCAGCTGTTCTTTGTTTTTATTTCCCTGACTCTTGAACGGGATCCAGGCTTGCTCCTGAGGTTTTTCATCTGGATTGGTCTGAATAAAACAGATTTTTCTTGCAACTGAAACCCCTTTATTTGCAAAAGGTTATGATAACCAGAAGAAGCCAAGCTCCCCCAGTTTTTGTTTGGGATGGGCAGTGAAACCGGCTTCCTGCGGTCATGTTCACATTGAAGGAGTTTCATAGGACATTTATTTAAAAAACAAACCAAAAAATGAAAGCTATCATGTTTGTGCCTTAGTGTGGCATGCCAGGATGCTGTTGCTAAGATGATGCCTGCTGATTCTGGCATAAATAGTGATTTGAGCAGACCCTACCCTAGGGAGTTGAGTCCCAATCCTTCCTCCCCTGTATAGGAACAAATCAATTATTCTAAGGAGGCGGTGTTGTCTCTCGGTGCTGTTGTGTTGCTTTTTGAAAACGTTTTGTAAGTTAGTCCTTAAGTGGGATAATTGCTTTCAGCATTTGCAAGTTAAATGAAGAAAGCTCTAATTAGATTTTATAAAGTGGCTTAGCATGTTGAGAAGGCTTTTCATAAAGTATACTGTGTATTCACTTGGCGTTGCACAATTGAATTTCGTGTAGCACTGACGAAACCTAAAAATCCTATTTGGCCCTGGGTGCTTAAAGGATTGAAAGCCTGTCTTAAGTGCTCCTGGCCATACAGCCTCTGTTGTTCCTTTCCCCACCATCCCAGCCTCACCAGGGCGTTTATCTGTGTTGTAGAGCCTGGAGGAGTTGTGTTCAACACCAACCTGTTTGAGGAAGAGCCTCGGAGCTGAGCATGAAGCTTGGTGTTCTGTAGCACTTGCAGGCAGGACCCTGCCCATGCTGTGTAATCTGTTTTAGGGTATTGTGCTGTGCTGATTGTACAGTGGGGCTGGGTGGCACAGAGCCACTTTGTTCAGGTCAGCCCTGGCTCTGTGCGGGCGCTTTTTGAGTCCTACACAAACCCAGCAGTGCCTGTGCTTAGTGGTTTTTGGTATTGTTTGGAGTCCTGTAGGTTAGAAATGTGATATGCTAATGCTTTCCTCTTGCCATCACAGCCTTGGCAGCAGCTGAGGCACTGGCCAGAGCAGCCTGACGCACTGCTTGCCATCTGAATAAGGACTTAGCCCAGTCACAAGCCCCTTTCACGTGTGGTTTCTGCAGTGTGTGTGCCAGGAGCTTTCTGATGGGAATTGGAAGGAGTCCCCAGAGCCAGTGTTTGTTCAGGTCATTTGGGTGCTGTTGCTGGATGTGACTTTTAGAGTCTTATGGAAGATGGGCTCTGTTTGGGAAGTTTGAGGCTCTTCCACCTCAGTCAATCAGGTTGTGAAGCTTCATCTGCAAAAATGTGTATTCCACGTGTAACAACTTAGAAGAAACCAGACCTAAAGTAAAGTACTTAATTAGAAAATCATGGAATGGTTTGGGCTGGAACAGACCTTAAAAACCCTCTAGTTTCACCCTCCTGCCATGGGCAAGGACATCTTCCACTAGGCCAGGCTGTTGAGGGCCCCATCCAGCCTGGCCTTGAACACTTCCAGAGATGAGGAGTTTTGCACAGGTTTGTTACGAGTTCAGACAATCACAGAAGCAGCTTATCAAAACTGTGGCTTGGTGATAAGGCCTGAATTTGAAGAAGAGATTTCTAGTAAGATCCACTTAGCCTGGGACATTAATTAATGGATCATGAGCAGCTTACATCCTGGCAGAGGGACAAAAGATTGTTCTTTTGCCCTCTAGCCAGGCTTGATCTCTTCAACCTTGGGTTCGAGAGTCATCTCTGTCATGGTCAATTTTTCTCACTCATTGCTTTTAAAGGATCAGATTCTTTGAACACTTTTGGAATCAACAAACTTTCCCATTTGAATTTATTGGATCTCTGTGTCCATGACAAGTTGTGGTAGAGTGTTCTTTGTGTGAACAGCAGGCTGCTGTTGTAGCCACATGGAGCACACTGCTTTGGATGAACATTCGCAGCCACCCACGGGTGCTTGATTCATCACATGTGCCTCAGAGCGTTTTACTCTTTTGTAGTGTCTTTGTAAATGGCCTTTGTGTCCCTCTTTGAAGTACATATGAGCTGCAAGGACTGCCATGGTCAAGTGAACTCAGAAGAGAGCACAGATTTAGACCTTTCCCATTTTCTGCCTTAAATGTCAAACCCGTGTGTATCATTGTTAATGGAGTTATTTACTCATTTTGGTAAACATGTAGGCTAAGGAAGAAACTTTGGCAGTTTCCTTGTGATCTTGTGAGTAGTGTGCAGGCAGAACTCCAGTTTTCTTGGAGAACAGATTTCAAATTGGATGGAGTTTCCTGTATTACTGGAGATGGTTGATGCTATGGAAGGCTCTGCAGTTTGGTGGAGCCAAAGTTCTTGAGTGAACTTGAGGTAATGAAGATTCTTTGTCTGTAGAGATGAAATGTTAACTAAACAGCTCTCTAAGAAAGCAGATATTACTGGGTGAGATGTGGCCAGGAAGTAATTAAAGAAAAAAAAATATTTTTCCTGAATTCTTTTCTAATTTTAAAATAGACTTAGGAAATCTGTGTGTCACATATTTAGTGTAGCAACTGTGTTGTTGGTGCCAGGGCCTTGAAATGGGTCTTGAGTTGTGAAGTGTCCCAGCCTCATGTGTGTGCTCAGACAAATTTTGGTTGATGATGATGTAGCTTTTCATGGCAAGGCAGATCTGGAAATTGCTAAATTGGAGATTTACTCCTGGAAGTGCCAAAGACATCATTTGAACAAGTTTGAGAGGATTTAATTGAGTCTGCATAGAGGTGAGAGAGCGGGGGGATGATCCTTAAATTGTCCAATTCCATTAAAAACCTGCAGTGAGCTGCCAGAGGGGAGGCTCAGAAAGCACAGGTGACTCCTCACATCTCACCTACAAGGCAGCTGTGCCAAGGCAAATAGGTGCTCATTGGCAGGGGACTGGTGCCACATCCCTCAGTGTCCCAGCTCCATGGCATGGGATGGACTTTGCACACTGGGTTGATTTATTTGTGAACCAGGGGCTGCCTTTGGGAGTGCACAGATTGGTGCTTCTCGTGCAAAGGAGCTCCCCCCCGTGTGCCTGGATGTGCTGGTTTGGCAATAATTTATTTTTTGGTAAGGAAGGAAAGGAATTAATGATGTGTCTTCTCCCAGTCCTATCTCACAGCAGGAGATGAGGAAATGAAAATTGGTGAATTCCCAAACCATTCCATTGGAACGGGGTCCTCTGCAAGATTCTGTTTTTGGATTTTCTAGGAACAAAGTAAATTGTGTTGTTGCCTTCTGTGTGAGCTTTTGCTGCATTTCAGGATTTTATGCTAATATTTCGCATCTATCAGTACATTTTTTTCTTTTTTTGGGAAAATAAAATTATCTTAATTACCCTGAAGTAACTAATCCTCAAAGCTGTAATCATTGCCAACATAATACTTCATATTTACAAAGTATGAACAGTTCAGCTCACCTCTTCACATGGTCTTCTGAGTTACTGTAAACAGTTTCCTGGAACCATTGCTTAATCAAGAAGTTGAATTCTGTAACATGAATAGTGAAGGCTTTTGACAACAAAGATGTAATGCTTCCTTTCTTGTTTTATCCAATTTAGTGATGTGCATTCCATTAATGTACTTTAAATTTCAGTAGAATTTAAGTGAAAGGGTACAATTATGAAGATTTTTTTCATAAGGCCATACTTGGTAACACACAGAGCAGCTATTGTGCTGATTATTTGGTGTGACATGGCTACTCTTCTTGAACCATAAATCTTCAATAATGATTTTAAAGATTTACTATATCCTTGCCTACTTGCCTAATGTTTACTTTTCAGTATTTTTAATAGATTTTTTTTGGTATTGAATCCCAGAATGGTTTGGGTTGGAAGGGACCTTAAAGATCATCCCATTCCAATGCCCTTCAGGGACATGGGCAGGGACACCTTCCACCATCCCAGGGTGCTCCAGGCACTGTCCAGCCTGGCCTTGGACACTTCCAGGGATCCAGAGGCAGCCACAGCTCCTCTGGGCACCCTGTGCCAGGGCCTCCCCACCCTCACAGGGAAGGATTTCTTCCCCATATCTAATTTAAACCTGCCCTCTGTCAGGGGAAGCCATTCTCTGTCTCCTGTCACCCAACTGTATCAAAATAAGCTGCAGAATTGACCTACACTCATGATGTGATGTTTTTCTTTTGTCTGATGTTTTACTCATAAGGTTTTGCAAACCTTGATTTCTAATGTTTCAGTGTACCAAAACATCGCTCTCATGTTTCAAGAAGAAGTGTATGAAGGCCCTTAAAATGAGATTTGGGAAGCAGAAAGGAAACTGCCCAGGACTGTGTAATCATCATCATAATGTCATTAAATAAATTACTCCATGATTTAACTTGAGCACTCCTGGATGGATTCAGCTCATAATAATTTGACACTGGGCACTCTGTGTATTTCTCTTGAAGATCATAACTCAGGGCAGTTTTGTTTACCGTGGGAAACTTTCTTTCAGATGGAGGCTGGGAGGGCCATATCTATTTGTGAAGGACAGGGAGTGCTTTTGTTACCTTCCCAGAGCCATTACGGGATATGATTGCTTGGGGGAGTGTCTGCTTATGATCTGTTAGAAAACAGCCTATTAATAAAACAGAGGCTCTTGTAATAGAGCACTTCTTAATCTTCTTCCTGTGTAGTTATTTATAGGTTGTGACATCTTAATTTGCCTCTCATGTGCATCGACTTCTGTTATTTTAAAAGATCAAGTAGTTTTCACACGCCTCTGAGAATCACTTCTGGGAGAAACTGTCTGTTTTCTAAGGAATCTGACAAAAAGGGCTCAAATCATAAGTTTGTTGTGACAAATGCATTAAGGTTTTTGCTGTTGTCTTTCTAAAGGACAGAAGTTATGGGATGTGCTCTTGTTACTTATACATTAATCCTGTATTTGACTAAAAGCAGATTTCCCCGAATTCCCCAAGGATTTCTAGTTGCTGCTAACACTTCTTTTCCCTTAGCACCTGGAGCACTACCAAACCCATCATTCTGTTCATTTTGGTGGCGCTTTGCTTTCTCAGAGCGGTCCCAGCGCCAGGTCCTGTCACAAGATGTGCATCGACATCCAGCGGCGGCAGATCTACACCCTGGGCCGGTACCTGGATTCCTCTGTCAGGAACAGCAAGTCCCTGAAGAGCGACTTCTACCGCTACGACATCGACACCAACACCTGGACGCTGCTGAGCGAGGACACGGCAGCGGATGGAGGCCCCAAGCTGGTGTTTGATCATCAGGTCAGCCAGGCTCATCCTCCTGCTGAGGGTGAACTGCGAGTTCTCAGGGTTTAAAAGTCACTTCTGATCAGATCTCTGCGGTTTCGAGGCGCCGTACCAGGTGGCAGGGCAAGGATGAAGAGGGTGTGATCTGCTCTCAGTTAAATCCTGATAGTGTTGCTGCTCAACGCCACTGGCTGCTGGTGCTCTAATCAAACCGAGTCAGAAGAATCATAAAAACCTTTGCAAACAAATGCATTTTATTAAGACACGTTTTATTAAAGCTCAAAGCACAGTTCATCTGGTTTTAATCAGTCTCCTTGAGCTGGCTTTGCAGATCTGCCTTGCCTGCAGGGCCTTGGGGAGCAACTTGCAAAACTGTGTATGGTACCTTTGGAAGAATACTCCAAGCAAGCTGCTGGAATGAGACCAACACAGGAGCAGGATTCTTTCCAAATTGGTTACCTTCAAAAATTGTAGAATGTGTTTTCTTTGTAGAGCTTGAAACACCTTAGAGGAATGGCAGCTAATCCTTTAAAAAGTCACATCTGTCCACGTGTTCAGATGGAAAACTTCTTTAGTTATGTTGTGTTCAGTGGCTTTTGTCTACTTGAAAACGGTATTTTGTTCTCAATTGTTTTGTTTTTTTGGTTTTTTTTTTTTTAATGAAGCATTGCCAAGAAACAGCACATCAGGAGTAATTTTTAAAGCAGCCCAAGATCAGCTTTTATTGGTACTGGCTGTTTTGTAACCAAAGCTGTTTGCCAGCACAATGTGCCTTTCTGCTGACACCTAAAATTAAAGATACGCCATGTCTGCAGAACAAAAGCCAATCAGTCTTTCTGTTCTATTAATAACCAGTGCCAGGCTCCCAGGTGTTGGGGAAGAGGCACAAGGAAATTGTCAGCTGGCAAGGCTGGCCCTGGGTACCTTGCTTGCCTCTTGAAATGATTCCTTTTTTCCCTGTTCTGTCTCTCAGGGAAGAAGGGCCTCACTGACTTCTGTCAGTCTTCAGCTCTCCCTCTTCTCTCCCTCAGCACCTCCTGCAGTAGCAGTTTTTATTTAACCTTTGGAAATGTGCTGCACTGCAAGTGTTGTGTGTAGGCTTTGCTGAGTAGCATCTCTATCTTACTGTAATCTTGTCTATTTGTTGGTTTGCTAGTTTTTCCCCCTCTGGTATTTTCTAACCCTCTACTTTGCACTTTGTCTGAAAACATCACCTGGAGTGAGGGGGTTTGGTTTGATTTGTGTTGCAGTGTTTCTCTTGTGTGCCATAACTATAACCTCAGTTTAGGTTTGGAGATTAAACATATTTCTGCTGCACTCCCATGAGGAATCTTTGGCTGGATTATGTTCCAGTAATGAGGGTAACAGTAAATGTGTGCTGGGGATGGAATCTCAGTAACAAATCTGATTTGTGCATCAGTTGATTGGTGGGCAGTGAATTAACAGTGATTTTGAATTTCTCCCTTGCACAAACATTGCCAAAGGTGATATTCTGTTAACTCTGGATATAATAAGGACCTAGATTGAAACGATCCCCATGGATCTTCTCTGTGGAATCTGTGGATCTCTGGAAAAGAGCCCTGTGAATCCTTGTGAAAAACTCTCAAATACTTTTCCGTGAAATCAGCAGTTTTAGGTGATGAAGGGTACATTTAGTCTTTTCTTTTACATATTAAATGGCACACAGAAATTAGACTTGTGTTTTTAGTTTCTTTTATGAGATTAAGACCCAAAGGACATGAAAAGACATGAAAATGTGTGTCCTTTTCTGTTTGTTGGAGGCTCAGGAGATGTGCAGAGCACTGTCTTAGCTTAGTAGGCATTGCTTGCAGGAGAGAGGTGTTTAATGTTAGCTCTCAGCGTGTTCAGGTCTCGCCGTGCCGCCTTAAACCGCTTCCCTGCTTCTTGCAGATGTGCATGGATTCTGAAAAACACATGATCTACACCTTTGGAGGCCGAATTCTGACCTGCAATGGCAGTGTGGATGACAGCAGAGCCAGTGAGCCCCAGTTCAGTGGCCTCTTTGCTTTTGACTGCCAGTGCCAGACGTGGAAGCTTCTGAGGGAGGATTCCTGCAACGCCGGACCCGAGGATATCCAGTCCCGGATAGGACACTGCATGCTGTTCCATTCTGTGAGTATCCACACCCTACTTGGATTTATGATGTCTGACTTGAAGGAGAACATCTGCTTTTGGTTTTTCTTGCAATTTTTGAGCTCTTTAATCTCCTGTGTGATGTGTTGTCTCAGTAAATTCGATGTTTGCTAACATTCTGATGCTGCTTTGGTAAGTGCAGGAGGTGCTCATTCAAGTTTTGGAGCCTTCATGACTCCAACTGGATAAAATTTCAAGTAGACATCAAGGTGACTTTAAAAGAGTTGATTTTAGTGGCATAACAGTAAATAGACCCAAAGGCTGTGGTTCATTTTGACCAAAAAATGGTCCTAAAATATCCTAAAAATATTTTTTTTAAGTTAGTAGAGCAATTTACCAGCTTCTGGTCTGGTAGATACTCTGTGTTGTTACTGGAATGGGACTTAATGAGTGTTCATGGAGTTGCACAGGCCTCAGAGCCTTTGGTGCTGGAGCACCAGCTGCTCTTTCTTTGTCCTGAGCAGCTGCAAACAGCTGCACACAGCTGGGATTAGGGACACTTCATCCAGAGCCTCATGGAGAAGCAGAAGGCTGGGGGTGAGGTGTATACAGCATTTTACTCTATGTTGGGTATTAAAAGCTACCTTCCATTGCCTTTCCAGTTATGTTCATCAGTCACATGTCTATTTAAGAGCTAAAGAGAATTAGAATTAATGTTGTGACATTTAAATATTTACTGATACCATCAACTCAAACCCCACCAATTTGGAAGAAATTGATGATTTTATTTCTCTTGCCCTTTCAAGTGAAAGATCAGAATTTTTACAATGAATACTGGGCTTTCTGAGCTTTCAATTTTATTTTTGTTTTGAATGATTCTTTAAAATCTGGTGGAAAAACATATTGCCACACAAAATTCTGCACAAGGACTTGAGGATCTTTCAAGTAAGTGTCTGTGGTAAATGTAAGAATACTGGTTTCTGTAAGCACAGGTCATGGAAGTTAAAGTCCTTTTCTGTTTTCTCAACCATTTGAAAGAAAAATAATCTGCCTCTTACGGACTTTCCACTTGGCAGACTTGAAAGAAGCAATAAACCTGTTATTCTTGGCTTGCTCCTTGCCATTTGCCTGCACTGAATTTAGTAATGTGCTGGTACCTGGATGGTTTCTCATACACTCTGTCTTTTGTTGCTGTTGTGATTTTTATGATGGATTTTAGAGACGGGGCCTGTTAATTCTTTAATAATAAACTGGAAAGATGAGCTGCTTTAATGTTCTGAAGTTAAAGCTGGATGAGGCAAGGCTGCATCAGTTATCTGTGCACAATGATAAACTTAGAAGAGACATCTCTATTCCTCTTTGATTCATTAATTCTCTGCCCCTGGATCCCTGGAAGTGTTCCAGGCCAGGCTGGATGGGACTCGGAGCAACCTGGGATAGTGGAAGGGGATTGGAACTGGATGAGCTTTAATGTCCTTCCAACCTAAACCACTTAGGATTCTGTGATAAATATTTCTGTTAATGATCACAGCTGACCAGCCTACTCTCTTGAACTTGTAAAGACTTCTTTTCTCCCTCTCTATTCCAGAAAAATCGCTGCTTATACGTATTTGGTGGCCAGAGATCAAAGACTTATTTGAATGACTTCTTCAGTTATGATGTGGACAGTGACCACGTGGACATCATCTCAGATGGCACAAAGAAAGATTCAGGGATGGGTAAGAGGATTGCTACATAATCATTCCATTCTGTTGGTACAAATGAGAAATACTCTGTGAAAGATGAAATACTGTCAGAGGAGAAATATGGAGGTGAAAGGGCAGGTTCAGCCTGTGGGATCAGGTTGGCACCCTTAACTAAGCCTCCATACCCAGGTAAACTCCACACTCTACAGGTTAAACTTATGCCAACTCCTCTGTCCTTTCTGTCATTTGACACTCTCCATCTTGAGCACAATACAAATAATTGATGCATGAAACCACATAGCACCTCAAAAGAAAAAAAAAAAAAAAAGACAAGAAACCAGCAAAATAAGAATACCTCTTCTGGAAACTCTAGCAAAGACAAAAAAAAAAAGCTGAAAAAAAAAGTCTTTAAACCTGGAAAGATGAAAGAAAATTTTTATTTTTCTGCTTTTTACCAAGGGAAAATTACCATAAGATAATCTGCAGAAAGGCAGGTAGGGTGCTCAGAGACAGAGAATTAAAGTAGAGAGACGGAAGTTATTTTGGCCAGAAAGATGAGACCAATCTCTTGTCCTGTTACATTTGTAATAAATATCAGAAAGGGGCAAAAAAAAAAAAAAAGGAAGAGGAGGGAGCAGGGCTTCAGCTCTGTGTGATTCATAGCACTGGAGCTACAAATCCTGTGTGTAGTTCTGTATGACAGAAGTCTTTAAAAACACCCAGAAGGCCTGTAACATAACCATAAAGAACTGATTTCATGTCTTTTCTCCTCCAATGACAGAGAAAAAATGTTCCTTTCCTCCCAAAAAGCATTTCTGCATGTATAAACACATCATTTTCCTGTTACAAAGACCCTGATCTTCATCTTCCAAGTCAGAATTTGAAATTTGAGTTGCACTGTGTACCACTATGGGACAGAAGCTACAACTGCCTCTTAATTTTTTTATATTCAGTCCCAATCTTCTCTTCCATTTACTAAAAACCCCAGGAAAGAATTAATCTTGAATTTAGGCTGCCCTCCTCCTTTTGATCAGGCTTAACTTTTGGCAAGTAATTTTGCTGAACTTTTGAAGTGAATTATTGGTGGTGACGAGTTATTGTTTGCTCGTTAATTTAGTTATGCCAGTAAGGGAGAAAAGTACCCAAGCTCTAATTCTCTGGAGTCATTTATTCACTCAAGTCCTTCCAAGAAAGAACCAGCTCATATTTTTGACAGTCTCCTTTATTCAGGTGCACATTGCCTGATGCTGCTCTGCACACACCCACGTTCCCTTTGTTGTCCTTAGAGCTTTTAAAGAATTGTTTTTTTTTTTCCCCCCCAGGAAATTGGTAACATTCTGCCATTTTGCTCTTTTCAAGCTACATGTCTTCACAGCCAGAAGCTTGAAAACATGTGGCTTTAAGCTGACACCTTTGTCTACTTCAGATTTAAAGATGCTGAGTTTGTCAGGACACTGAGCTCTGCTTTTCATACATGAACTGCAAAATTCAGTGTTTCAGAAGTAAATTTTTAGCCCTTCTCCCCATTCCCACAGGCCCTGAAGTGATGAATAGAAGACTTTACTTTTTTTTTTTAATAAGAAAATGACTCACTGGAAATAATTCACGAGTAGATTTTTTTGGTTTACTGTTCTCCTGTGTGTGGAAAGTAAACAAACAGATTTGAACGTTTCCATTGCCTTTGAAAGAAAACACTGGGATAATTTGCATTTTAACAGGAAGAGAACAAAATGCTTATTACATTCAGACAGCAAATGTTGACAGCACTGTTTTCACCCCAAAAAAGCAAGTCTTTATTGTGCTCTTGTTAGGTAGTGATACTCCATTTTGATCTGTCTGAACAAAGTGATTGCCTGCCTGGTTGCTGTGAAGTTTTAAGCTGCTCAGTGTGATGAGTCAAGTTGAGGATGCCTGACCTAAATGTTCCTATAAAGTCCCATGATTACATTTTGTTCCTGGCTCGCATGTGGCATTCAGTTCTATTCTTAGTTGAGCTATTTTGATTTTTACCCTTTCTAAAAGAACTTAATTGTGCATTTGTTTAAATATCTGGTGGAGTAGGGAGATTTTTTAAAAAAAGTAGTGAAATGGATAATAAGGATTATGAGTAACAGAGTTGTTGCAATGCTGTAAAACCATGGTAATGATATGTTGGTTTTGCTGCTCTCATCTTCTTAGATATTTGTGCTGTTCAGCATTTCTTTGCTTTTGTTTGTGCCTCTGATGTTGATCCTGTGACCAGCTCCTTGGATGGCTGATCTGTTTGGAAATGAGGGGTGATAAGTATCACTTAAATTTTCTTAATTTGAAGGAAAAGACATAATTCTAACAAATTTAGACATGCAGCTGTGGTGATGGGTTGGATGTGAAGGAAGACAACAGAGGTGCAAATTAGAGGAATTTTAGTACTGTTGAATAGAGTTTGTGTTTGGAGGAGAGGCAGAAATGTTTATGTTGATGTGGACACACTTTTAGAGCAGTTTTATATTTTAATTGCTTTAAAAAGCACATCAACAACGCTCAAGCAACAAAACACCCCCCCAACAAACAAAAATGAATATATCTGAGTATATCTGAAGCATACAGGTGGTCTGGAGGTGCCACCAGTCCTGGATGTCCCCAGGGCTGGGCTGGGAGCTCTCCTGAGTCCCTTAGTGCACAATCCATGACTAATTGTGGGCAGTCATTGCAGCTCTGGGGGAGCTCATGGCAGCCCCTGTGCTCAGGGTTCCTGTGATAATCCCCTCTGGCCCTGGCTCAGGTGGTGTGTCAGAGCTCCTGCTCAGAGGGAGAATTCCTTCTGCAGGAGGATGTGCAGAGCATCTTGTACCCCTTGGCATCGAGTAACTTCCAGAGTTAAATGTGAGCAAGCCTTAAAAGTTCTTGTGGCTCCTTGTGGTGGTGAAGTGGTTCTTAAGGGCAGCCTGCAGGTGG
This sequence comes from Phainopepla nitens, assembly GCA_013400175.1. NCBI lineage: Eukaryota > Metazoa > Chordata > Aves > Passeriformes > Bombycillidae > Phainopepla > Phainopepla nitens. The sequence continues at coordinate 138,532 of VXBQ01001354.1, forward strand.
TTTTTAATTTACCAGTGAATCTCCCAGGTCTCTTGTTGGCCATTTCACATCCAGAACTGTGCACCTGATGGATGGGGAATTTCATGGATAAGTACCACGGACAGAGGCGACACAGCCCGGCTCAGGAAACAAGACCAAGTCAGAAAAACGTGCATCAAAACAGATAGTACAGCTGGCTCAGCCTGGCTGGGCTCCAGCTCAGACAGGCAGCCTCAATATCCCATTTTCATCACCTCTTAGTGACACCTGGCTTCTTGTGCCTGTGTTCAGGTAAGGTCTTGCCAGTGGCCAGCACGTCCCTTGCCATGGAAGCATTTTGTTTGTGAGGGGCCTTATGTGCTTTTCATCTTGTGAGGTGCTTCTTGGAACTAATCCTTAAATCCTTCCCTCTACCTGTGAAGGTGAGGAGGGGGGCAGGCACTCACCAGATCCTAGAGATGCTTTGCAGAGCTGCCATAGCTCAGAATTCCACTCAGATTTACTGACTGATGGTTTTCTTTTTTTTTTTCCAAAATTTCAGAGACAGCTGAGCATTGGACGTTGGATTGTTGCTTTGTCAACATGACAACCAAACTGTTCAGATGGACTCCTTAGCTGCTCCTTGGCAGACTGCCAGATGCAGTCTCATCAGGAAAAATCCAAGAGGATAATCATTATCTTGCTGTGTCAACAGCTGGCCTGGTGCTATCACTCACCATGACTTGCTCCATTAAAGTCTGGGGGAGGTGCTCCTTCTGCTTTGTAGGAACTACAAGGAGTGGTGTGGAATAATTTGCAGACCACTTTTTAAAAATTAATCCACTGGGAGGTGCCAGGTTCTGGTGAGCAGCAATATCCACGTGATGCAGTTTTCTCCCAATTTTGTAATCACGAGGCATCACAAGAGAGGAGGACACTTGGGAATTGCTTGCAGTGGGACTGGCAGTCAGTGTTCTGAGGGTTTTGTAACTCAGGTGGCACTAAAACCTTGTCAGTGAACTTGTTTCCCTTATTTATCTTTCATGAATCCTTCATGCATGCTCTTTAAATTTATAGAACGGACTGTACATTTATAGAATTGTTTTGCCATTGTTGAGTTTCAAAGCGTGTAGAAAAATTTGCCTTAATATCCCCTCAAATGTCAGAGATGAGATTTAATTTCCAAAATGCTGTCCAGTACTATGAGAGCCACTTCTGTGTAACCATAAACTTGACTTTAGGTTGCCCAGAGCAGCTGTGGCTGCCCTTGGATCCCTGGAACTGTCCAAGGCCAGGCTGGACAGGGCTTGGAGCAACCTGGAACAATGGGAGGTGTCCCTGCCCATGGCAGGGGATAGGTCTGGATGATCTTTAAGGTCTCTTCCAACCCAAACCACTCTAGAATTCCATGAATTTAAACTTCCTTTCCAAGCTCTGTCTCTGTGTCAAAGCTGTTCTCTTGCTTCGATACTGGCAGCAGCCAAGATTGTGCTTGAGACAACTGTAGCTGTTTGCTTGCACAAGCCAAAAAATATTCAGCTGGCTGAAATGATCACTGTGATCCCATAAACCCCTGTAAGCAGGGACTGTGGCAGTGGGAACGTGGCTGTTCTGTCATTAGGTGTCACTTTCAGAGAGAAGCTTCTCCCGTGTGTTGTATTTAGATGGAAATTACACTGTACAGAGCTCCACAGCATCTCCTCAGAGCTTGCTCAGGAATTACTGTTTGCTTATGAAACTGGCTGTGAACTCCAGGCCTGAATATTGTTTATTGTGGCTGAATATTGTTTTTAAATATTGAGGCCACAAGCTTTCAATCTTTGCTGTGTAAAAGTGAATGAAAATACTGAGTTCCTGAGCAAGGATTCAGATCTCTTATTTAAAGGTAGTTACTGCCTTTCTACCTTGGGCTGGTTAATGAGATTAAGGTGGAAGAAAACATTGAGTAGCACAGGAAAAGCAGTCACCATCTTCTAGACTTTTTGGGATTGTGTTGTGTTCAGTGATTTCTCTCTTCAATGAATGATGTATTGTCATAGGAGCCAAGTTAACACCATGTAGCCACAGGCCAGTGTTCAAAACAGCCAGGGCTAAGTCCTCAGTCACAGCTTTGTCCTTGGAGCTGGCTGCCCACAGCTGACCCAGGAGGTGCCCTGAAAGGTGTGGAATTGGTGGGGATTTGCTCCAAAGCTGATCTTACTTCTCTGTGAAGAAGCACAAGTGAGGGAACTTGCATGGAGCCTTTGTTATGACTTCATTCACCCTTGGACCTAGTACATTGCAAATAACAGATCTGGAAGTGCTCTGGTTCTCACCCCTTGTTATTTGACTTTTTTCTCCCAAGTCCTAAAATTTAAAAAGATACGTCCTAAGCAGTCAATTATTGCACTGTTATAGACCCATTTTTACAGGTTCAGTTTTGTTGCTCCTGCAGAATTAGATTTCTTTCCCAACATACAGTTTGTTACCTAAATGTCACAAGTATTTTTCCAACGTTTCCAGCCCGTGTCCCTCTCTAATACTCCGACCTATTCTCGTTTGAATTCTGTCCAACATTTCCTGCCAGTCTGCTGCACTTGCAGATGATGAACCTCTCTTACCCCCTAGTGGAAGTATTTCAGTCCTGAGGTTTTTATGGAGCTCTTTTGCTCTGTCAAGGATCAGACTTGCTTGGAAAACATCTTTTTGATGTTTCTGTTGGGTTTAAAACATCACAGCTTCTCCTGCTCACTGTGTAGTATCTTGTCTTACTGTCCATTTATTTTCAGGCACTTGTTTATCAAATTTGAGTTACAGGCTTTTTTTAATGACACAGCATCCAACTATTTCATTTTGTCCTCCTCTGCAGATGTCAACTCTTTCTTGCCTAAGGCACTACTTAAATACAATTTCTACACAGTTGCTTAGATAGGTCACAGAGTTTATGTAAGTTACTCCTTGTCTTTGGCCCTTAGTAAACGTGGGGATTTATATTTCTGATACTTTTCAAGGCATTCTCCATTTCAAACAGTCTCAAGAAGAGATTGATTTACAACTGAGGGAAGCCTGAAATTACTTGACTTGAATCTGGGTTTGATTGCAGTTGCTGCAGATGAATTCTATTCTTAATATCAAGAGGAAAAAACCACCAGCACTGAACTTTGGCAGCTTTTCCCTCCTTCATTATTTAAATAATAATTTCAGCTTGGGGAAATCGAGCATAAACGAGATGCAAAATTAATTTATTTAACAACATTTCAGGAGGAGGGATGGGACTTCCAAAGACAAGTTTCAGATGCTTTGAGTATCAATGGTAACAGAGCAGCTATGTTCCTCATGATTATAATAATTTTCATTTCAATGAGGTATTAGTGCTCTGAAGATTTGCACTGGGGTGTTTTTTTTTTTTTTTTAATATTCCCGGCGTGGTCTCAAATGTTCAAAGCAGCAGATAGGGTTGCAAAGACATTTTCCATGTGCATTAGCATTGCTGATCAAATTTAGATGGCTCTCCTGCCAGAAATGTCTCTAACAGGCCTTGAATTTAATCCTTTTGGGTCAGCAACTTGGTCCCTGACTATGCAAGCAAACACATTGCATGATACTTTTCAAAAATTAACATTTTTTAGTTTATAGTCATCTTTCTGTTCTCAATTTTCTTATGGATGACTTTCACAGTCCTCATTTGCCTTACTTAAAAACTAAGTTCTTTGTGGTTTGCAGGTAAAAGAAGATGTATAGTCATTGTTGTGTTGGTGTTATTCCCTTTTTTTTTTTCTATTTTCTACCACCCATTTTCTTATAAACTGGATTAATTTTCCTTTAAAACTTTGTGGCAAAATTGGAGGTCAGACTAGACAGGTTCATGCTGATGAGGGCTCCAAAGCCTCTTCCTCCTGTAAAATAAGGAAGGATTTTGTCAAGGGAGTTCTGAGAACGAGTTATCCAAATATATTCCAATTTCTATTTAAATTTACATGAGGATTAAGCATTTAAATTTTTTCTTAAAGAAATGCTTAAGTTTTGTGGTGTTACTAAATTCTTCAGTAGGGGCTAAAATTGTAGAACACCAAATTCTACTCAGAATTTTTTAATTCCTTTATTGCTTTCCTGGCCTAAGAAATAAAAAGAGCAAAGCATGAGAATGAAACCAGTTAGAGAATGGGTTTCCAAAATACCATTTTGGTTATTCCCCAACGACAACATTAAATGTTTTATTAACATAGGGCTCGTTTCCTAGGCTGTGGGTGCAGTTCAGTTAATTGCAAGGAAGAATTTGCAAAATACAAGAGTTCTGAGAATTTTTTCATGCCAAAATCTTGACCAAAGGCCAGGAACCTTTACCAGCCTTTGTAAACTGACCCAGAAAGAGAAAGGAGACAAACAGGATCTGTAAACAAAGATCACGTGCCCTTCACAAATACATTTTGGAAGGATGGTTGCCTAGGGAAACAGGAAACAGGGAATTACACAACAAACAAAAAGGACTGCCAAACAAATTTGCTGACCTTTTTTTCGGGGAATTATGATGAAAACTGTTGGAATCCATGGGATTTCACCATATTTCTAAATCCAAAGGTGGGACAGAAGAATAGTTTGGTAACTACGCCACAACTATTCAGAAAATACAAAAAGCTTCTTTGACATCTTTGTCCTGCAGGGTTGGGAGCTGTAGAATTGTGAGGTCATCTTGAATTTTTTGGAGTTTCCCAGCTTTTGCAATTAAGCTTTCTGGAATCAATGCTTCCTTTTACAGATGAGATAATAACAAAATCACTCCATTCATATTTGTAAGGGTCATTTGGTCATTTAGCTCTATGTTAGGCAGCTTAGTCCTCATTTCTGAGCTGGTAGTCTCCCAAATGGCTCTGTCCATATCTTTTCCTAGGAAACAGCAGCTCTCAGAATGGTTTGTTTTTTCTTCCAAGAGTCAGAGATAGGAAGAGAGGAAGAGAATTTTCATTGGATTTGTCTTTAAGAGGGAAGAAGTTGGCCTCTGGGTGATGATCTGCTGAATTGCAGGGGGAAGAAAACTCATTTGCCTGATGTTTGGATCCCTTCCTGCATCCTCCAGTGTGTAACTTTTATTTTCCTTTCTCAGTTCCAATGACAGGTTTCACTCAAAGGGCCACCATTGATCCTGAACTGAATGAAATCCACGTCTTGTCGGGGCTCAGTAAGGACAAGGAGAAGCGGGAAGAGAACGTAAGGAATTCCTTCTGGATTTATGACATTGTGAGGAACAGCTGGTAAGTCTAAGTTCTGACTTCCACACTGACTTTATTTAGAAAGCAATCCTGTCTCCCTGAGGTAACTCTGTAACCTCTGTTAACCCTGGAGTTGTTGAAAGTTGTGGAAGACAGCTGACTTCCCTTGAGACACCTCTTTTTCCCTTTGTCTTTAAAGGCACCATGGCAATAATCCAAATGAGGGAGAGAAATCACATGGATATCTTTAATGGAGCCAGGTGGAGGGGATGAGGGGAAGTGAGCAGTTATAAAAGGCTTTTCCTGTAGGAAGGGTTCAAGGCCAGGATTCAGCACCAGTGCAGCAAATTCAGTCCAGTGTAAGTTGTTAACAGCAGTGTACATGGCTCTAGTTATTAGAAACTGAGGAAACTGCTGCAAGTGAATGGTGATGGAGAAGTCTCCGTGCCAGATCTGATATTCTGAGAAAATATCTCCTGGTTTGTTCACTGAGTTGTACTTAGTAGCTCGTTGCCACTGTTCCTTCCCAGAGCTGGCAGAGATTTTGTGTTCAAGGCCTTTTCTAAAGTGGGGTCAATCACTTCAAAAGGTGTGAGTGTTGTTTTTAAAAGTGAATTCTCAGTTATAACTTAAGTCTGCTTGGAAATCACTGACTGAAATACCACCTCTGCTGTAATCTGTGGTCTAAAGCTCTACTGGGTCCGAGATGTTTTTTCCCAAAATAAAAAAGTACTTCATGCTGACAGTTCTGTAGGCAAATAATGCCATGTCTGAAGAGGCCCCAAAGCTCATGACAAATAATTTTCTAGAATTTTTCCCCGTTTGGCTTGTGCTTGAGGACTGTTTTCAGCCAAGGTGACCTCTGATTGCTGGCTGGGTTCTTGGCAGAGCTAAGAATGGGATGGGATAATAGAGGACAACATGGAGAGAAGGAAGAAAACCTTTGGTGTTTCACATCATTTGTACCTTCCAGCAACTTTTCATGCTTCCTGTAAGTACAGCCAATAATTCCTTACTGCTTTGAATTTCAGGTCTTGTGTCTATAAGAACGACCAAGCAGCAAAAGAGAATCCAGGTAAAAGCCTTCAGGAAGAGGAGCCCTGCCCAAGGTTTGCCCATCAGCTGGTGTATGATGAGTTGCACAAGGTATGAAGTGATTTTTTTTTTTTAAAGTCTTTTTGCTTTTAAGATGTAGCTGTTTTCTTAAAGATGGTACAATAAATATACTTGTTGAATGTTTGGATTAATATGGTGAGTAACTCTCATTTAACTTCTCATATTTTGAAATAAGGTGCTAAACTATTTTTTCTGTCAATATGAAGTAAACATGAGGTCTGCAGAACACACAAGGCTGCACTCATTATCCTCAGGGATTTAATCTCACCTGTTGGTGACTAAATGAACAGATAGTTACCAAAATTTCTAGGAAAATTCAGTGTATTTGAATGAACTAATCACAGTTAAGAATCCTCTGAACCAGAGGTGCCTGACTTTGCCCTGCATGTCAGAAGCAGCTGTCATTCTTCAGCACTGTCAGCCTCCAATGGACACATTCATACTTAAATAGACTTAAAATTTGGTTTAGTGTATATGACAGCTCAGGAAACTTAGGGCTTTGTGCATATGAACCAATAAAGCACAAACCCACAGATTAGGTTCATAAATTCATTAACTCATGAATTTAAATTACTGTGACATGTTTACTGATCCTTCCATGGATTTTTCTAAAAATTATCTCTAAACAGTCTTTAAAAATTATTCTTTGTCTGAAACAGTCTGAATTAAAGAAAAAAGTATTTTATTTGTGCATCCTGTGGGATGTTAATCAAATTTGAGAAACCCAACTAGCCCAAAATTTGACAATAAGAGGGATTTCAAGGAGGAATGGGTGCAGATTCTGTATGGAGAAATTGCATTGCTTGTTGTCTTCAGTGTAATGATACAATAAATAAGCAAATACTGTTCTGCCTTTACTTTTAAGTGTGAGGCACCATGAGACAGAGTAGTATTTTCTGAGTTACTCTGAAAGTTGCTAAATCATCCCAGTTGCCCAGCTTTATCTGAGGAGCTGTTTGATGTGCTTGTTTTGAAGAGTCTTATTTTTAGAAACCTCTGTTCCAATGACCTTTCTAAACTCCTCTGATATAAATAAGGAGAGCCTACAGCAGTGGGATGCAGAATTCATTGATTTGAGTGATTATTTTTAAAGCTGTGGGGAAAGGTAGCCTGTTGGACTTGTTAAACTTCAGTATTTGAAGGTCCTTTGTAGCATGTTTAATATCAACAGTTCAGAGCCTGAAATTACCCCACGATGGGAAGAAAAATGTAGTGAAGAAATAAACAGTCCTTTTGTGACACTTCCACTCTCCTGGAAATTTGCCTCTCTCTGTAAGTCTAGATTATGCTGGACTGGGCCTGCTGTCACTTTACTTTGGACATCTTTAGGACTTCCAACTCACTTTGTCAGTGCTTGAGGATTTATCATAGGTTTTTCCTAAAGAAAGAGTTTGCTTGAATTTTGAATGTTTTTTATAAATATCTCAGGTATCTGCTAGAGGGATGTTTTAACAGTGTTTTAACTCCTTTATTATCTTAAAAGGTAGATGGTTTAAGAGAACTTTCTTCATCTCCAAGGGGACAAAGTGAGGCTAATAATAAGATGGAACAACTTGTCTAAAAGGCAGAGTTTCTCCCACCAGAATAAACCTCTGCAAAGCTGCTGACATAGTAAATTGTCTTTGTTCAGTGGATTTACACAAACAATCAATTTTTTGATCTGCCTCTCATTTCCTTAGGTTCATTACTTATTTGGAGGGAATCCTGGTAAATCCTGCTCTCCAAAGATGAGATTAGATGATTTCTGGTCTCTGAAGCTCTGTCGACCTTCAAAGGAATACCTGCTAAGGCACTGCAAATACCTCATCAGAAAGCACAGGTACAGAAACAAAGGTGGTTTGCAATTTTCTTTTCCAGGTGTCTCTTTTTGGTTTTTTTTTTTTCCAAGTTGCTAAGACTCAAATCTCTCAGAAACCATTTTATGAAATGCCATTTTGGAACTAGATGATCTTCAGGGTCCCTTCTAAACCTTCTGCAGGTTTCTTGATCATTTTTTTGAATTATTTCAATGAAAAGCAGTGGGCCAGGGCTAAACTACCAAATTAACTTGATTCATTTTGCCTATGCTATTCTAAAACTAGAAAAATCAGATTATTGTGTGGGGAGTCATGGGGAATTTTTAGATTCCCTTTTCACTCTGCTGCTCATCAACATGTGTTTTGGTGCTGTCACCTCCCAAGGAAATGGAGTATGTTTTGGAAACACTGTGCTTGGAGATAGTAACAGCCTGCAAGGATGCTAATGAAGTCTGGGGGCTGGATGCCTTTGCACATCTGAGACTCAGCCGTGGTGAGGTCATCAGAGTTTCTCATTCAGAAACTCCTGAAAGAGCTCACTTAGGCAGAATTCAGCTACTCTGCAGCACTTCTTGAACTCTGGATGCTTCAGAGCTGCCTTATATTTGCTATTTAGGGCAACAGCTTTTCAAAATCAAGCTTATGGTGTTGCCTTAGTCAAGAAATTGCAGCAGTGAGAGAGACTTTCAGGACCCAGCAAATCATTTGAAGGCAGTAAATAGCTCTCCCTGCATTCTGAGGGAGAATACTTCGTTATCAGGCTCTGCCAAGAGTTGGAAGGTCAGGTTTTCCTGATGGTGTTTTATTTCTGAGGCAGCAAGCAAATTGCTGTACTCAACTCACAGCCACTGTGGCTGGGTGAGACACTGAGATTAGCCACACAGTAGATGTGAATACCTACAAGAATGAATAAAAGCCTTGCCCAGTTATCTGGGAGGCTTATTAAACCCAGATGTGGTGGTATGGAAATGCAGCTGTGCAGCCTCCAGAGACAGCTCTGGATTGTTTGTTTCTACTTGTTTAAATTGCCCTTGAAGGCAGTGCTGCTGTGTGTTATCTGGCAGAAGTTTGGGGTTTCTGCACCGTGCTCCCATTCTGGGGTCTGTGTGAGGGAGCCAAACCTGAGCAGCCAGGGAGGGTGGGATGGGTGCCTGGCTGGAGCTGAAGTGCTGTGGAGTCACTGGCTGCCCTTTGCCTGCACTCCCCCAAGCTCTGGGTACCAGAACAGGTACTGGCCTTGCATGCACAGCAAACCCACAGCATCAGCTGGGGCCCTCTATTTCCTATGAACTTCTTCAGTACCAAGGTGGCAGTGGTGCCACTCATTTAAAGCACTTCAGCTCTCTGGACCATGGTGATGTCACCTGAGAAAACCTATGGCAGTGTTTGAAACCAGGGGTAGTGACCAAACTGTCACATGCATCAGGTGACAGACAAGGTCTTTGTGATCCCTGTGCTGCTCAATCACTGACATCTTTAGGCAGTTTCAAAATTCACATGTCCACTGTGGTATAAATAGCCAGGTAGATGACCCAAATAAAAAAATAACAATATGAGAAGATGACAAACAGTGTGATGCTGTACTCAGTGAGAGGTGAGAGGAGGAAAAAGATGATTTTAAAGCTCATCCTTTCTAGGCTTATGCAACCAACTCAGTGCTGCAGGGAAGTAGCTCTGCTCCCTGAGATACTGAGCCCAGAATCATTTCCTGAGGGCTCTGTTCACTTCTTGAGGGAATTCATAGAAGTTGCAGTTCCTGTTCATTAAAAGAAAATGAGGAGATAATGGTGGTGGTGCCCAAGATTTTTATGGAACTGTGCTCTTTCCAAAAGGTGGGATGTTAATATCCTAGGGACTGAAGTGCTCAAGGCTTGCCTGTGTCTGATCTGTGAGGTGCTACTCACACCTTAATTCATTTGTGGAAAACAAGCTGTACTCAATATTTTATATTTATATATTAAGAAGTTTCTGTGCATATGCTTTAGAATATTTTTAGTAAGAATGTCATACTTTGCCTTTTTAACTTCTTTACACCCCAAAAAAACCCTCTTCTATGTTTCAGTCTGGCTTGAAATTCCAGCAAACACGAGGCTCAGCTGCCATTAAAGTGGTTTTCTTTGGAAGTACTGGGTTTGTTAGATGGGTTTTGCTCTCTGTTGAACCAGTAGTACTTAGTCCTGAAGGAAATGGCTGCTGTGCTCAAGTTTTCTGTCTCTTTTCTGCAGGTTTGAAGAGAAAGCTCAGACTGACCCTCTTAGTGCACTGAAGTACCTGCAGAATGATTTGTATGTAACCGTGGATCACTCGGACCCTGAGGAGACAAAGGAGGTGAGGATCAATGATCCTTGTCCTAAAGCAATATAAACTGCCTTCTCATTGAAAGTTCTGAGCCTCTTAAACCTGGGTTTTATTCAGTTTATAAAAGCTCTGCAGGTGCCAGACACTTTACTGTATCATTTATTTCTGTGCACTTCAGTCACACTGTTTTGGAAACAGTCATTTAACAACTGCAGGTCCAGATAAAATAGCTTTGTACTCCTAAGAGTGAAGACTAAGCCTTTGTTTTAATTCCAGTGTGCTGGTGTATATTTTGGGAGCTTTAATTGAAATGTAAACTCTCTGAAATGTCACCAGTCTGTAGCTGGTAGTGCAGTAGAAAGGGACTAGAAACTTACTCGTGCTCAGACTTCTCAATATTCAGCATCTCTGGGAAGGGAAAGCTTTTCCAAAGATGATTAATATTTCTGGAAGTAGTTCATACCTATACATTGCTTGCTGCCCTTAAAATCTTATTTCCTTTTCCTTTTGAATAATATCCAGTAGACATGTTCTTTATTTATTCCAGGAATTTGTTCCCATTTCCTGTTTTGATTCCAGTACCACAGTGCGTGTCACTTTACAAAACAAATGAAATAAATAGTGAGAAGTGTCAGATAAGGTGGTTGATTTGACTCTGGCATTAACTTCCACGTGGAATTTGGGGCAGCCAGCTGAGATGTGCCAGCCTTCAGCTCCTGATGGGTAGATAAGAAAAAAATTGGGGTTCTTGCTGTCTTCTTTCCTTAATGATTTGGGAAGAGATTCGACAGCTCCTTTTATAAAATCATGGTAGGAGGAGGGGCAGTTCTATTCCATGCTGCATCCCTAGATTAAATCTCTTAATCTAGTGGCTTTAACTTGCTACTTCAGCTAAAGAAAAGATTATACAGACACTGGAAGGTTTTGGGGGAGAGTATGCTTCTTGTGTGTGCACAAGATGGAATTGTAGGGTTAGAATTAGGAAAAAAGTTTGCTCTTATCAAGATCTTGGAAGTGGTCACATTCCTCATAAATTCTAATCAGCCTTTATAAACATGTGATTCAACAAAACATTTAAGTGCTGTGACTCTCTGTTCTCTGTAAATGGTTTCTTCTTCAAATTGTTCCATATCAAGTACTTTCACATCCTTTCTAGTCATTTCTAGCATAGGAAAGACAACAGATAATCCTGCTTTCTTAAGGTAGAAAAGGAGAGGTTTTTTTTTCCCCACAATGGCCATCTTCCCAGTGTGGTAACACTTCCAGAGTCTTTGAGGCTGGAAAAGACCTCTAAGGTCGTCAGGTGCAACCATTGGCAGAGCACTGCCAAGGCCACCACTAAACCATGTCCCCAGGTGCCACGTCTGTATAGCTTTTAAATACTTCCAGGAATGGGATTACTCTTCCCCAGGCAGCCTGTGCCTGAACAACCCTTCTGGTCAATTTTTTCCAGTCTTAACTTGAGGCCATTTCCTCTTGTCTGTGTTTTATTACTTGGGAGGGACCCCCTTGGCTGTCCCCTCCTGTCAGGGAGTTGTGCAGAGCCACAAGTCCCCCCGTGAGCCTCCTTTTCTCCAGGCTGAGCCCTCCCAGGTCCCTCAGCCCCTCCTGGGGCTCCAGACCCTTCCCCAGCTCAATTCCCCTCCCTGGACACACTCCATCCCCTCAGTGACTTTCTTGTTGTGAGGGGCACAAAACTGAACCCAGAATTCAAGGTTTCTTCTTGCTCTTGGAGCCTGTGCTAACCCATACAGTACAAGCCCCATTTTGATGCTCTCTTTTCCCCTTCTGCTCCCTCCCACTCCTCTAAGATGTGTCCTGTGTTCTCTGATCTCCTTTTTTTCTCCATGTGCTGGTAGCCTGTCTCTCCTCAGCCAGTTATTCCTAAGGAGATCTTTCTTCTCATAGCTGGCTGGGCCTTTTTATTATTCCCTGCACAGCAAACATCTGTGGTGTGATGAGCAAGCTCCTTTCCTGGTTCCTGCTGCCTCCTGTCGCTCACAGACCGAGGGAGCTGCTGCAGAAGCTGCACGTTGGGCACATCTGGCACAGGAAAGCCTTTAATATCCTGCTTTTCCTTCTCCCAGTTCAGCATAGGCTCCTCTGAGATTTTGGGGAATGTAGAAGCTGTATCTACGGAGTAGAAATAGAATAAAATGTTTTAAAAAAAAAGAATTACCCCTTTTCAGAGAGCACACTGGTGTTCTGAACATCAATGATCCAGCAAATGAGCTTACATAGCTCAGTCCAGCTGAGTGAATATATATTGTGGATTCTGTCAGGCCTAATGTCTGATCCAAACAAAATCCAATAGCTTCTGTCTGTTGTGCTGGCCGTTGGATCAGCACACACCATTCAGCAGAATTACAGCTTCCATCCATTTCAGCCGCCTCCAAAAATCACTTAACGGTTTCTGGGACGCTCTTTTGTTTGGATTTTGGTTTTTCGGGTTTGTTGGGGGTTTTTAAAATTATTATTCATTGTGCTGGTCGTAAAGCTTTAACTTCCAAAGCTTTTTTTTCCCTGGGACAGAGCTGCCAGGGCTGTGGCCCAGAGCCAGCTGCTGGGCTGGTACTGGCTGGGTGCGTTTCCAGTTGACGTCAATTTACCTTCCGGTTATCGCATCGAGTTGGCTTTTTGCTCTGGCATTGCATCTTCAAATAGCTCCTGTGCTTTCCAGGGGACTGACGCAGGCATTTTGGATTCCATATCGAATTTCAAGCACCAGTTTGATTGTGTCTCTCAGCCCAGACACCTCCATACCCTGCCTTTATTTGATTTGTATCTCGATTAACAGCAAAGGCGGTAGATGTGATTGGCTGCGGCCATTGGATGCTGCAAGGCTTCTTAGAACTTTAGGGAGTCAATTCCTGCCTGTTTTCCCTCTCTGCAGGGAAATTAAATTTGGGAAGGACCAGGGTGAATAGATTTATCCCCAACTTTGTGTAGTAATTCTGGAGACTAGCCTGTATGGCTTCATGTTTTATGGATGGAGATCTGGGTGGTGTTATATACCATTACAAGCAAAATTTCCCCTTGTGGTGAGGCTTGCTTGCTTTGTAATAGAAGTAATTCCTTCTAACTTAGTTAGGCAAGTCTGTTCAGCTGTTTGCAGTTGGATGCCAAGGAAAACAAACAGACTGTTCTTGAAACTTACTTTGGCATTGGTGACCAATTTTGTTTAAAGTAGCATGAATGATTGATAGTAGGAACATACCCCAAGATTTTCATTCTGTTGCTGTGAATTTTAGGGATGCTAAGAGGACTGTATTTTTATTTCGCTTTTTTATTACACTGAAATGAAATAGATGCCTGCAAGTAACAGGTATTGCATGGGTGCTTGGTTTAGTAGCCACAGGCTGTGTGCCAGCAATTTCTCTGCCCACAAATGCAGATCTAGTTCTCTTTAACTGTGATTCTGCTTGACATCACTTAAACTTCCTCAGTCAGTTCAGTGTTCCCAAATCAGTGGATCTTTTTTACTGGCTGTGGGTTAATAGCCCTGGCACTGTAGGAAAAGGAGGGTAAGTCCCTAGAACATGGGGAATTTTGCCCATGATTTAACAGATTAAAAGTTGTATAAAAGGGTCATTTGCTGGTGTAAAATTTTCTGCTGGCATGGCTGTTCTTCTCTGTCACACACAGATGTGAATTTGGTGGTAGATTACAACAGCAGGCTTTTAAAGATAAAAGGATGGTCAAAATAAATATCAAATTGAATTCCAAATTCTGTACTTAGAGAAAAACAGGTACTGTTAAAGCACAGAAACATCAGTAGTTCATGTACAAAAAGCTAAAAATGCTCCTTGAACACTGCAGTAATCATACCCAGAACTTTGCTGCTGTTAAATGGGCTGCAATAGAAATCAAGATGACACAAGAAAATGTCCAGTGCTTTCCAAGTATGGGAGAGCAGGATGATTTTTATGTGGAGATTCAACAACTGATGAAGCTCAATCCCATGGTTATTGTAAAACAGACACAAAGCACAAGGAAAACTTGCAGTGTGTTTTTCTTGGAGCATGGTAGGAGAAAGAGCAAGGACCTGGAGGCCAATCTGAGGCCTGACTTGCTTGTAGACTGAGGCTGGAGGCCCCTGTTCAAGGCTGCTTCATACTTTCCAATCTTAAGACCTTGTCTTTAATAAATTTGACAGATAAAGCCAGCAGGGCCCAAAAGTATTGTTTGAATCTGCATTAGACTGAGATTTCTGGGAAAATTGAAGCCCAAATGGGAAAAATAGTTCTAGGAAGGAGCTAAGAAAAGCCTGTTTCTCTTCCTTGTGTCCTGCTGTGATTCTTTGTAAAGACTCAGAGCCTTGAGTGCTGCAGGAGCAGAGGCTTTGGAGCCAAGGAGCCTTTACAAAAACAGTGTTCAGACATCCCAGTTTCAGCAAGAGCTCCCTCCTCAAAGGATTTGAACCTCTCCTTGCCTCTTTGAGCCTGTGCTGGGAGTTACCAGCCCCACAGAACTGGTCAAAGCTGAGGAACTGGTTTATGCTGTGATCTGAGCACTCACACACACAGGCACTACATAGGAGGAGGAGGAATTGTCTGATTCATACAACCTGCCAGGTATCCCAAACAGGAGTCACTCATTCCCCTTTAATAATTTTGTTTGTGCAAAGACAGGGATGTGCAGCAAATATATAAAAATAGACATAGTATATAACCTTTTATGAGTTCCCCAGATCTGTTTATCTCCAAGGAACCCCTGCCTCTGTTCAGAAGGTTGGTTGAATCTCCGAGAGAGAAGTTAATTGTTTAACATAGGGAACTGCTGTCTTTTGAGTGGAGCCTTAATTTGGAATGGATGAAGCCAGTGAGCCAGAGGAATTGTCAGAAGAAAATGGGTGGTGGTGTGATTAAAGCAGTTGGATGCTTCTGCTGCATAATTGAATTCTGCTCTTGCCTCTGTAACAGTGTTGCTGTGTGATATTAACCAAATTGTTTTTCCTAGATGGTCATTAATTGGGTGTTTCATTCTGGTGCCTGATGGGAGAGATCTGAGGTGTGATTTGCTTGAGGGCTTTGCTTTTCTGTGAATTCAGAAGCTGTTGCATAACACTACATATTTTGAAAAATTAGATTCTGTTAGTTTCAAATAGACCCAAAATTAATCAGGATTTGAACTGCCATCTGTTAGAATAACAATTCATATGATAAGAAAGTCGATGAAGAAATTAATTCCTTCTTTAGAGCAGAGCTTGAACTTTGTGAAGAAAATAGTACATTGGATATTTGCTGGGAATGGTATGTAGGAGACCTGATACAGAGTGAGCAGGAACTGTCCTACACTTTGGGGAAAAAAATGGGGATCCTTTGGGAGAACACTGTAGGGCTTGGGATTGTAATACCAATGTAAAGTGAACGAGCTTAGGCTCAGCACTGTCCTTAACTG
The DNA here is from genome assembly GCA_013400175.1 of Phainopepla nitens. Taxonomy (NCBI): domain Eukaryota; kingdom Metazoa; phylum Chordata; class Aves; order Passeriformes; family Bombycillidae; genus Phainopepla; species Phainopepla nitens. The sequence continues at coordinate 154,286 of VXBQ01001354.1, forward strand.
ATGTTCTTAACTCACATGCTTGACTTTTCCATCAGAAAGTGCTTTTTAAGTGTGAGCTGATACACAAATTTAATTTCAAACCAAACAAACAACAGCCCTCAAGGTTAACTCAAGTGCGGTGCCATCAGTGAAGGAGGAAACAAGATCCTCCTTCCCCACAAAGCTGCAAAGAAACTCACAGCCATGAAAATCCATCATGCCTGGTGCAGATGAGGCTGGAATACTTGGCAGAGGCCATTTTCAGCGGGGTTTTGGTCTCAGTTCAGCAAGTTCCTGGCTGAACCCTGCTCATGTGGCCTCTTAGTGGGGCACCTGAGCCCCGGAGCAGCTTTGTGCTCCCAGCAGGGCGTTGCTGCAGGAGCACAGGAACCCCTGGAAGCACGTGGCACTCCCTCCATCCCAGCTTGCTGTGGCACCAGGCAGCTGGCAGCGAGCCCCTGAGGCAATTGTGTGGGAGGGAAGGATGGCCAGAGCACGGCATTTGCTCTCAGAAGCAGCCCGGATTTAGCCACGGGTTTTATTGGAACTTTTGGAGCTATTTATGCTGGGCAGCTGTTTCAGTGCAGTGCTGCTGGGAAGCCAGGCTGCTCTCACAGAGGAGGCTCACGGTGGAATCCACGTGTGGCATCACAATGATTTTATGTCACCAGGCCTCAGGCTCAGGAGAGCACTTTACACCCCTTCCCCCCATCTCCAGTTTGTCAGTCCTGTATCTTCCTCACCACACCCTCCCCAAAGGATGCAAACTTATCCCACAGCACTACAGTCCTTATTTTAGCCTGTTTTGTTCCCTTGATGTCACATTGAAACTGATCTTACTGAAGTGTTTTTGTAGCTTCTTGCACTTGGTTGTAGATCTGTTTTTTGTAGCAGCTTTTTGCATCTGTGCCTTCTGTCAGTTTTGTGCTTGGCCATTGTTCTGTGGAGGCTCTGCAGCCCTGACTCCTTTGAGCTTTCTTCATAGAACTTGGTTTTCAGATCACTTAGTTTTTTTTCTAGTGCTTTCCTCATATGTTGCTAACTGATACAGGATCCCAAAATGGGTGCCTTATTGTAGAGGAGACTTTAAAACCTTGATAACAGCAGGAGTATTTTATTTAAAGTTTCTGCTCCTTTTCATCCATTTGTCAGTTTTATAATAAAGTGATACTGCTCTGTTGTAGCTCTTAAGTGCATTTTCACAGAGCCTCTGCACCTGTTCTGTGTTGCTGATTTTTCCTGTTAATGTTGATTTGCACTTGGCCCTGGTGAAATGCACCTCAATCCATCATTATAATTTGGATTAAGTGGAAAAACAGTTGGGAGGCTGTCTGTTCCATGCTGGCAGTCAGTCTGAGAGTGGTGTAAAGTCTGGTGATCCTGCCCTGTGCTGCCAAGCAGGTTATCACTGAAAACCCAGGGTGATGCTGACCCTGGGGCACAGATGAATCACTCCTGAATCAAGGCTCCATTCTGATGTCAAACCATTGATGGCCACCCACAGTAAAGTTATTTGACCTGTTTGCCTTTCCCCGTTGGTTTAATACAAGTGATGCCTTGCCAATGTGCCTTAAATATCTTATAAAAGTGTTAGAATTCCTATGAAAGTCAGAATGGACAAGGTCTGTTGCCAAGTCCTATCCCTAGGGCCTTCTGCCTCATAGGAGAAATCAGATTGATGTGCTACAATTTGTTGTTGCCAAATTCTCATGTTGTTGGCTGCTTCTCATCACCTTCTCCACTCCTACATGCCTACAAATTGTGTGTGTTTCCATTTTCTTCTTGAAATTGAAATTAGACTGATGGATATGTAAGGCCTGGCTGTTGTTTCCACTCCTTCCCTGAACATATTTGCTTCTCTTCTGGTTTTTTTCCTCCCTTCTTCAGGCTGTGTGCTGAAAAGACACACAGGCAGGCAGGAGGCACAAGATTCCAGGGCTTTAAGGAATCAACTCTTTCTTTGCAGGAGCATGACAAAGCACTCAGCTTTGCTGTTCCTTGGGTAACTGGAAACAGCAGTCAGGGGCAGAGGAAGACACTGTGGTCACTGTCTATCAGTGAGACATGGAGGGAGAATAAAACCATGAATGTGTTAATTAAAACGTTTTTATTCGTGGTCCTGATGTTCCCAAACAAAGAATTTTTATTTTTAGTTAAGAAGATATTGTGTTACATTTGTGATAGGAGATCTCTGGCAGTTCAGAAGGGTTGTTGTCATTAGAATAATGAATGGTTTGGGTTGGATGGGACCTGAAGGATCACTGAGTTCCGTGGGCAGGGTGCCACCCATTAGATCAAGTTGCTCAGTCCAACTTGGCCTTGAGCACTGCCAGGGTTGGGGCATCCACAGCTTCTCTGGGCAGAGCTTTCTCTGTGTTCAAGAAGTTCATGCTCACTCCAGCAGTTACCCTGTTTCTGTGCCATCTAATCCCTGGCTACTGAGCCTGTACCGTGTTAATCCCTGGGACTGTTACTGTGTGGAAGGGACTCTTCCTTCTGCCAAAGAGGCAAAAAATTGTATGTGAAAAAATGAGATTTTTAGAGCTCTCAGTCAAACACCTTTCATTGCTTCAACACTGCTGTAATTCTAGGAAAAACCATCTAACTTGTGCCAAGGTGACAAATTGTAGTGCTCATGTGAAAGTGCCTGCTGCTGTTATTCATGTGTGTGGCACAGGAGTTAGGAGGATTGTGTAGAGAAAACACAGCAGCTCTAAAGCTACTTGTACTTCTATGAATCCTTTGGGGTTTTTGCCTGTGTGGTTAATAACACTTTTTTCTTTCTTTGTCCCTTTACCTCCTCTTCTGCAGTTTCAGCTTCTTGCCTCAGCATTATTTAAGTCTGGCTCGGATTTCACGACTCTTGGTGAGTATTGTGTGTCAGAGGAATTACATGATGTTCCCTTTGATAATTACTCTTAGTTTCTACTGGTTTTTATATCAAATGTTATAGTTCCTATCAACATTGCAGGCTCTTCTCAATATGCAAAGTGCCACTGCCCAGACATTTGAGAGGTTATTTATAATGACCAGTGTCCAGTGCCTCAAGCCCATATTTAAAACATCTGTCAACATCAGTGGTTTTAAACCAATGCCTCCTGGGATCATTTTGTGTCTCTTATTACATCTGATCCTTCGCTGTTACCCAAGTAAACAGAAGCTTTGGTCAGAATAAAGCACCTCCTGTCATGTCACTTTGGAATCTCACAGCATGGCTACGGCTCTGTTTGCTGTGATAACTGCAATTCCTGGAGTAGTTTGGTTCGCTCTGTTCTCTGCAGAACGAGTTCTTTGGGCAGAGAGTCAAGAGCAGAGAAAACAGTGGCGTGAAGGGCTGGAAACAGGAGGGTTGAGCCAAAGCCATGATTTGTTTCGCTGCTCTGTCCAGTTAACTCTTTGAGACATCTCAGAGACTCATCCTGGGCAAACCACAGGAAAGCTACAGGCAGAAATTACACCCTTGTACTGCTGGGGTGTCCTCAAGTCACTGAGCTCTCGCTAAGAGAATGGATGACTTCAGTTTTTGATGGAGGTAGAATTCCCAGTCTAAGAAATTGAGGGAAGGTTAAAGACAGTTCTGCCCTGCTGGATGAGGAAGCTCTGCTGAGTTCCTGTGGTTTGGAAGACATCAAGTTTACCCTATAAGATCAACTGTTTTTTAAAGAAAGAAAACCCAAATTTCAAAAAAGCTGACTTTTTCATAGACTCATAGAATGGTTTGGGCTGGAGGGGACCTTCAGAAATCATCTCATTTCAACCCCCTCTGCCATGTCCAGGGACACCTTCCACTGTCCCAGGTTGCTCCAAGCCTTATCCAAGCTGGCTTTGAACATTTCAGGTATGGGACATTCACAGCTTCCCTGGGCAACCTGTGCCAGTGCTTCACCACCCTCAAAACTTTTTCCTAGTTTTAAGCATTTTAAAAGATGAATTAGTTCTTGACTCAGTGCTATACTTGAACCAGATTTTGGGTTTACAGATAGGAGGAGATGTACATCAAGAGATGCTTTGAAAATAAAAACTCCAGCCCTGCTTGATTTGATTAACTTGGTTGACTTTGATTAACTGAAGAGTGAGTTCAGTGAATTTAAAGGCATTTCTTTGAGATAGCAGCAGTGGAAGTAATCCAAAATGGAGGAGATCGTTGTGTACCTGCCCTATTGTTTTTGCTGATGGTTTTAGTGTAGGATTTGGATAAACATTGCAAACCAAACCCTGCCGTGTTGGGAGGCAGCACTCCAGAAACCAGTTTGCAAAGCTCCTGTGTGCCAAGATGCAGCCAGGTGCAAGTCCAGTGAATAAAATACCAACTCTGTGGGACTCCTGCTGTCAGCAGAGCTTATCTCAAGGAAAACTCCAAGCAATCCAAGGAGCAGTTCTGGTTATGGCAGTGAAGATAATGAAGAAAGCCTGAGGACAGAAGAAATGAGGCACCAAGTAAAAATAGCTCCATGGATTTTGTTTTCTGGGACATCAGAGCAGTCCCCTGAGAACTCCTGCTTCCCCCATTTCTTCAGGGCTGTCAGTGAGCTTGACAGGCATTTGTTTATTACTTTTTATGGCATTTTGATGGCAGTGCTGGCTTGGGGTGGCATAATCTCTGTATATGTGCTCACAGTGCTGGGACGGAGAGCTGGCAGCCTTATTCGTGGAGGCAGAGGGAGCTGTTATCATTTATCCCAAATGGACAATTCCACAGCTAAACTGAGTGTTTGGGATTGGGAGGAGTGACTTACTTTCCTCTTTCCTTCTTCCCCCAGGATTTTCAGACGTTGACCACACGTATGCCCAGAGAACTCAGCTGTTTGACACATTAGTCAACTTCTTCCCAGACAACATGACCCCTCCCAAAGGCAACCTGGTGGACCTCATCACGCTGTAACAGAGCAATCACTGGACACATGGAAGAGGGGAAAAGCATCCATTTTCAGTATTCTAATTTTTTTTACTGCATTGATTGACTGCTGGGACGAAGTTAATATAGTAACCCCTAGGTGTTTGAGAGGGGTTTTATACTTGTATGGTGAATCCCTGGAGCTTTTCCCTTGGAGTAGGTTAATAAAATGTAACTGACGTACTTCTGACTAAATATATATATTTTTTCTGACTTTGGATTTTGAGTTAGCAAATGTAAGATGAAGAGGTGGGGGAAAAAGAAAAGGAAATAAAACCCAGTCATGCAGCGATCTTTTTGCCTATGGGGGAAAATTTGAGATTTGTGAGTTGTCTGGGATTAAAGATGATGGGTTTTATTTTGCGTTTCCTGAGGAAGAGGGGGAAGAGGTTTTTCTTTCCTCATTTCTAGCTAGTCATGATGTATTGCTTTATCCTACAACTCCATCCTCAGCAGCTGAATAACTTGGTGGCCGGACACTGGCATGTGTTGAGTTGATGTAATTTATGTCCTGAGTCTTGTACTCACGGTGTGTCACGGGAAGGCGAGCTTGCTTTCCGAACCGTCTGTCTCCCCTTCCCAGAGTTGTGCTGACACTCATGTTGAATTGCTTCTGAGATTCCACCTAAACTGACTATCTACATCCCTGTCTGCTGTTCTCTGGAGCCTTCCACTTAAGCCTGGCAGGCAAGAGGGAACCTCAGAGATAGAGCTGGAAAACGGGAGCGCCATCGCCGCCCGCACGGGCCCCTTTTCAGGGATTGATCTCTTTGCTGCTGTGCTCATCCTCTGAGAAACCCTGTGTGTCCTCGGCGAGCCTGGCAGAACTGGGTCTTCCACCACACACCCCCCCAGCCTCTGCAACCTGCCCCCAGGTTGAGTGTAGGATTTCTGAAGCAGATTGTCTTCGTTTCCATGTGCTTCTGTGTGCGTTTGTCCGTGTGTAGGTGTACAGGGCGTTGCTCCCAGCAGCTTGTCTCCTTCCCATGTAGTGCAGCTCCCTCCTCAATGCATTTTAAACCTAGATCTGAATGTGAGGGAGGCCTTCTTAGCATAAATCTCTGAAAATGAGCTGATGCCTATGTATAGAAAATGTATTCTTCCTTTTGCTGAAAGCCTTCTTTCTAAACACTGTAAGGGCTTGGTGCTGCACCGTGAGGTGGAATGAAGGACATGCATACCCAGCATTAGAAACCCTGCATTCGGTGTCAGTGAGCATTCAGTGCACACTGGCAGATGTAAATATTTATATGGAACTGCAAAACTTTGTGTCCAGCAGTGTTCATGCCAGTTGGGTATCATTGCTGCACCCACTGTGGCTCCTGTTGAACTTGGTGGAAGTCCTGTGTGTGCAAAGATGATTTGGACTCTTGAAATAAAGAGTTAGTCAAGTGTTCTTTTTCAGAGCTTGAGTGTCTGCTTGCTTTGATTGTATTGCCTCTTTATCATGTTCTTTGTGTGACTTTTGTAGTCCTGGTGCATTAGAAATAAATTTCAAAACCTCATACTAGTGTTTAATCACTTAGAAAAGAACAGTGTGTCAGAGGCCAGGCTTGTCTTCAGGGAGGACTGTACAAATGAAGTGTTTTTAACCTGTCACTTGAAACTGTTCAGACACTGTGCACTTCAGTGGATAGCAAATCAGATGTCTGCAAAAGAATCCACTCGGTGTGGGAAATGAAATCTGATGAAATTGTTTCTTTGGAACGTGGCAGGTTTTTTTTCCTGTTGACATGGAAAGTTTTACATCACTGCTGGGCTTTGTGGCGTGCTACCTTTGCTGAGGCTTTAACTAACATAGAGTTTATACAGCCCAAATGTACATACTGGGGGAATATTCCAGCTGAGCTGCTGCTTCCATTGAGATCTAAATGAGCACTTTTAATGCAACCAGCCAAAATTCTGCAACCTTTTAGTACTTCAATTTAGTGCTGCTGCACTCCTTTGTCACTTGATCTCATTGCTTGTGTATCCTGAGCTTCAGTCAGATGATTAAATGTTTTTTGTGACCGTTCTCTGATTAACCGAGCTCTTCATAAACCGTTGTGTGTCCACCTTGGATGGCTAAAAGAACCCAAAAGATCCACCTTGGTGGGTGGAGAAGCCCTGGTGAGCAGGCAGGGGAAGCTGAGGAAGAGCCAGAGCTGTGAGCAGTGCTGCTGGTGAGCAGTGCATCGTGTCAGCTCTGATTTGTGTGACGGGAATTCGATCCCAACTCGTCGTCCTCTGCGCCGGGGTGCGCGCGGAGCCCGGCAGCCTCGGCTCCGCGTTCTCTAGCGTCGAGCAAATCGATGATTTCTTTGAGGCAGGGGAGCCTTGCTTCTGCAGGACTGACAGTCCCAGCTAACGAGAGCACTTCAGGATGATCAAATATTGACCTGCCTTTGTCCCCAGCAGATCGATGCCGCTCGCACCAGCGCGGTTCATGGATTGCAGCTGGTGATTAACCAGCAGAAACTCTGCTCAGCTCCACAGGATTTGTTGAGCAGCAGAGGCACCGTGTGGCCACAGAGGTTAATCCAAGGGGAAGGCTTCTTGTGGCTTTGCCAAGGGTCTTTACCTTCTTTTTGTCCTCAAGGCTAGGAGTCAGATGATCTCTTTGCATTTGGTGTATGCTACGTTACCTGCTTTAAATTCTAGCCAGAAATTCTGAGCAGTGAAGTACAAATTTCCTTTTAAAATCAGCCACTCGTTGTCAGGCAGTGACACAGGTAGTTTGAATTTCATTGCATGCTGATCTTTAAAGACACTGGTGATATTCCAGGAAAGCATCTGATGTGCTCATTACAAAAAGCCCAAAACACAAACAGTAAAGAAACCCACTGGATCTGAAAACAGCCACCTGAAAAGGTTTCACAGCCCAGTGCATGCGAGGTTATAAATATCTGAGCTGTGCGTGAGAAGTCTTCAAACCTCACCATCAATGCTTGTAGGCTGTGTCTGAGGCTGCTCTTTAGCTTAGACAAGACAAACATACTCTATTTGCCTTTACTTTAGATTATAAGGTGACTTTGTGTATGAACTTGACACCACATAATCTTTGCACTGCAGTGAGTAGTTTTATCTGTAAATTCTGTGTTAACTTGTAAATAAGGTATCGCGAAGGAAAGCGTTGTTCCTTGTCAGAGAGGGACTCGTTCATCATGTTTTGGGTCTTTAAAGCCAAAGTTGCAAGGTTCTGGTGTGTCTTCTAAAGCTAGAGGAAGTCAGGGTGGGGTAAACTTGATACAGACATCCAGACTTCCCTCTTGGTTTAGCTTTTTAAAAATCATCCTTTGAAATCCCTGTGTTTGGTTCTTCACTGACTGACCCTTACAATATCCTTCAGTGGATCATCTCCTTGGAAAACAAGAAATTATTCTTTATGTTGTTCCTGTCAATTGACACATTTTCTTAGAGAAATAAAGTCTTTCAGAATTAATTTTTTTTTGGTCACTTGGATTAGGTAGAATTAAGTGAGTTTGTTAATGTTTGTCTTATACAACCCCTCACAGTAGTCACGAGGTAGAAGTTAAGAGTTCTCCCAAAATTACTTCTCCAAGCATGTTCTGCTTTGCAGTGTGATCCAAAATGTTGTCATGTGGCAGAAGGACTTTGTTACATGTTGTTAAATGAGATTATAATCACTTTATCCACCTTTTTGTCTCATTTCTTTTGAGGATCCCATTAGTTAGTATTGGTCCTGGGAAGGCCTGAAGGGTGATGCAAAATGTTCCTTGAAATTAATTGTAGTTGTTATCTTCTGTCTCTTTTAAAGATATTTGTGATGTGTTTATTTATAATCTCTTCCTTTTGCTGAGCATAATGAGGAAGGAGAACTTTGTCTTGGAAAAGTTCAGTTTGCCCTTTCCTTGGGTGGCATCTTGCATGGGTAGTTAAGATAGCTGTACCCAGTTGTGTAAATAAACCTCTGGAATTTGGTTTTTGTTTGCCTGGGATGGCTCTGGGTGTACACAGGTACATGCTGCCTCAGGGATCAGGGTGGAGCTTCCTACCAGAACTTCACTTAGCAAAATCTTATTTTGGAAAGTCAGTCTGGGAACACCCAGTTGGAAAAGCTTTTCTAAGGCATTGCCTTGTGCAGTGGCAACTGGAGTGAAATTAGAAATTTTCCTGAAGAGCTTAGAAAAGCTTCCCTTTGTGGAGCGACAGAGTTAAATTACATTGCTGAAACTTTTTGGTCATTGATTATAATTACCCAGCCTGAAAATGGAATGATTTAATGATTGCAGTTTAAGGATGGAGGAGTCAGTAAGCAAATTTGCAGGAGGGTGGCAGAGGTGTGGGGGTGGTGGCCTGGGGTTGCCAGGGCTCATCTCTGTGTTTCTTTAATTGGCAGCCACGAGTGTCCAGGGCTCCATCAGCTATTCCTTCTTCCAGAAGAAACTCTTTCCAAAGCCAAGTAATGACTCTGGAAGAGTGTTTTCCATAGGGCTTTGTGGAACAGCTGTTTGCTGGACCATTTTCCTGGTGTGTGCAGATTTTTCAAAGGGAGTTTTCTCTGTCCCAAAGTTTTGTGCTGACCTGCCCCTGCTGTGCCAACCTGCGCTGGTGGGTGATGGATTCAGAGTCCTGAGGAATGCTTCAAACTTGTTTTTTGCTCTTCCTGTGAGAAAAAAGAGCATTAATGCTGCCTGTGTCAAATGCAGGAGGGTGATAGGTACTGTAACACAAATACTATCAGCTCTCTTGCTGCCTCCTGCATTTCAGAATCGAGAAATAAAGACTTTTGTAGAGCTTATTGAGTGAACTTTAAGTTGGAATAACTTGTGTACAACCTCCATCTCTGTACAGGCAGTAATTCTGCTGATGTAATGCTGTGTCACTTCTGGGGAAAATGGCAAAAATTAGTAAATACGTTTCCATTCAGTCCCTTTGTTTTTAAAAGTGGAAAAATGTCTTGTGAAACCTTGAGTCCCCGTGTATGCTTTGAATTTTAGCTTTTTAGTTGGCTCAGAGTTAAGGAATGTTTGGCTATTGTCAAGTGAAGTCCTGACAGTAAAAGCAGTCTCATGTATGTCTCTGGAAGTGCTTGTGTTGTTTTAGCTGTACTTATTACAGAAACAGAGGTGGACCCAGTTGAAAAATTAAAATTATTGGTGTTTTGATTTAGGGGGCAGATTATAGAAACTCTGAGCTTGGCCTGTTTTAATAAGTACATGTGTTAATTTGGAGATGGGTCTTATTTTGTGAGAAGAGAGTTTAAGAACAACTATATGACTTGTTCTTTCCTATAGATTGCTAGTAGTATATAAGCTGTAAATACTGTTGAAATGTAAGTGTGCTGTCAGAAGCTTGTGAGTGTATCTAAATGCCTGTGGGAATGGGAGCCCCGATCACATCCTGTCATGGAAAAGGTTATACTGGAGATTATTCGAGTTGTGGTAATGGCTTATAGGTAAAATCCCTCTTTTACTGAGAAGTTGGAGTGGAGAAAGTAGGTTAAGTGTACTGGAAGCAGGATGAGAGTCCACGGCTCAGCGCTTGGATAAATTGACTCCAGCTGCTTTAGTCCGTAGGCAGTGGGTCCAAGCGTGGTTTTGGAGTGGAAGCCAGTTCATGACCTGCTTATTGCTGCTGGGGAGTCCTCAGGAGAGCCTCTCAGGGATGCCAGCAGGTATCCCTTTGGCACCGTGGGCAGAGGTCACAGAGCTGGCTGCAGTTTGGGATTACCCACGTGTGCTTTGCTTGCACCCCCAAACCCCCGAGGAGGATGTGTGGGCTGTGTGTAATTCCAGCTGCGTGGCTGAGCTGTGGAGCTCTGCAGGGCAGCACCTTCCCCAGCACAGATCCTGAGGATGACACACTGCTGCTGTCTGCTCTGCTTTCAAGGACTCACTTTGCTAGGGGTGCACTCCAGATATTGCTGTGACCCAAATTCAGTGCTCTGCTGCTGTCAGTGCCTCACCTCAGTACCCTGAAATCTCCATTTATGCTTGATGCAGGCACAGCTCGGCGTTGCCTTGGCTCCTAGCTGTTTGCTGTAAGTCAGCACAGCTTTTACTGATGACCTGGAGAGTGTGAGTGCTGTCAGAAGTCACTTGACTATTCAGCTCCAGCACGGAATTGCAGTTCATTCCTGGAAACAGGGATGTGAATGAACAGCTCAGTACTGGCTCTGTCACGTTACATTTTTGGGTTTGCTACTAATTTGGAAAGAAAGTCTTATCACTAGGAGGTATGATGGTTAAGGTATGACCCCTTGGTTGTTCCCCCATTTATTCTGAATTTTCTTTCCCTGTGTGGCTGTTCACTGCTATGAAAATGCTTCAGACTTCTCTGAGTTTAATGGGTACCTACAGAGGAATTAAAGGTTAAAGCTGTGTAGTGGTTACTGAGGCATCAGTTTCCCCAAATCATACTTCAGTTGCTTCCTTTGCAAAACTCCTTCCTGCTGCCTCTGAGTCAGGATTTACATTGTTCTTTCCAGGGCTGTTTCTCATCCTGGGTGAGGACAGGGAAGCGTGGGAGATGATTTCCCACTGCAGCACACACTTATTTACTTGTGCCCTTCCATGGCCTCACATTCAGCACTGTGATGCTCCTTCCCTCCCATCTCAGGGTTTATTTTGTGTGGCCTCAAGAAGAAAAAGGTGATGATACCAACCCTCAGGTTGTCCTAGGTGCCTGCACCTGCTCTAATCATCCCAAAACTTTTAGGGGTATTGGGGTGTTTGGTTTATTTCTGCAGCATAGCAGGGCAGAGGGAATGAGAAGAGGAATAGTCCTGGGGTTGATACAGGGATGCTGATGTGAGTACATGTGTAAGATGTGACCTGTCTTTGTGGAAGGGCTTCAAAAAACTCTCCTAGCCAGTAACTTTGCTGTTTAGAGCTGATTTTACAATGTGAGCTGGATTCCCTGACTCTTTTTCAGAGAGAAAGGGTGCAATATCAGCATCTTCTAGTCCTGGAGCTTCACCTCAAGCTTTAGCCCCTTTCCACCCCAGACACCAGAGAGAATAATACAAATTCTGTTCTCTCCACAGCAATTGTGAGGAAGCCAGTTGGGCTCAACTCTGCTCAAACAGACCAGAGGTGGTGCAGCCCCATTGGATTTTGGATCTGGTCTGGCTGCCTTAAGGGATTGTTAAAACCTAAAAACATTTTGAGCTTTCTGATGAAAGCTGCCAGTTTGATTAAAGGAGATTAGGTGCTTTTTAATTAATATGATGGTGGAGAGGCTACACCACAACAGTGGCTCCCGTGGTTGCAGTCATCTCCACATCCCAAATAGCAACAGATAGGTTTTACTCCCCAGTGATAGGAAAATATACTTTAAATATCCTGACTTAGTAACCAAGGGATTCAATCAATTACTCAGTGTTTCACTAAATAGAGAAGTGCTGTGGCGTGTGAACAGGGTCTGTTCATTTAAAAAGCCACTTCAAGGCTGAAAAGTGATTTTTTTTTTTTTTGAGGTTTTGACAAAAAGTCAGCTCTTAAAAGGGGAAAATGGAGGAGAACTACTGTGCTGCTGACTTGTTTTCCCCTCCTGTGTGCTGTGGTCATTGGGAATGCAAACCAGCAGTGGAGGGTGAATATTGCCTTCACCTCTCCCTCCTCATTCCTGTCCCTCCCGTTGATGTTTTGATGTGCAAAACACTCTTCACTTCAGAAGCTGCTGTGTGGGGTAGTGGAAAGGAAAACAAACCCCTCGTTATTAGTAGCTGTTGCCATTTGCTAAAGCTGTATTTTCTTCTGTGTCTTCCAGCACTCCCTCCTCCACAGCAGGAAATGAGGGGGTGCTGGGGAGACCAAAAGCCAGAGAAAAAAGCTGAATTATACAAACAAATGTGTTCATGGGAGCCTTGCAAATTGGAGGCCCTGAACCACGCAGACCACTTTGCTGAGGGACAGGAATTGAAAGGCTGTGGGCTCATTCCCAGTTAATTGGAAGTGACATTCCTGTCCTTGTGGGCTGGAGGTGTTGTGCATGTTGTGCAGTCGCTGAGATGCAGCGTGTCTCGTTTTGGGAGCGTTGAGCCTCGTTCAGTGTTTGCCCTCTGGAACTGCTGCAGTTGCCCCTCTTAGGGAGTTGGTGGTGTAGACAGGACTGGGTAGCTTGGGGTCAAACACCAGTGAGCACCAGCACTGGTTGGGGTGGGGTTTTGAGCTGTTTGTTGGGCTGTTGCCTCTGCTCTGATGGTATCACTGTAGTGTGTGATGGTTGGTTTGTCTGGACCTTCAGTGTTCATTACCTTGTCCTCTGCACCCCAGTGTGGTCCCCAAAAGCTGGTTCTCCCTCCCTAGTGCTGGAAGTGTGAGTCTCCACCCCCCACCGTCCACAATTTGGCCTCTCTGTTCTGTTTTGGCACCCAGCTTGAAGCGTTTGCACCTCCTCAGCAATCCTGCAGGCTCTGGTGTCCGTCTGGATTCCCTTTGGTGTCTGTCCTGCAGTTGTTGTCTGGGACACCTGAGCACAGGAGAGCTGAACTGAGAGGTGTGGACAGCCCTGGGCTGGAGAGAAGCATCCATGGGGTGATGAAAGCTGTGAGCTGCTCATGTGTTTCAATACTGACTGCTCCTGTGCTGAGCCCATGGTGGTTACAGGCATCTTCCCTGGACTCTGGTGATTCCCCTTCCCACCCTTTTCTTTATGGATGATCTTTGTTCAGCCTGGAGTGTTAATTTTCTTCCTTGGCATAAATCATCTTCGATGATTTCTGGGTTGGTGTGTGAGCCCCATGCTGTACATAAATGAACGAGTGACACGAGGAATATCTACAAATGTAGTTATGTTGTATGTAATGTACATAAGGAGAGAATGTATTTTGTTCATTTTTTTCTTAATAAAAATGTATATGCTAGCAGGGGTGTTGATTTAAGATCTGTTTGTTCTCGCATCACTTCGGAGAGTGGAAAAATGCCTGTGAAGGTCTTTTAGTGGTGGAGAAATTGTGAAACTAGTGGTGCATTTTGTCTGGCCCTGCTGCCTGACGTCACTGAGGAGCTCAGTCAGTATCCCATAAATCCAGCATATTCCCAACATTCACAGGAGCACAGAGTTAGAGCATAGGCTGTGGCAAACCGCTGATTTTTAATATCTGGCTTCAACCAAATTCCTTTTTTTTATTTCCTTTACATAAGCAGAAACTTAACCTGGAACAAAATGTTTTGTTTTGAAACTTAACCTGGAACAAAATGTTTTATTTTGGGCCCTTGAAGGCCAATGGAGCTGTTAAACTGCCCACGCTGCTGCTGCCCCTCTGCTGCCCTTGGGTGATCCCTCTGCTGCCTTATGGGTGTGGGGTTTGATTCTCTCCTCCACAGCCTGACCTGAGTGCACACCAGAGTGAGTTAGGGGGAAATGCAGAAATAAACAAGGGTGAAATGCAGAAATAAGGCTGAGTTGCCTTTTCCTCTGACAGCCTTAAGGCACCAAGAGCTCAAACAAATGCTCGGGCTGTGGTGGGGGTGCCCTCACAGCCCTCTGAGTCCTCTGGTTTTCAAATTTAATAGGTTTTCCACCACTATAATACTTCCTTCTGCATAGGAAAAATACAGATTCTTCCATAGCTGGCTACCTTGAAGGTCTGGGTTGGTTTTGTTCCAGCTGGTGCAGTGTTTTCCCATGGAGCATCTCCAGAGCAGGAAGCTGTGGCCCTGGAGCTTGTCCTCTGCCCTGCCCACCCCCTCCTCACTCAGCCAAAGCCACGAGTCTTTTACATAAGAATGTTTATTGACAGAAATACATGACGCTCTCAAAATATATTTGTAGGAAAATGCAAGAATAATCTCTTACAATCCAGTTCCTCAGTAAATTCCAGTGTAAATCAGACTCCTGTCCCCATGAGAGATGCTGCTGCACACAGTATGCAAGAGCTCTGCTCTATGTGCAAGGTTCAACAGGTTCAGCCTGGGGAATGAGGTTTTCCTTCTCCAGTCCCTCATGGATTATGACCTGTGTGTGTCTTCTGTAGGCAGCAGTCACAGTATCAACCTCATCAGCTGGGTCACGGCACTGTGAGCGGGAGATAAAATGCTCCTAAAGTATTTACACCTTTCCTCGTGAATCTGAAAATAGAAAAGTCTCTTGCAAGGACATCTGAGCTGCTTGTAAAGCTCGCACCGAAAAGGTAAGAGCAGGAATCTCTTTGTACAGTGTGTGGGATGTTAAAGCATTTTTGGGGGAGAGAAGAGGAGCGCAGGGAAGGGAGGAGGGGCAGGGAGGAAGGAAATGCCTGGGTAAATATTTTTTTTTATTTATTATTTTTGGTCTAACAATTATGGCTACAGTCTACAGAGGGAAGGGTTAAGGCCAAAGATGCTCATTGCTGCATTTCCTACCTGATTTTTTTTTT
>VXBQ01001354.1:179269-213582 GCA_013400175.1 Phainopepla nitens
CATCCATCCATCCATCATCCATCCATCCATCCATCCCTTCCAAGGCAGGAGAAATCCGACTGAAAATACGTTTGTGAGCTGGGCCTTAGAAGAAGCCATCCTATAGAAAGTGAGGTATTGAGCTAATAAGTCTTATTAGAAAACTCATTAAGATTAAAAAACTCATAGAGATTCATGTAATCAAAGGAATGAGAAGGAGAAGGTGGGGGAACATGGAGCAAACAGCATTGGTTCAAAGCATCACCTGAAGAGGAAGGATGCAGGGAACTAACTAGTCTGTGAAAGAGCCCACAAAGTGGTACCAGCCGTATATTTGGCTTTTTTTAAAGGATTTATAGTCTGAGTTCCTTGTTTTCTGGAGAATCTGAGGTGTGGTGGGGTGAAAGGTCTGCAGTTCCTGGGTTCAGTCCCAGCTGTTTGCTGGGGTCCCCCCATCATGGGTGCTGCCCCACCAGCCCAGCTGTGGATGAGGGTGGCTCTGCAAGTGTCCTCTCCCCTGCCCCGTGTGATCCAGACATGTCCCCCACCCCTGGTCCCCCCACACTGCCCTGGCTTCTTGCTGGATCTGAATTTTTAGTACAATGCCACCCTGTCTCTGGCTGGCTCTCGGAGCAGGATCAGAGCTGTTTCTGGAACACTTCTCCTTATAGCACACACTTTCCTGTTTTCCCACGGGCTGTGAAACCCAAAGGATTTTTTCACTTGGCTGTCAGGATTTGGCTACAGATGTGTTTACCGGGCCTACAAAGCAGGGAAACCAGATAGTGCCATTTCTCTGTTATCTGCTCAGCTTGGGAGGCACAAAATGGGCTGCAGCTTTCAGGAATACCAGGAGTGGAAAGTTAAGGGTGAGCAGGAGGGAGGTACTTTGGCAGCCGAGGAGGGCGGTGGGATGGGAGGATGCAGCCGATGGGAGGATGCGCCCTTGCAGCCCTGCAAGGTTTCTGTGGCTGGTTTGGGGCGTAATTTTGTGCTAACAATGCTCTGGGCTGTTATTACACCCAGAGGAATCCAAGGGAAGCAGGGTGGGAGACTCCCTGGCTCGCCAGCTCCAGTGCTCCATGGCCCTGGAGCAGGCTGTGATGCCAAGATGTGGTGTCTGCCCATCCCTCAGCTCGCTGGTGCTCCCCAGCCTCACCATCCCTGTTCCAAAAGCCTCCCAGTACAGCTCCACAGGAGGTACAGCAGCCCTGGAACATCACTGTGCCCAGGAGGAGGGGGGAAGCTTTAAACACCAGCACGGTCCTGAGTCCTTTTAGGCTCCAAAGTTGGATTTTTTGTCAATCTGATTGAATATTTTTATATATTCAATAAAAAATTTGATGAGAAGCTTTTCCAGCGTGAACCTGCAGCCGTGTCCAGACACTACATGGGGAAAGGGATGGTCTCAGGAGAGACCAGTCCTGCTGGGCTGTGTGGAAATAAGGTCCCTCCTTGGAATGATCCTCAGCATTCAGAGCAGCATCACTGAGGACATCACCACTACTGCAGGCAGGTGCAAGGAGCATTTACACCCAGCAGCAGCTTGAGTAGGAAGGTGACAACAGACAGCAGGCAGGTGCTTTCCCTCCTCCAGGAGCACACTGGATGATGCTGGAGGTCCAAGCCCTTTCCAGGTCTGCCAGGCAGGGCCATCACCCAGGCACAGGGAATTTCAAGAGCTGCTGTGCTCAGTAATTGCATTCACAATGTGTCTGAAGGGGTTCTGGAGAGTCCCTTCCAACTTGGCTGATTCTGTGATTCACTTAGGACAGGGAGTGACAGGACAAAGGGAAACAGTTTTATATTTAAAGAGGGGAGATTTAGATTAGATATCAGGATTAAATTCTTTACTGTGAGGATGGTGAGACACTGGAGCAGGTTGTCCAGAGAAGCTGTCCCTGCCTCTGGATCCCTGGAAGTGTCCAAGGCCAGGCTGGACAGAGCTTGGAGCAACCTGGGATGGTGGAAGGTGTGCCCAGGCAGGTACAGGCTGTGAGGAGGTCCCTGAAGTGCCAATTTTCCACTGCTTACACTGCCAGAAACCAGAGCATTATCATGCCAAAACCCACCCCTGAGCCCTACCCACAGCCACTCTGTCAGGACCTCACCAGCCATTTACTGCTGTCTCTTCCCCTTTATCACCAACCTAAAACTTCTTCCTATTTGGAATTTTTCACTATAGTGCATCTTCCCTCTTGCAGGAAGCTCACAGTTTCCACCAGAACCATTCTGAAGGTGGATATCCCTCAGGAGCACCAGCAGGCCGTGCCCACCCACCAGAAAGGGTTTTGGTGTGTGGTCCTGGGTTGGGCTTGCCTGCCCTCAGCCTTCCCACCACGTTTTACTGCT
Organism: Phainopepla nitens; assembly: GCA_013400175.1. Lineage (NCBI taxonomy): Eukaryota > Metazoa > Chordata > Aves > Passeriformes > Bombycillidae > Phainopepla > Phainopepla nitens. The sequence continues at coordinate 181,601 of VXBQ01001354.1, forward strand.
CCCTGATCTTCTAGAGCGTCTGAAACAAGTGAAATAGAGTTTTTTTTCTCTCTCACTTTAGGGTTCTGTGAGAGCATTGAGGAGCACACTGAGTCCCAAACTCCAGGCTCCTCTGTTTCCCAGTTGCTCTGCAGTGGATGCCACCCTACCCCCGTGTGAGGTACAAGATACCACAAGTGCACTGTGAAGGAACACCTCATTTTTTCCCTGGGGTTTGGGACAAAATTCCAGCCCCTCAGTTTAGGCAAAAAAGCTTTCCTGCTAGCATAGAGAAAGATTTATCATTTCAAATTTTCCATTTGTCTTTCTGTAAGACCTGGGTGGGCTCAGCTGCTTCTTCTACTTGGAGAAGACAGCACCAGCATCTTCTCCCTCCACATCCCCCCCTGGTGACACTGCTGAACATGGGTTTCACCTTTTTACACTGGCTGCATCTTTGATGAAATTCCCTCATTTCTGAGCGTTTTCTCACATGCTCAGTGCACCACAGGTTAAAATCTGAACCTCCAACAGCTGCTAAATCTCCGTGGAAGCCAAAAAGGTGGTACTTACACAGGTTCTGGGTTGTTTCAGCTGGATGGTGGGCCTGGTATGTTGCCCCTGGTCATCACAGATGAGCTGGAAAGGCAAAAGAAAAGCAACTCTCAGTAGTGAACAAAGGTTGGAGGGACAGCTGGTCACCAATCCAGCAGCCCATCATTTTTTTCCTGGGAAAAGAGCCTGATCCCCTCCTGGCTGTACCTTCCTGGGAGTTGTGCAGAGTCACAAGGTCCCCCCTGAGCCTCTTTTTCTCCAGGCTGAGCCCTCCCAGCTCCCTCAGCTGCTCCTGGGGCTCCAGACCCCGCCCCTGGACATGCTCCCCATCACCTCCATCCTCATTGTCTCTTCCCTGGAAAGCTCCAGGAGAAAGGGAGGGGAGTAAATGACCTTTAAAGGTCCTTTCCAACCCAAACACTTCTGTAATTCTGGAAGACTTTAGTACAATGTCACCCTGACTCTGGCTGGCTCTCAGAGCAGGATCAGAGCTGTTTCTGGAGCACTTCTCCTTCAGCACACACTGGAATTACTTTGCTGGCAGATCTCTCTCTCTCTCTGACACAGAAACAGTGAGAAGAGCCACAGACTCCACGTGCAGCTAAATTAACACCACTGAGGTGTTAATTAACACCACTGAGAGGTGCTCACCTTCCCCTTTGGTGCCATTACCTCGTTCTGGAAAATGTTGGTCTGCTGGTGGCCAGAAGGGCAGCTCTCTGTCTGGTCTGTCTGGTCCCCCGAGGCTGGAGCTGGTAGCTGGGTACTGGCAGGGCTCTGGTGGGTTTGGCTGGTGGGTTTGGCTGGTTCAGATCCAGCATCCTGGGTGCTCTGGTCTGGCTCCCCAATAAGCACCAAAAAACAAGCAGACAGACACTGACACAGTGCAGAGGATACAGCTGGCACAGCTCTGTTAGGGATCACCCCAAAATCAGTTTTCATCTCTCGCCTTGCCTTGAAGCTTGCTGTGTCAAAGGCTGGAGAGGCTTTAGATCGCTTCTCTAATTTTATATAATTATAAAATTAAGTTTGATATGGAAAGTATCTGATTACTGATTTTATTTTCTGCTGCTGAAACTCATCAGAATGTCCTGGAGAGAGGAACCAAAGGCCACTGTGTGTGGGGTGGCTGGGTAATCACTTGGAAGTATGGGGTGACCCTCCCTTCAGTTTATCTGGGGTGTTTTCCAAGGAGATTTCAGACCTGGCTACCCAGGATCTGCCACCCACCCCATGGAGCAGGGGGATGTGATGCCATAACCTCTGCTGACTGCACCTCCATGGAAAAATTCCAGGGTGACAAAGCTTAGAAATAGTGCCAGGTTCTACAGGAGACAGCCTGGGGTGTCCTGCCTGGTATTCCAGAGGGCACAAATCCCAAATCCACCAGCCCCATTTGGGTGTCTCTGACCCCTGAGGTCACCTCCAAGGACTTGGTTAAGTTCTGTAGCATCTTAGAATTGTTTGTGCAGTGGGAGTAGTTCAAGGAGCACAGCAGCCTCCTGCCTCCCCAGATCCCTTTGAAGACATGGATCTTCATCCCTGGCTTCCTAATTGATCCTTAAGTGGTGACAAAGAGAATTAAAATGCCACAGGATGTTCACAGCCTGTTTGTTCTCGGGACTTCTGCCTTTTCCACAGAAAAGATGAGGGATATTTCTCTCCCAGACACATTCTGAAGGCTCCAGGAGAGAATTAATTCCAAAGCCATCTGTTTCTCATGCATTCTGCCAGCTATTTATTAAATATAAAGGGTTTTTTAGACCTCTTCAGGCTTAATGCTTGAGGCCCAATTTGAATTAACATAATTTTATATATCATCCTTCAATGGAGAACAGTCCTGTGGAGCAGGAGGAGAAATAAAGGAAAAAAAAGCAACATCCTTCATGAAAATATCCATTTCACCTCATTCCTGCCCACACATGAAAACATGACTTGGGGGAAGCCTACGAAGATGGCCTTGCAATAAAACCTTGGCCCATTTAGTGATGCCAACAGCTGGGAGGCTGAGGGGGATGGAGATGGTTTTTGAGTGGCTTCTGTATTCCAGGTGACTGGAAATTGGGTCAAGAAGAGCATTTTCCAGGGGAAGATAATGAAGGGCTCCAGTGTGATCACAGCTTTTATTCAGAGCCAGATGTGAGCTGAACTCACAATCCCAGCCAAGTCTGGAAGGTTCCATGGAGCCCTCACAGTCTCACAGGGTGATGATGACTGTGTAAATGCTATCAGACAAAATGCCAGTCTGGGAGGTTGAACTGTGCCTCACCAGGACACCTAGGAACCAACACGGCTGTAAAACTCCAGAGGTCAGAGAAAACACCTTAATGGTGCTCAGCAAGGTCCTGAACAGCACGTGGACACTCCCAGTGCTGCTCAGCCAGCAGCCAGCAGCCACAGCCCTCCCGCAGCACTGAAGAACGTCCTACCAAAGTCAGACTCCTCAGGGGCTGTAAACTCAGAGTTTAGCCACAAAATCTCCTTAGTCACCTAAAGCTCATTTTCTGTGCATGCCCAGACAGCCTTCCCTGAGCTGTCAGCTGCACCAGGGATGCAGCATCCTGGGGGCTGCCACGCTGCTCCCCCAGCCCCTCGCTGCTGCTCCTGCTTGGTGTCACTGAAGATCGAGTCACTGCAGCTGATGGTGCTTCAGGCACCGTTTGGACCACCTAAAAGCCAATGCCTGCACTTTGCCAGTTGATTCATTCCTTGAATTTCACTGGCTGCACTGACTCGACCTCCACTGAGGACAACAGGGACCTAAACACGTGCTTGTCACACAGACAACTGCGCTGGGAAGTCCTAAAATGAGACAAGGTGGTGGCAGCCTGTAATGGCAGGAGGTGTTTAGGGTAGCCAGAGGAAGAGAAAACACAAAAAGGCCTCTCCAGCACAAGAAACCAAGGTTTCTGTCTTCTGTTACCTGCCCCAGGAGCTGTCGTGGTGGCTGCCTCTGGGACCTTACCGTTGCTGTCAGGTTGTGACTTCGGAGTGGTGCCGGGGGATGGGGATCCAATCGTAGGGGAAAGAGAAATCTGGGTGCTTCCAGGACTGGTGGAAGGGGTTGGTCCCTGGACTGGAGAACTGGAAGAAGAAGGAGGCTGCTTGGTGTCACACGGGGGAGGAGAGACAGCACACTCCTTGGAGCTTTGGGAAGAGTCAGTCCTTGGCACCTTGGTGCTCGCAGCGGTGCTAGACAAGTGTTCCGAAGGCTGGTTTGCCTGAGGGCTGGGAGGGGGTGTGCCAACAGCCCCTGCAGTTTCTGGAGGACTGCTTGCTTTAGTGACAACGGATTTTGCAGCAGCGGTGCTCCCGGCGCTTCCTGAACTGGCTGAGGCAATAGTGGGCTTCTGGGAAGTAGCGGAGCTTGCAGCAGTGGTGGCTGTGAGCGCAGTGTTGACGTGTGAGGGGCTGCCCTGCCCAGCCGTGTGGGATGGGAGGGAGGTGGCAGCAGATGCTGTCCCCGGTGTTGTGGGGGTGTTCCCTATCGCTGCGGTAGGCGTTGTCGCGGAGGGGGACGATGCTGTTCCCATCGGGGCTGTGGTGGTGCTGGTGCTTTGAGCAGTGGTGGGTGCTACCACAGCTCCTTCCTTGGCCACAGAGGCAGTGGTACTTTGGGCTGCGGCAGGTGATGGTGCAGGCGTGTTTGTTGAGGTCTCTGTAGGGCCTGCAGGTGTGGTCATTATGGTGGTTTCTGTGATCCTGGCGGTGATTTCTGTGGTCATGGTGATCATGGTGGTTTGTACTGGGTTTGCAGAATCTGCATCATCCTGAGACTTGACACCTGGGGAATAGTAAAGATGCCATGGTAAATGCTGAACTATGGAAACTGCCCTTGGTTTCCCCTCAGAAAATGTGTTTGTAGATGCAAATACTGACATAAACCACGAGTCATTCACTCAGGGCTTGCCTCCTGCTCTACAAACTCCTATCAAATTCCATGTTCGGGTGTCACTGTGTCCAGCAGAAAGCAGAGCAGAGGAGGACAAGAGGGGGGAACCCGAGGAACCTCCAAATGTAGTCAGACTCAAAGAACTTCAGAGCGAGAGCAGGAGGACAAGACCTGCTGGGTCTCAGGATGCAGGTCTCCCCCAGATGGGAGCTCCACCAGCTTCCACGTAAAGCCCTGCAAGTGGTTCCCAAAATAAAGCAGACTGTATGTCCCCTTGTAAGGGGACAGCCAAGGGATGCACTGACTGTAATTTTCCATCCCTGTGATGAGGGTCTCCCACATCCCTGGAGGGATAAGGTGACACAGAATCACAGAATCACTAAGGTTGGAAAAGACCTCCAAGATCACAAAGCCCAAACAATTGGAGGAGGCAGAGGGGCTACATCTGGGCCTTGCACAGGCATCCGAACAGGGAATGGAATGGAGTGGAATGGAATGGAATGGAAAATGGAATGGAATGGAATGGAATGGAATGGAGTGGAATGGAACGGAATGGAATAGGAAAGGCTAGGATAGGATAGAATATAGAATATTTCTGTTGGAATGGACCTACACTGATCAGCTCATACAACTGCCTGACCATTTGAGGGGAATCATAGTATCACAGACTGATTTGGGTTGGAAAGGACCTCAAAGATCATCTCATTCCAACTCCTCCTGCTGTGGGCAGGGACACCTTCCAGCATCCCAGGCTGCTCCAAGCCCCATCCAACCTGGCCTTATGCATTTGCAGGGATCCAGAGGCAGCCCACAGCTTCTCTGGGCAACCTGTGCCAGGGCCTCACCAGCCTCTCAGCCAAGAATTTCTTTCCAGTGTCCCATCTAACCCTGCTCTCTGTCACTTTAAAGCCATCATCCCTTGTCGTGTCACTCCATGCCTTTGTAAAAGTTCAGATCTCCTCCCAAAACATGATTTCCCTACCAGCCACCAGGAGCAGCCACTCCTGGAAACACAATCAACATGTGAGTGTAACTGAAAGTAACAGCATCAATTATTTTAGGAAACACTTGGTCTGTGAGAAAACATTTCCATTACATCTGCAGGAAAAGGGCTTTTGTGGAGATGAGTCATGTTTCCTATAGGCTGACCACTGTCTGCAGGAGAAGAAGAGGTCGAGAAGTAAATCACCATCACAGGGTCCTGACAGATAAACCCCAGGTGCTGAAGGTAGGAGGGAGTTTTGATCTACCACCTCCTTAGCTGTGTTATCAATTTGTGTGGCTTGAATTGTCAGTGATGGTTGCACCAAGCTGGGCAGAGACCAGCCATCCAGCGAGCCACAAAACAGGTCTGTCCCATAAATAGGGTGTAAAAGTTTGACAGGGGGTCTGACAACAAAAGAGATACAAAATAATCCCCTAAAGGTAGAAACAGTACGAAAGAGACATAAAAAAAGAAAGGGTTGGAAGGAAGGAAGGAAGGAGGAAATCTCCTGCTGCTCTTGTTTCCTCTTCATGCTCCAGCCTCATCCCAGAGGGGCAGAAATTAAAAGCTCCAAAGAGAGGTCAAAAAGACAATTCAATTCAATTCAGTCCAAGAGAAGGGGACAGGACCATGCTTTGGCTCTAGGCCAGTCCTGGTGGCCAGCTGGGACCACCCTGTGATCCAAGGAACCAGGTTCACTGCCCCAGTACTTCCCTGTCCCACCTTGGGGAGGTACAGATAGGATTTTATCACTTCTAGCAAAAACCTGAGGGCAAAAGCCCAAAGCAAGGGGTTGTTCTGCTGATGGAGGGATCTGGTGAGATCCTCCAGACTTGTCCTGGCTGGGGTAGTAGCAGGGTCTTTTTTGGGGCACACAGAGTGACACAGACCCCCAAAAAATGACTGGGAGAAGAACCAAGACTCAAATTGGTGCCCAAAAACCTTATTAGTGTTTTATCTTACTGTATCTCTGCACCCACTCCTAGTGTTCCTCTTCACTAAGGTCAAGAGATGTTAAAAATCCATTTATTCTTCCTCATTAAGCCAAGACCAGTGATTTAAGTGGGATCATGGGCTTGATCTACAACTCACCAGTGGACAGGAGCTGTGGCTACAGCTGGATGAGATCCTCGCCCACAGATGAGCAACAGCATCCATGTCCACACCTCTCCTGCAGGTTTTTGGGCACCTCTCTGTCAGCAAAATTTGCCTTTTCTATCCTGCTGCATTAAATGAAATAGTTTTCTCACTGCTGCTGTACAAGGTGCTGCTGCAGTCATGGGGCTCAATAGCTTCCTGCAGTTTTATTGCTCTGAGCTTAATGTTGCTGTTTGTCCAGGGACTCTGTCTCACTGCAGCTTTAGGACAAAAAATGCATTTCATTTAGAAAAATTGCACTTTTTTTTTTGGTGTCTTGCAGGATCATCACCCACAGAAGACCTGGCTTAGGCAAACCCATTGCAAACTTAATACCAAAGCAGAAACAACTACAGAACAAGCACAGTCCCAGGAGTCACTGTTTTCCTTCCACATGTACTGTATCTTTTTCAAATGCCAGAAAATGTTTTCTTTTTAATCTCTTCCTCCCTCGCTGGCCACCTGTGCCAAATTTCAGTGGTGGACTCAGGGGTAATAACTGGTAACAAGCTCCTGTTTGCCTGGGCTGGTGGCCAGTATTGCCTGACAACTGTCCCCAACAGAAGGAACAAAAAGGATCTGGTTGAAGGAGGAGAAAACCCCTGGTAAGAAGTCAGACAGGACAGGATTATGTTTGGGGCCCCTTCGGCATGAAAATCACTCACAAAAGATACAGTAAGTCGTTTTGCAGGGAACAAGTGATTCCTTCACACCGTGAGCCCCGGAGATAAAAGGATTTAACACATCTATGAGAGAGGAGGAGGAGGAAGAGGAGAATGAAGGAGAGACCCTCCAAGTTGTCACTCCCCTTACCCAGAGGAGACCCTTCCCAAAAGAGAGTCCACTTGAATTTCAGCCAGAGTCCCTCACCTTGTTTTCCAGAAAGCAGAAAAAAAACCACCTGCCCCTGACCTTCCTGGCTGCATTTTTGGCGCGCCAAGGCCGCTTTTTTGATTTCACTTTTCTGGACCGTCACCAATTCCACATTTAAGGGATGATGAGAGCAATTTAGCAGCTACTGGGGGCATTTCGACAGCACTTGGCTCTAGTGAGTCTAAAGGCTGGTCTGCACTTCTCTTCTTGCATGTATCCCTCAGAAAACCTGGGGTTTGGGTGTGGGGTAGATCTGTGGGAGGAGGCCGCGAGGCCTCCACGCATCCGCGAGCTCCGCGGCCAAACAGGAGGAAATGAGGCCGCTGCAAAAACATGATTTCATGTCCGGATGCGTGTATCCCATGGCCAGGCCTGTGATACAGTGTGTCTGGGATGGGGACAGCCAGGAGGGGAGGCAACTTTCCCTTATTGCTAATTACCCAGCTGGGCTTGTTCGGCCTATTTGGGAGGCTGGAAGTGGATGGTGTGGGAGTCCTCTGGTCAGGGGCTGGTGGGGTGTGAGAAGTCGCCCAAAATGTGAAAGGAAAGGTGAGCTGCTTTGTGCCAACACTGCAACAGCAGTTACAGACACAGCTTTGAACTGCTGTGCACCACCTCTAACCACAGACTCAGGGAGCCACAGAATGGTTTTGTTGAACAGGACCTTAAAGGCCCTCTGGTCCCTTAAAGGCAGGGACACCTTCCACTATCCCAGGAAGCTCCAACCCTTGGCCTGGAACACTTCCAGGGATGGAGCAGACACAGCTTCTCTGAGGGCCTCGCCACCCTCACAGGGAGAAATTTCCTACTAATATTTAATCTGTTTCCCAACTAATATCTAATCTAAAGTGTCTCTCTTCCTGTTTAACCATGCCATGGAATGATGCTCTGCTTGTAACCTCAGTGCAGTGAGTACGTGGAATTTTGCAGGCTGGGGAAGGCTCTCAGAGGAGAGGCTTTTTGGAAAGGTCAAGGCTTGGATCTCAAAAAGAGAACCAAACAGGCTCAAAATGCAAAGTGAAAGGACACGTCCCGTCCATCCTCCGCAGCCCACCCAAAGCCAGCGATTAATTCCCTCTCCATGCAGCTCCTCTGATGAATTCCCTCCCCAACAGCTTCCTGCTTCCCATTTTGGTAATGCCTCCCCCTGGCTCCCCCCGCCCCGTCCACCTTGTTGAAACAGCTCAGACATTGGCTGAAATTCTATTAATAGTGAGAAAAGGAAGTTCAAAAGAATAACTTAGGAAATGGTGGGTGACACACCCCACCCTGGCGGGCTGAGCCCGGCTCAGAGCCTTACGCCAGGCAGCTCCTGCTCCTCCCAAGGCGGGATGAGAAAGCCAAGGAGCCTGAGGAGCCCAGGGAAGGGGAAGGGATGTGAGCCAGGCCCTGAGGAAGTTCCTATTTTCCTCCCCTTTTGTGCAGCCTTTCCTGATTGAACAGGGGCAGCGGGTTGAGTTCATCAAAGGCAAAGCTGGGGCTGAGGCTCCGGGGGTGGCCTTTTCTAGGGGATGGCATTTGCCAAAGTGAGTGAGGAAGCTCCTGGACTTTTCTTTGCATTGCAAGAAGCTCCTGGGAGAAAGGAGGGTTTTATGCACCCTCTGCAGTGCAGCCATGTCTGAGGTGCAGCAGAGCCCAGTCACTGCAGAGGACAGGAAATCTGTCACCTCCTTTTGAAACTGTGAGAGGGATCAGATTGGCAGAATATCACAGAGCAGTGTTATTTATCCTGGAATTAAGCTGGGCTACCAGAGCAAGTGCTTACTTCACAGGGTTTTTAACTTTGCCTGAGCAGAGGCTCTTTCCCTTCCATTGGCTTAGGGATTGATGGGATCCAAACAGAGTCTTCTTGAGCTGCCTGCAGAGATTTTAGTGAGGGATGTGGCACAAGTATGGTTTACACACCACCCTCGCACTCTCCATGCCTTAAGATACCTTCCTAATGAGCATTACCCAACCCCTTTGCTGCCAGCCTCACCATCAGCTTTATGAAATAGCTTTACCCAGGCCAAAGATCAACTTGGCTTCCTGGCATAGAGAATGGGGGAAGGTCCAACAGCAGCTGCCAGAGCATTCACCTCTAATCCATCAGTCCAATCATCCAGTGCAGACATATCCTCTCCAAACCCCTGCCAGAATAAAAACTACTGCAGAACAGTTTTGATAGAATTGCTCCGCAAAATGTCAAAGATGAGACCTAATGGCTGGGTCTAATTAGTGCTGCAATAACACTTGGGGAGGGGCTACATCAAAGAAGCGTGGGCAGCAGGTCAGGGGAGGGGATTTTTGGCTGTGAGGGTGCTGAGGCTCTGGCACAGGGTGCCCAGAGAAGCTGTGGCTGCCCCTGGATCCCTGAGACTGTCCAAGGACAGGTTAGACAGGGCTTGGAGCAACCTGGGACAGTGGAAGGTGTCCCTGCCCGTGGCAGGGGGTTGGAATGAGATGATCTTTAAGGTCCTTTCTAAACCAAACCGTTCAATGTTTCTATGAAATGAGTGTGCCTGGAATCTGGTAAAGCCACGGGGTTTATTGTCAGCAGTGAACCTCCTTTGGCCTGCTGTGAAAAGGCTCTATTGAGAAAACTCTTCAAATTGCTGCTGTTTAGATTGTGTGTGGACGTGCCAGTGAGATCGAGGCAATAGTGCTGACAAGTGCCCTCTTCTCTGCTGTCAAACTGGAGGAATCTGCAGCCACAGCCCCTGCCCTGAAAACCCTTCCCAATAAACCCTTACTGTGTGGCCTTGGAGCAGGGCAGGGGAGGAAAATGGATGTGCTTCAAGCCCTGAGCAGTTTTTCCTCGTCTCCAGATGGAGAGGAGCCTCCAGGGCTTCCTACTCCTCTGCCAGCCTGGAGATGCCCCTCGGCGGGAGATCTGGGGCAAGTCCTCACAGCATTTTAGCATCATCTTGAGGAGTCTAAGTCTGCAGCATTTTGCAGTGAGTCACATCCCTACAGTAGCCAAAAGGCCGCTCTGCTTCCAGAACTGGGAAAAATTCAAGTTTTCCTTATTTTTACCAAGTAAAAGCAACCCTGAAGCCCAAAGAGCAGCAAACCTCACGCGAGTTTTGGCTCATTCCTCCTCTCTGTTAGATCTGCCTGGCTTTATTTTATTCACACAACAGCCTTTAAACCTCCTTGGTTGCAACCAAGAAACCCACCCACAGCCTGATACACTTTTCCTGCCAGGATTGCAGCACATGTCCCCAGAACCCAGGTTTTGTTGAACCAGCATTTTCTGACGACAAACTTGCTTCATTAACAAATTCCCCATCAGCTCTTTCTGCAAGTGTTTGAGCCAGCTCAGCTCATCTGCTGCTTCATTTGGAAGTATGACAAATATTAAAAATAATCATCCCAATGCACACCTCCCCACACTCCTCCTTCTCTGCAGCCCTGACTCGTGTCCTCTTCACTCCCTTGGTCCCTCTAAACAGCACATTTGGGGAGGCAGAACTGGGTTCATTTGCTGCACTAATTAATGACCAGACGGTGGAGGGAGCAGGAATATCTCAATGTTCCTCACTCGCACCTCCTCAAAAACTTTGTTGTTGAATTGTCCTTCATGCCATGCTTGGACCTCTCCTGAATTTCTCCTCAGAGTCTGGAGTTTGCCAGAAAGTTGTGACTAGTGGCATTTTTCACTCAACTGGACCCAACAGGTCCATCCCAGGCTGTTCTGCATCCCATGGCCAGCTCCAGCCAGAGGTGAGGAATGCCAGCAGTGGGAAGTCCAGCCTCTCTTATGGATAAACATAGGACATCCTATTTAGGATTGTGTCTCCACAACTTTTCTCTTGGAAAATCTGTGGCTATCTAAAAAGTGAAGGGAAAGACAAAAAAAAACCATCAGAAGGAGGCAGGAAGACCACTGTGGAAAATGAAAGCTTCAAAATCCTTCACAGGAGGTTGTCAAGGAGTCAAACAAACACAAACACACGGGCCCACCTCTATCCACGCAACCCGCAGGCATTTTTCACTACTAAGCCTGGAAATAAACCTCTTTCCATCAGGGGAAAGAGGATATTTCCATCCCATCCATGGTGGGATTTTTCAGGGACCTGGCTCCAGCCCTGCACCCTTCCCAGGCTGCAGATTGAGCTGGGTTCTCTGCAGCCAGGAACACCTCATCGTGTTCAGGAAATGGAGCTGCTGGAGTGGAAACGTGGGGAGCATGAGCCAAAAACTCCTCACCAGGCCCTCCAAAACCCAGCGTGGCCACGCTCCTGTCCTCTCCTGAATCCTTGATACCACTGGAGTGGAGCTATCCTGTGATGACCTTGCTGCTTTGAAGGAGGATTTGTGGCCTGTACCAAGAGAGCATCAATCAGCCATCGCTGAAGGACACGGTCTCTGGTACTTTTCGCCCCAAGACCCCTCTATTTCTGCACAAGTCACACAGGACTTTGGAAGAAACTCAAGGTTTACACTGAGTAATGGGCCAGAAAATCTCTCTGGATCAAGGTAAAGCTTCTGTCCCAAAGCAGTGGTTGTGAGTTAACACAACGCTGAAAACTGCAGGAAAGCTGTTAGAATACAGAACTTTGTTATACACTGAATATCTGGGGTTTTTCTTCAATGTTATAAGATGGTCTTTCAGGATTTTGTCTGTGAACATGAGCACTGAAAAAGCCTTTTTTTTTTTTCTTTAAGGAAAGGCAAACAGGTTAAAACTCTAGATTTTTCTGAATTTGGACAGGAATCTCAGGTCCATCAGAAGAACCTAAAGACTGGGACTGCCAGATTGGGAATTCCACCTTTGACCACATGAGGATCCCACCCAGTGTTGCCACCTCTCTCTGGGGTGGAAGAAGGGTTGGAGGAGCTTCACCACCTCTCCCCAGGGTTGAGGGCTGGGCCATGAGTTGATTCCAGCACTGAGGAGCTGTGGAGCTGTCAGCAAGGTGGTGGGAAGGAGATCTTCGGAGAAGCCAGCACTGTGAACTGCTTGGCCAAAGCATCAGCTTTGCTCTTGAGAGCTGAACTGTCACATCCCAGCAGCCCCTCCTGGGGACTTGACCTCCTTTCTCCAGCCCTGCCACTCACCAACGAGGGTGTCTGGGGACACAGATTTATTCACCAAGACAGATGAAAAGTTCCTCTCTGTGCTTTTCACCCCAGAAAGATGAATCATCTCTTGCTGGCTTTTCCTGGAGGATTTCACTCCAGACAGCTTGGGAAGGAGTGAGGATGTGAGCCCGCGAGACAGGAACTGATCTTTATACAGCCTGATGGCTTGTCTACACAGGGGTACTCAGAAAAAATTAATCTAAAATTAAAAAGGTTATGATTTCAGAGTGGATTAGTCAAAGTGCACACAACCCACCAGGTGGCCACTCTTGTTCAGCTTTAAATCAGTCTTTATATAATTTAGCCCCAGTGAAGCAAGTTAAATCAAATGAAAGTCTCAGCTCTTAAACCTGATGAGGGGGAGCTGATGCACTTTAGGAAAGTTATTTCAGGAGAAATTTGGTGGTGGTCCCCACAAAACAAACTCTTAAATGTTGCACTGACCAAACATCAGGGTTGGGCACACCTTCCCAGCTGAGGTTGGCCTTTCCTAATTCCTGGGCATGGAAAGCTCTGATGTCAGAGTTGATGTCACATCATAGAATCAAAGATTAGTTTGGGTTGGAACAGATGTTTAAAATCTTGTCCAGCCCCCCTGCAATGAGCAGGGACATCTTCAACTAGATCAGGTTGCTCAGAGTCCCATCCAACTTGGTCTTGAACATTTCCAGGGATGGGGCATCCACAGCTTCACTGGACAAAATGTGCCAGCATCTCAGCACCCTCATCATCAAAAATCTCTGCCTTGTATCTAATCTAAATTGAACCTTGTTCAGTCTAAAACCATCACGCCTCATCCTATTGCAACAGACCCTGTTAAAAAGTTTGTCCCCATCTTTCTTACAAGCTCCCTTAACTACAGAAAGGCCACAATCAGGTCTCCCTGGATCTCAGTTTTTCTCAGTTTTTGCCATGGAGAAAGGCAGGACCACAACAAGACAGTGGACAGAGCACCCTACAAGTTGCTGGGTGGCAAGGGGGGGATGAAATTCCTTGCCTTGCTCTCCTCTCCAGCTGGCTGGGTCCGTATCTGGGTTCATGCTGAGCAAGGCGGGGATGGAGCTGGCCCTGAGCTACTCATCCTGCCAGCTGAACCTCTGCCAGCTGGCTGGCACCGGGGAAGAGTTGTCACATCCAATGTCACTCAAGTTGGGTGCCGTGCATCAGCGACGTGTCTAGACTTTATCCACGGGCAATGAGGGCCACAAGGCTCCTGTGGGTTGGTTGTGCAGCCAAAACTTCCCTCACTTTTTGTGAGTGTCACTCTAATTTTTGCAGTGAAGAAGAGGAAGGGAGGAAAGATTCCCTTTCCTGTGGCGGAGGCTCTTCCTAAAGGAAAAGGATCAACCCCAAGCCCAAGGACAGAATCTGGGACCTCAGGGCCTGACAAAGCCAGATTGAAGCTGGCTTTGAAGCTGGCTTTAAAGCTGGTATTAGCAGCAGGGATTGAATGCCCAAACTTGTGCCATCAAAACCGAGGTTGCCATCCTCAGCTGGAGGCTGGAGCTGCAGGCCCAGCACGCAGGAGGTCCAGGCCGCAGCCCTGAGGGGCAGAAAACAAGAGAGATTCTAAACCCAAAAGAACAAGGAGACCTTGGCCTGGTCACAGGCTGCTCTGGTGCAAGGGAAGAAATGGAGACGGGTGAGTGGGAGGTCAGTTTGTGCTGGCACACAGCGCTGCTGTGGCACTGCTACGCGTTGTCCCCTGCTTCTAGCACCTCCCTTTCCTCTCCACCTCCCCCGAAGATTTACAGCAGGAATCGCCCTCCGGCAGCAGCCTCTGCCTGCTCCTGTCACCGCTGTTGGCTGTGCTGGGGAGGTTGCCAGTCCCTGAGGGCCGTGCTGGGAGCAGGACTCGGACATTGCCTGCCTGTCCCAACGACGGAAGGGACCAGCAGAAAAGAGATGGTGGGGACACGATAAAGCCCAGAGCCTCACCCTCCTTTGTGCACCCAGCGCCTCTGATGAGTCACAAATCAGCCCAAAATTATGCCCTCCAGCCAGCAAATTAAACCTTTTTGGGGTCCTGAGTCACATTGCCTCCCCCAGCCCATCTCACACACCATCCACCACCAGGCCAAGATGAGCCCAAAGAGGATGACCTGAAATATCTTGAACTGGATAATCCTTGTGGGTCCCTTCCAGCTGGAGATACTCTGATTCTGAGATCTTTGATTTATTGACACTCTAAGGTGATGTTAAAGCCACAGGTGATGCCAAGTGACATAGAAGCCACCTCCAAGAGGCACTGATGACCCCCTCCCAGCCTCTCTGAGTAAAATTTTGGGTGATTCCTGGTTAAATATCACTCCCCAGTTCTGTCTGCTTTGCTTCTTTCTCAGGCTGTGCTGGAGACAGATTCCTCTGCAGGTGCATCTGGGACACCTGCAAATCATCACTGACATAAAAGCTTCCACCTCATGCCCCTCATCCCATGATTTTTGCTGAAGATGGATGTCAGGATCCATGCCTCCACCACAATCAGTCCCCCTTGACCTTGGCTAGCCGAGGTTACCGAGCCAGCAGCTCGGAGATTTCCTGCCAATGCCGTGAGGAGAGCTCCACATTTCCTTGGGATCCTTTGTGTGTCGGTGCTATTTTGGGTCCCACTTTTTTTTTTCCCCCTCCAGTTCCACACCCACACCTCCCTCAGGGTGGGGTCTCCCCAGATAATTGGGAAGCTCTATATATACACAAGTGCATGCAGGAGCCCCTACATGTATTTATAGAGCTGGGCCTGAGTGGAGCTTTCAGGCATGGACTGGACACGCTGGACTTGGCAGGAGGCTCAGTGCTATTCTTTAGGTGGGGAGAGCCTCGGAAGGGAAGGACACAGCCAACCCTCCCTCTTATTCAAAACTATTTAAAGACTGTCTGGCAGTGAGTTTCTTTCCCACCAAATGGCTCCAGTGACAATCTGGCTTTACAGGCCCGTGTAATCTGATCGGCTTCTATTGTTGACAATTTTGTAATTCCCTCATTATTTAACTCCCCTGAAATGGTCCGTTTTACAGGAAAAGAAATCCATTTTGGCTTTTTTGTTTTGTTGTTTGTTTGTTTGTTTTGTTTTGTTTTTCGAGAGCAGTGGGACTCAGTTTCCATTTGAAGTGCTTGTGTCCTTTGATAGCTCCTGCTCCTCCCCTCCTTAAAATAATGCACATGATCACAGAAATCACTTACTGAAGGCACAAACAGTGAGAAACTACCTTTTCCAGTGTTGTCCCAAGCAGGGCCCTCCAGCACAGCATATTTGTCACCCAATGGCCCTTTAGGTGGATCTGGAAGCAGCACAAGTAGAAGAAGTGTGCAAGGCCAGGTTAGATGGGATTTGATCAACCTGGTCCAGAGGAAGGCATCCCTGCCCATAGCAGGGGGTGGAATGAGATGGTCTTTTAAGTCCCTTCCCACCCAAAACGTTTTGCAATTCCATGTTCTGGGATTTACCCTCAGAGAGGAAGGATGCTCATGTAAGCATTGTGTGCTGCCTCACCTCTTGCTCAGCTACAACTCTCTAAAACAATCCTCATTGCACTTGTCAGCCTCTCCCTGCCTCAGTTTCCCCATGTCAACCTCTCCCTGCCTCAGTTTCCCCATGTCATCCTCTCCCTGCCTCAGTTTCCCCATCTCCACCTGCAAGAGCAGACAGATTTTGGACAGAGGAGCTGTCTTCATTTACAGGCTGATCCAGCACCTTTCTAACCGGGGCCCCAACCTTGGTTAGATGCCAGAGCAATACAAATAATTACTAATAGTAAATCCCATGGGAGTCTATTACATTATGGTTCAACTTCCTCCCAAACAATTGCTCCTCTTCCTTGCTTTGTGTGTTCTTCAAAAGAAGCGGCTGCTGTGCTTTAGGGCTGGGACACCAGCCCTGGTAAACACACACCCAACGTTCCTGCTCAGCTGGGCCTGGGCAGCAAAAAGGAGATAAATCTGATTTGAGACAATCACTCTGCAGGCAGAAAAACTCCTGAGGGTTTAATGGAATGGCAAGGTAGCTGCATGAAATGGCGTTTGTCCTGTGGAGTCCCTCAGGGCACATTTATTCACTGGTTTTGGGGTGATATTACTCAGAGTGGCAATGAGAGCAAGAAATGTCAAGCGCAGAAGTGCCCACTGGTGTCAGGGCTCAAAACATCTTCATTCAGAGAGTGGTGAGGGTCCTGGCAGTGCAGGCTGAGGGGAGCAGGGATTTACTGTGGGCACATCTCTTGCCAGTGCTTGGACATGTCCCTGCTTCCCACCTGCACCACACCACCCAAAAAAAGTACATAAAGGGAAAGATGGCCAAGAAATGGGAAGAAAAATGCCCTTAGCCCACAGCCAGTGGATCAAATTGTCTTTGCAAGGCCTACAGGGTATGGAAGCACCCCAAAGCCATAGGTTTAGGTTCAATATCAAACTCCTACAGGAGCTGGGAATCCAAAATATCAAGTGTCCAACAAAAGGTGTGATGGTAACGCAGAGAGGCCGTCCCAAACTGGCTTGAGTGGGCTTTGGGTGAGCTTCCTTGGGGTCCTTGGGGCCTCATTCAAACAGTTTGCTCTGCAACACATGGTGGGATATCTCTGAGGAGGTTTTCCCATTGCCAGGACCAGGAATTAAGGGCTGCACAGCAAGTGGCAAAGTGGAGAAGGAAGAAAGGTCTTGCTTCTTAATCAGCCAACTGGCCTGACTTAATGCTGACAATGTCTAGTTTGGTCATCCCTTCCAAGATGGAGCCTGCAAAAGCTTTAATTAGTCAATTAAAAGTGGCTTTGTCATAGGAGATGAGACACAACCGGGATCAGCCAGCTGGGTTCTTGGCTGCTGAATGACATTGTCTTTCCAGCCCAATGACCTCATTGTTAATGACTCAATAGGGGAACAATGTTGTCCACCCAGCAGCCCAGCAAGGAGTGAGATTCCTGCGTGCTTACAGCTGAGCAGAAGAGCATGGGAAGTTGTGGGATGTCACTGGGTTGGGCATGCAAAGCTTTGCACTCAGTAGGTTTCAATGGCGTGGTTGCGTGCTTAGACACTCCAGCAAAAAAAAAAAGTGATATATGAAAAAATATACAGCATACTACAATGGTCACACTCAGCTCCCCAAAAACTCCCTGGACAGGTAGTGAATCTGAGCACAAAGAGATTTGCTGGTCAGGGAGAAAAAATCTAAAAGCCTAAAAGGTATCTAGAGGAAAGCAAATCTTACAGCACCCACACCCAGGGTGGTCTGGGTAGAACAGACACTGTCCATATCTCCTTTTGAGCTCAGGGCTTTGCTGACATCTCCCTGCCACCAAAACATCTCACTGCCACCAATTCCTTCTCTCCGGGGCAGTGCCTGGAGGTTGTGCCCCAGGGAAGGCCATGGCAGGGCAAGGGAAGGGAGCAAAGGAAGCAGGAAGGAAGAAGAAGATGCATTCCCTCCCTGCTGCAATTCCTCCTCCTCTTTCTCGTAAGAGAGGCCCTCGGGTCTGCAAATACCAGGTTGAGTTCCCACCTTGGAGGGGAAGAGAGGTCAGTGGCAGCTCTGGGTACAGGAGGGAGCTGTGGGGCTGGGCTTGGTGATGATAATATTCCAATTCCTCTGCTCCTGGGGTGGCAGACACCAGGTCCTGCCTTGGGCTCAGCAGGGACACTGACATGGCAGCTTGGGCATTTCCTTTAGGAAATTGAGCTGGAGTCATGGTGGGGCTAGAGATGGGAGGAGAGGGCAGGGACATGATGAGACCCACAGAAAGCCACTGGCAGAGCAGAGGAGAGAGAGGGTACTGAGCTGGGATTCAGTGGGTGCTGCTGGTTGTAATCCTGGAGCTGGGCAGTGGAGATGGAGCCCCTACTCTGGTGAAGGCTGCAGCTACTTCAGCATTCCTGGCATGTTTGTAGCTGATCCCTGGCCAAATCAAAGCATGGCTTTGCTGCCAAAACTACCTGAAAACAGCATCCCTGATCACAGCTAGGCAGAAGAGACAGCTGAAAAATCCCCACGCAGATTTCAGATGCGCATTTGGAGAAGCACAAACAGCTCTGCAAAAATACCCTCTCAGTGCCCTGAGCCCCATCTCATCCTGACATCTCTGGGAATTATAATTGGATAAAATGCTGCTGGACACCACTCAGAAATCAAGCCCTGAGCCTGCTGACCATGGAGGCAAGAAAGAGCTGAGCCATCAGAACCAAATGACAGCTTCTAGCAATGCTCATTGATAATTCTCAGTAATTGATTGTTGTTTGCTTTATATTCTTAGCAATTGATCGCTTTAAATAATTAATAACTTGCAAGCCTATGTACTGCAGACACTTCTCTGTGGTGCAGACCCCTACCCCTGGTGCCTGGCACAGAATCATCACAGAATCACAGAATGGTTTGGGTTGGAAGGGACCTTGAAGATCATCTCGTTCCAGCCCTCCTGCCATGAGCAGGGACACCTCCCACTAGACCAGAGCTCCACTCAGCCTGGCCTGGAATTGCTCTGCTTCTCCATCACCAGTACCCAGACCTCTCAATGTGGTCCACAGTGTCACTGATGAGAGGCTGAAATGCTCAAAGGATGCAAACAGTACCAGGTCCTTTGCCCAGGAAGTTTCTGCACAGCAGAGCAGCCAAATAAATAGGACATGCTGGAATCCAGGCACGGCATTTTGGGACTAAGGATGATGCAGCAGATGGCCAAGTCCTGTGCTGCTGCAGGATTCAAATCAGCTGTCCCAAAAAGGAGCAGAAATAGTGTTGGAGGAAAGCAAGATGTGGAGCAAATCCCCTTCTTGCAAATACCCCTGACATTTGGAAGGCAACCCAAACCTGTGATGGAGGTGATACAGCATCAGGATGTTTGGATGCTAGGCCCTCACCCCTGGGAAGATAGCTCAAATCCAAATCCAAGCAGATCCAAAAGCTGATCCTTATTACTATAGAACAAATTCCTTATTCCTAATCTAGATTATCATCCAGAAGGCTCCTCCTTGCCCCACTCTTGGCAGTTTCATGGCAACAGCCATAGCTTGAACAGACTGGGAAAATTTGCAACTCTTTGGCTTTGGGGAGTCCTGAAAGATGCAGGTGACACCAGGTTCCTGTAACAAGCCATTTCTTGCCTTTTGTGAGGAGAAAAATGGAAAATCTGTCCACAGGCACAACTGTCCATCTCAGCAAAGAATAGTTTTGGTGCTTAAAACAGGGGCTGAGGTATCTGAGGTTCTCAGAAATAAGTTCTAATGAATATTTCCTCCAATATTTCCTCTATTTCCTTTCTAAAAATATTCATCTAAGAAATAAATTCCTGAGGCAGGAATGATTCTAATTTCTTCAGATGTAGGCTGTGAGCATCTAATCTTGTCAGATTTGAGCAGATACAAAATCTCACTTCCTTTTCTCTCTCCTGTCCCTCTGTGAAGTGAGTGCCTCTGCTCAGACCACATGGAAATCCTTGCAGAAGCAGCTCATGGGCTGAACTTTTCTTACCCTTCCCCTTGCTGTGATGAGTGTCAGCCTCCAGGATGGGAGAAAATAGATAAATAAATAAATAAATAAATAAATACTCTCCAAAATCCAGCTTCAAAGGAATTCCCCTACAGTGGTTTCCTTGTGCTGCTCCTCACCCATCCCCTGTATCAACACTCCTCTTCCAGCACCTCAGGGTACCCGTCTGACCAGCCAAGACAGAGATAAACCCCTGCCCCAAAACTGCTTCTGAGCTGGATTAGAAGGGAACCCTCCCTAAAAGGCCAGCTGGGCTCGGGGCACCCCCCGGCCGCTGCTCCCAGGGAAAGCAGCTTTACCTCCATCCCCACATCGCTGCTACAGCGAGCCCCCTCCCGTCCAAGCCTCCTCCTAATCAGATTGGAGCCGTCCTGCCAGACACGCAAAAGGCTCTCACGGCAGACAAAGCGTGGAGCTGCGACCCTGCTCCTTCTCCTCCTCCTGCAGCTCAAACACAAACTGGGCCCCGAAATAGCCGGCATTCCTTCGGCGTGGCTGTCCCCACAGTGCTCCCCACCAAACCCCCAAGGCACACGCAGCTTCTTTTGGTGGTTTCCTGACTTCTTTTTTTTTTGGTTGGTTTTTGTTTGTTTGTTTTTATTTTTTTCCCCTCCTCCTTGCAGTATTTTATGAGTGTTGGCAGTGGGACTTTTCTGTGAGAGCACGGCGGAGACACGGAGAGTTGTATGCAGTGGGATCACTCCAGAACTTGGCTTTGGGTCTAGTCCAAAATAACCCACTCCCCACAGTACCCCCATGAATTTCTCACCAGTAACCATCGTGCTGGGGCTCTGCACCCATCCAGAGCCTGT
This sequence comes from Phainopepla nitens, assembly GCA_013400175.1. Taxonomy (NCBI): domain Eukaryota; kingdom Metazoa; phylum Chordata; class Aves; order Passeriformes; family Bombycillidae; genus Phainopepla; species Phainopepla nitens. The sequence continues at coordinate 202,369 of VXBQ01001354.1, forward strand.
CCAGTTTTCCATGGCATGCCCTGCAATGCTGAAAGCCTCTGCACTGGCCAGGGATTAAATGCAGAGACTCCAGAAGGAGCAGGAGCTGCTGGTGGGGCCAGTTCACTTTGCTTCCATCAAGGATGCTGACAAAATGCTGGAATTTTCATCTCTAACATGATCAGGGAGGAAGAGCACTGCTCCCTTGGGGTTTTCCTGTGGCACCCAAGCTCCTTTAAACACCCACAATTTTACCTGGTGCAGCTATCAGCTACCCGTGGCCAGATGCAGTAATAGGAGCGCACAAACCAGTGAATTTTTTTAAAGCAGAAAACCATCTTCTTCCTTTCTCAGCTCATCAGTTTGGGCTCCTATGTTTCCCTTCCCAACACTCTGTAAAGGCATTCATAAAGGCACACACTGATCACGACATCCCCTACTTCTTTTGCCACAAACCCAACCTCACATTTCTACTTTTCACCACCCTCCCACCACTCCACCCTGTGTGAGCCACTTCCTTTGCCAGAATAAAAGCTTTTTTCCCTCCCAAACTGGCTGCCCTAAATCACCCCCAGCAAGTGAAGCTGTGATTTGGAGAAACCTGGAATGGGGAGTGTGGACAGTGATGGGTGACAGGTTTTGTCCTTTACTGACAGTGGGGGTTGCATTGCCCATCCTTGTCCTCATCAGGAATTGCTTAAAACCACCCCATCCACTACTGACCTTCCTCTGGCTGGACAACTCCCCAGAAAATAAAGTTTGGGGATGAGATGATGAATTGCAGGCCAGATTTTGAGAACCACTCACCATGGAAGAACTTCTCAGGAGCATGGCCATGGTGGGATGCTGCTCCTCCCAAGAGTCTGAGAGGGATTTGGACTAAGGAAATGCAGAGTGAGGGCTGGAGGAACCTGCCCAGGGCCTGTTAGTGCATCCTGCACCTTAAGCTGGGTCAAATTGTAGTTTATCAGAGACCTTTGTCAGCCTGAACTGATGTGTTGCAGCAGAAGCAGATGCATCCTCCCACTGGAATAGCTTTGTGCAAAGCAGTGATGGCAGGAGTGGCAATCACAACCACCTCAGGATTATTTTATTTTATTTTCCTTCTTCTTCTTCCCTCTGTGACTGTTGCCTTAAACAGCAAAGTTTTATTTGCTGAGCTTGATGGGGAAAATGCTCTCAATGTTGGATCAGCAAGGGGACACATCAGGACAGGCTGGATGAGGGGAATGGGCCACAATCCACCAAGGCCAAATCTCTGCCTAATTTTTGGGAGATCAGATTTTGTTATCTAGCACCAAAAAGAACATTAAATATATTGCAGTGAGACCAAACCCAACCAGGACACCCATGGCACTTGGGGAACTTGGCTTTTCCAGCACCAGGTGGGGCTGGATTTGGATGTGAGACAAAAGCAAGGCAGTCAATTAAAGGAAGTCTTGTTAATTTTTACTTCTCTTTAATTTCTTTCTGCCTACATTATGGGCAGATGTCCAGGGTATCCAGACATTCAGCATGGGATAGTCAGTTAGACAATCAAAAGTTATGTGCATAAACCTCAGGTATCCATTGAAATTCCCTCTGCAGATGAAGGAGAGACACATTCAGCTGCTTCACCAACAGTTAATTCCAAGCTGTGAAAACAACTGGAAACTGGCAGCCAAAAAATAAAATTGTTTCCTTTCCCATTTTAAACACTAAAAGTGAATTTTAAGAGAACAACTCCTGTTTATTTGAAACCCTCAAGGGACACAGAACAATTCATTTCATTGCAGCTCCATCACAGATTGATGCTGGAGATTTGCTCAGTGAATTGCTTAGCACCAAACTGAAAAGTTTGTTGAAAAGTTTATTGCATAAGGTACTCAGGTCCTCAGTTATTTGATGTATCTTAAAGGAATTGTAAATGCTCTTTTGCATCTGTCATTTTAACAGAAATTTCCTCTATAAGCAAAGAGTGATTTCCACCAATAAATCCTAAATTAGTTTAATTCATCATTACCAAGGACAACTCCAGAGATGCATAAATTAAAAATCAAAATAGAGAGGTCTCAGGCTACAAAATTCCTTCAACAAATATGTTCAGAGGGTGCCAGCCTGGTTAGAAAACACAGCTGAAAGGCAAGGGTGGGCTGTAAATCTCCAAGTTTTACAATGAGGAGAATCAGCCCTGCTTAAGGGATATAGCTAAGAATTGTAAATGAAAAACATGATAAAAATCAAACCATTCAAATTATTACTTTCTCCTTCTGTATTTTAAGTCGTGATTAAAATTCATAATTTAAGCCACATCAATTTAAATCAAAGCACCCTGCCATGAAATGAGGTTTTGAACCTTTTGTGAGGCTTTAATGAGAAAAAAAAAAGATCATTCTCCTGTGGAATGCGGTTAATGGGGATTTATTGGTGCCATTTGTGGGCAGGAGCTGTCTCAGAAGCCCACAAAATCACATGGACTGAGAGCCTTGAGGGCTTTTTTTAGCTATCTGGGAAAATTGTAAGGAAACAAAATGATTGTCTATGATAGGGTGCTGCATTAATCTGTAAACTTTCTTTTTCCACGTACTGTGCAGGACAGGAAAATTTATTCTTTATGTCAAAAAGATCAGCTTCTCTCTTTGGCTTTTTGGTATGGGAATGACCCTGAGACTTGGGAAGGTGGAGGTGATGGGGAGTTTATCTCCTGCAAGCTTGAAATTCGGGCTCCAGGCTGTGGATTTTGCTTTCTGGCTTCACAGCTGACACAATGCCCTGTCCCATTTTGCTTATATTTTGTCCTGTTGTCTCTCAGTTGGATCAGGATTTCTGGGAGCCCCAGAATTGCTGGTTCATCCTATTTGCAGCACAGGTGTCACAGCTTTTCATTGCCACACAGGATTTTGGGGAGTTTATGGCAATGCTTTGATTTGGTATAAAATTATGTGTCTTTGGAATGAGGCAGTGGAGAGCACAAACATTTCTTAGCATTGTGTCAAACCAGATCAGGGTGCTGATCCATCTGAAAATGAGACCAATATTAGAAGGAAAAAGCCAACAAAAATTAAAATAAAACAGGAGGAGGCTATTTTCTGCTTTAACTGCGTGTTGCTACTTTCTCTGCTTTGCCAAAAGAAACCCACAGGAACAAATTCATGTTTGTTTATTTGTTGTTTTTATTCCTTCAGGCTCCAAAACCAAACCAGGTCGCCAGCAGAGAGTGATGGCTGTAAAAAGTGCACGATGAGAATACTGATTTGGAGTTCTGTAATCACAACCTGCTTTGAGGCTGCTCCTTATAAACTGACTCAATACGTGCTGGAAAAGTTGCTTCCCTTACCTGTGCTTTAAACATTCCTTCTGCTGCTTGATAAATTAGAAATGTCCAATGAGGACAACTTTATTGCTTATTTAATGAGGATGTAGATATAGATTAGCTATAGATACAGATTAAATATAGATATAGGTATATGGATATAGATATAGATTAGGTATAGATAAAGATATAGATTAGATATAGATTATATAGATATAGATTATATAGACATATAGATATAGATTATATAGATACAGATTAGATACAGATATATATATAGACATATATAGATATATATAGATAGATATATCTTGAGGACCTTGGTTACTTGATGTTGTTCCAGTAGAACCACTGCTAACCAGATCCCTGCTGGCATAGAGCATCTCTTTAACTACTCTGCTTTTTCTCACAGTCAGGGCTCACAGGATTTTGATAAGCAGCACATAATAGTCACCCTGAGAAGTCTCCTCTTTCCACAGCTTGCAGCAGTATCATTTAAACTTTTCCCTTTTTTTTCCCCCCATTTGCCTACGTGGTGGAATGTCTTATCTCGCCCTCCTGCCTTTAGACTCCAGGGAGGAGGTGGGGGGAAAGAAAAGTGGTTTTTGCTATTAGGTTTCAAAGAAGGACTTTCTCAAACAGAGTTTCTCCAAGCCTTTCTGAAGAGCCTTTCAAGTCCCCTTTGTCCAAGTTAGAAATTGGGTATTTTTTTCTTTGCCTCTATCCAGCAGAAGCCACTTAGAATAAATGTCTAACAAGCCTGTCTCCTCATTTCTCTACAATAGATCTAATATATATTTAAGTATTAGAGCTTAATTTCTAAGCCAATTTCTACCTCCTCCTCCAGTTAAATTTGCCAAAATCAATTAAGGCTGAGAGAGAAAATTTCAGCCTTTGCCATTAATAACTGATGCCTTTTTCTTCCACTGCAAAATGACCTTCCTTCCCCTTTCACCACCCTCACCAGACATGTGGCCTAAGACCAAAGCTCCCTGCACACAGAGCCTGTGAAACAGAGAAAAAGCCACTGGATTAATCCAATTTTTATTCAGGATGATAAGGATATGAACCATACCTCAAAGCAATATCTAAAGTGGGACTGACTCAGAAAGAAAAAAATTACCTTCACAGTTTTGGAGGAGCTTTTAATGCAGATCCCATCCCTGCCTATTTCTATTGTCCTGCACCTTACAACAAGCACAGATTTGGTTTTTGAACCCAAGGAACATGTTCTTCTTATTTGCCTGTTCATTTTGCAGCCTTTAGGGTGCACTCCTGACCCACCAGCAAGAAGTTCGTCCAAATCCCAAAACCAATTTTTTTTTTTTACATTTTTGAGTGCATACAGACAGTGTTACACAACAGAAGTGTTTCCAGGGGCAGGTCCTGGATATTTTTGGTGCAACATCAGACCATGTTGGGAAGCATTTATGGAAACAAGCATCTCTAGTGGACAAATCATCCCAAGACACATCTGAATTGCCTTCAGAAAACACAGCTGGATTCAAGGATAACTCAGCTTCAACCTTAAACACCTTAGTTAAATATCTGAACCTACATGGCCTTACCTTGGGTCCCCCAGTGGGAGGAAAAAGCAGAAGAGTCACACTGTGACTCCCAATTTTCCCTTCCTCCTCAAATCCAGTCATCCCACTTCGTCCAGACTGGAACCCATCCCCTTCCTGCTGCCAGCCAGTCCCAAGACACAGAACCTTGGATGTTATTCACAAGTGGAGCCTTGCTGAAAAACAACTTTCAGCCTGGCCTGTTCCCTTCCCTCTGCTGTTCATCTTGCGCACCAAGGGCCCCAGTTACTGGGGCTCCCTTTCCTGGGTAACCTCAGCAGTTCTGTGCTGGGATTAAATGAGGCAAATGGGACTTTTAGCTTTTGGTCTTCAGAGCCGTTGTTTATTCTTTCTTATCAACATTGCACTGAGCTCATCAACACACCAGACTGGCACACTGGGAAGAAAGGCACTGGAAGTCACCAGAGCTCTGGTTTCGAGGTCTTTTATAGATATTTTACCCAGTTAGGTACTTCTACCTACTTTATTTCTACTTTACCACCAATAACTAATTATTTGTCATCTATGTAGCACCTGCATTGCCGACTTTTCTATCCAATCACTCTGTGCCACTAAGACTGCAAAAAATGGGGTGGATGAAGAAGAAGAAGGAGAAGCTGACCCAACACCTCAAATCCTCCCTCTTGTCTCCTATCTATCTCCATACTAAAAACCCAAAACTCAAAGTTTTTCACCCTGTGACAAACTACACTTGTATCTATTTCACACACCCACAGAACCCAATTCACCCCAAAGTCCTGGAAGCCTCTCCATGGTGGAAGGTTAAAAGCAGAGCTCTCCTGAGGGTCAGAGCCCCTCAGCACAGGCAGAGGAACATTTCCTGTGCCCTGGGTTCCAGCAATTTTGGATGAACATCCAAAAGTAGATGCTCCAGCAGCGCTGGAATTCCCACTGCCCAAAATAAAGCTTCACCCCCATTCCTTCCCCCTCCTGCTCTCTGCTGGGCACTGAGACATCACACTGAGTTGATTTTAATAAGTTGTTTGAATTCTCCTTGTGTCCTTGCCGTGCTTTGTCACCGAAGTGTCACCGGTGTCCGCTGAGAGCGCCTGGCCCGCGGCCAAGCGAGTCGCGAGACGCTCGTTATTTACGGGGCTGAAAAGGTGCCTGCAACATGCAGAGCTGCAGGGATGCAAAGATTTGCTAAACAGGCACATCTGGTGCTGAGAAAACTCCCATCAGCAAGAGCTGGCACTCGCCAGGCAAATGAGCAATGAAGGATGTCGGTGCTTTTGGAGTTTGAACAGTTTCGCTTTATCTCTTGAAGGAGAGAGGGGTTTTTTTTCTCTTTAGGGTATCCTGGCATTCTCTGGTTCCCAACAGATTTCGGCAATATTCAGTGCCAAAGGCTGGCTCTAAGACACACACCAGCTCAGATCAAGTGCATATGGGCATGTAACCCTCAAAAACTCACCCCAAGTGAGCCACTACAGAGCTCTGCACTCCTCAAAGGCATGAAAGTTACTACTGGCTTTTTCCATGATTCCCACTAATAATCACAATTTCCAGCATTATTTGCAATTCAAAGCCAGCAGGTAACTTGAAACAGGTTTTGCATCTTTAAAGGAACCTCAGGTGTGCTGTGAGGGTGGTGAGGCCCTGGCACAGGTTGCCCAGAGGAGCTGTGGCTGCCCCTGGATCCCTGGAAGTGTCCAAGGCCAGGCTGGTCAGGGTTGGAGCACCCTGGGAATGTGGAAGGTGTCCCTGCCCATGGATTCATGGAATCATTAGTAGGAAAAGATTTCTAGGAGCATTAAGTCCAGCTATTAAGCTGACATGCCAGGTGCACCACTAAACCATGTCTCTAAGCACCACATCGACAATTCTGAACATTTCTCGAATCTGTTTCTACCACAGCAGCCCCAGATGAGAGAATCCCCCCCATCCCTGACCATTCTTGCCACCAAACACTTGAAAAATAGAGAGAGGAACTCCACCACAGCCAGTTATTTTAAACAGCATTTCACCTCTTCAGTTTATAGCTGAAAAAAAGCCTTCTATGATTTTGGTACAGTAACTAGGAAGATTATTTGTGTCTCCCCAGCTCTATCTACCTTCTCAGGCAGGGCTTTTTAACATAAAAATTAGTGTGATTTTGGATAGCTCCAGTGGTTGAGCACCTCTGGAGCTGGGATATGGGCAGAGCACATCCCTGCTGCCTGTTTGCAGTGGATCTGTGTATTCCTCAAGGATCCCCAGAGCAAAACACTGCAAGGCTTTAGCCCAGCACTACAACAAATACATAATTAGAGCACTTAAAACTCAACGAAGCTCAGACAAACTGTCCCCAAACTCCCAAACAACAAAGCACTGGAGGAGGCACCCTCACTCTGGGGTCTGGGACACCATGCCACCAGGCAGTTCAGGGAAGAAAATAAGGATTTTTCTGATTAAGCCCCAATGGCAGACAGAGAGGTTTTTGTGGGAGATGGGTGGCATAACCCCAAAGGAGCTGCAAGACCCCCATGGAGAATCAGGGTGACCTTACAAACTGCAAGACAAAGACTTGATGGATTTGTTTGGCAATCCCAAGCCCAAAGGAAGTGCTCTCTGCAACGTGCAGTGTTTGGCAAAGCCCTGGGGGTGGCAGTGGGCAGAGAGCACAGGTAACTGGAGAACAACAAATGCCAGATGACTGCGTGCATTGCTTAGAGAGAGGAGGAAAAAAAAATAAAAAAGCGAAGTTTGCTCAGGATCTCTCTGTGAAGGAAAGGGAGGCATTGCAAGAATTCAGAAACAACATCCTTAGGTGGAGATGGGCCAGTTGTGGAAGGAGCTGAGCACGTAAACAGGCCCTGGAGCAGGAAGCTGGCAGGAGCGTGTGAGAGCTCTGGAGAGGGCTGGGGAGATTTCACATGCCTGCACATGGGGAATGGGCCCAACCAGGCCACCCACATTCCTGCAGGGCTCAAACCCTCCGTGCTGCTCTGCTCTGGGCTGAGCTGGGGCTGGCTCTGGGTCAGAACAGCACTGGAGGTGAGGTGCATGCTCAGGCTCACAACCTGCGCGTCTCTAAGCGTCACTCATAAGCTCAGCAGCAGGGAGGCAGGAATTCCTGCACATCCACAGGTGGCTTTGCTACAGGCATCACCCTGCCTGGACCACCTGGAGATGGAGCTGCTGAAGGCCCCTGAGCTTGGGGTTTGAGCCTCTGAGCTCAGGTAGGTGTTACAGCAGGATCTCACCTCCCAGAGCATCGCCCTGTGAGGATAAAACCCTGCTCACCCCATCCTCCTTGGCTCTGCAGAGCTTCAGGGGGCTCTGGCTGCTGTGCTGGGTCCTTGGGGACACAGCAGAGGGGCCACCCAGAGCAGCATCATGGATAAAGGGACAAGATTTCGGGAACAAAGCCCCAACAGCTCCTCTCTGCTCTCACAGAGCGATAAAACCCCCAGGGTAATGGGGGCACAGCACAGCCAGAGGGATCCTCACTGGCTATAAATTGCCTCCCTCAGTCCCCAAAAACGCCCCAGAATCCATGCTGGTGGGTTTAGACCTTTTAGAAGTGCAGATGGGGAGAGAAAATACATGGTTTATAGGGAAAATAATAACCAAAGTGCTAGCCCAGCCTCCCTGTAAATGCTGAAAGCAGATATTTCCAGCCGGCCTCCCATCACCGCCAGCATGAATGATCACCCTCAGAGCAACTCCCTGGCATTAAATCAGTATATTGCACGGTTCCAGTTCCTTTCATCCAGGAATCTTCAAGTGATTTACAAACAATCCTCTGATTAAGCCTCCCAACCAGCCCCCGGGGTAGTGTTACTGTGTCCGTGTGGGGAATCCAAGGCTTTGCACTGCGAAAATGGCAAAAAGGTTGCAAAAATCTCACCAAAGTTCCTCCGAGACAAAATATCTTAGAAGAGTCTCTCTACTTTGATGCTGATTCTAAAACCCACTGGTTAAACTTTTTTTTTTCCTCCTCCTAGGGACATGGCCCCAATTGCCTCCTCCTGCCCGTTCCACGATTAGTATTCATTGGATAAAATATTTGTTTGTTTTTTTTTTTTTTAATGCACATCTTTGACAGCTCATCGACAAACACGAAGTCCCAGTAGCAGGGAACCTTCAGTACCGGGGAAGGAGCCTGGGAATTCAGCTTTGGGAATGAAAAGCCGTGTTTTGGCAACAAGGATTTCAAACCCATCAATCTGTGATTCGCTTTGAGCCCGGTGCTTGATCTCCGGTAAAAACCCTTCCTGCCGTTTTTTGCCCCCAGGACAGGTTTGAGCTGTGGCTCTTTTGAATCTCCTGAGAATAAAAAAAGTGTTGTTTGTCTCTTCCTGATGCAGTTTTGCTATCAGACCGCCGGTGGGAATACAAGATGCAATGTGGAGAAAGACTAATAAAATAAAATTTCCCATGAAAATGCTGTAATGGGTAACTCTGAGCCCCTCCACGGCTGGTGGAATTGAAAGATGTTTTTTTGCCTAATGCTATATTTGCTGCATCTCCTGTACACACTGGCTGTGCCTTGTCTGAGACTGATTTATTTTCTGATTTAAGCAAGGATATAAAGGGGAATCTCTGCAGAATCAAGGGATTGGGATGTACAAGCCTGGAAATCAGTATTTCTAAGGAAATTGCTGTACCCTAGAGAGCTGCTTTTAAAAACTTCAGCAACCTTGGGCTGGTTCTGCTCTGCCCCACACACAGAAGTTGTCACCTTCCAAAAACAAGCTCTGAAATCCCTAACTCTCATTTCACATCCAATTTAAACACAGCAAATAATGCAAGCTGCATCCCAACCATCACTTCCTAAGATGCCCAAAATATTAGAGGTTTACTCACAAAGCCAACTTCTTCCCATTTAAGGAGGAAGGGTGGGGGGGGGGGAAAGATGAATTTTAGGTTTTGAGGGACTCAGGTGATCACAGTAGACACCAGTCTTGGAGTTCAGCACTGCTGGGACTCTGAGCAAACACTCAGCAAATAGGGATGCCTGTCTTGGCCACTAAGGAAGAAAATCCTGGTTCCAATACCCAGGGAGCAACATAAAAGCATCTCTAAGCAGCTTATTTCAAAATTTAAGAGCAGCAACGAATGGCAGAAAACTTGTTTAGGAGGACTTAATCAGGTAATTTTTGAGAAAAATGTAATAGGATCACTTCAGAGGGTGATAGAAACAGGTCCCCACACCAAGAGCCCGTTTTGTCCCAATCCCAGTGTGTTTATCACCTCATTTTGCAAAACAGAACAAAACCTTCGGAGAAGGCAAAGTCAGCCCAACTCAGCTAAATTCTGGCCAGCACAAGAAAAATTGCATTAACAGCTCCTACTTCATGCCAGTATTAATGATGCTCAGGGCTTCCTGAGTTTTAATGGGAAGAGAAATGTCTTTTAAAGCCCACCTTGGCATCAGGGACGGATGCGGGTTTACACCTGCTCGCCCACCAAACCCCCGAGTCCCAAGAGGAACAGGAGAAAAAAAGGAGCAGGCAGAGATTTCAGCCAGCCCTCTGGGAATTCACCCCCGAGTTAAATCCCCAGGGCCCTGCCTCCACTTGTGCTTTTACCTCCGGAGCATCCCCCAGCTTTTGTTACCTTGAATAAAAGCACATTCAGCCCTGCAGAGGCTCTTCTGGGAGCCAGGAGTTGGAGCAGGATTTCATCGTTTTATTTTATTTTATTTTAGTTTTTATTTTAGTTTCATTTTGCACCTCCCTCTCCTTCCCTGATTACAAGGAAGAAATGCCCCACTCCTCCCTGCTTTTCTTCACCCTGGCAAGCACCAGTGCAATTCCTTTCCCCGTTACTTTTCCATGTGGCTCCAACAAAACACCCACCAGAGAACCACACCTCCCACTCCACCACCCTGAACCCCAACACGACCGCAGGACCCCGGGGACCGTTTCCACTCCCAAACCTCCCCAGCACATCCCCAGGAGTCTCCAGCTTAACCTTTTCCCAACTCCACCACCAACTTCCAGCAGGGAATTGCCGTCTCCAGCAGTATTCCCCGCTCCTCTCCCGCGCCATCTCTGGCTCACGTCCCGCGGGTGCAGCACCTGGACCGCTGCGGGAACAGCCCCGCCACGCCGAGCCCCAAGTCCCTCCTCGCTCCACGGGACCCCAAAAGCGGGGTGGGGAGCTCGGCGCTCCGCGCATCGCTCTCGCAAGAGCCCGAACCCCCGAGCGGGGGCTTGGGGCGCGGGATGCGGGAGGGAAGAGCAGGAGGCTCGGGCTCATCCCTCCGCAGAACGAGGCAGCGCTGCGGCTCCCGCGGCCCGAGTTGCGCTGCCGCGGAGGGCTGGATGTGCCGGGGTTCCGAGAAAGCCGCGGTGAAGCCGCATTCCGGCGGCGCAGCCGGCGTGCCCCAGCCGCTCCTCCGCCAAAGTCGCCAACAGCACCGGGAAA
>VXBQ01001354.1:214322-227588 GCA_013400175.1 Phainopepla nitens
GATGGGGGGTTCATTGGGATGGGGGGTTCATTGGGATGGGGGGGTTCATTGGGATGGCAGGTTTGTTTTGATGGGGGTTCATTGGTATGGGGGTCTGGGTGAGATTCAGGCTTCTCAACCTCCTGGAGGGATTTAGGGGGTCTCATTGGAGATGGGAGGTTGCAGAGGGTTGAAGGGGTTGGATAGGATGGAGGTATGGGAGGTGGATTTGGGGTTCTCAGCTCTACGGAGGGATTTGGGTGTTTCATTGGAGTTGGGAGGTTGGAGAGATTTTGGGGGTTTCATTGGAATCAGGAGGTTGGAGAGGGCTTAGGGGTTTGTTGGGATAAGGGTGGGGGGGATTTGGTGTTCTCAGCTTCATGGAGGGATTTGAGAGTTTTGTTGGGGTTGGAAGTTTGGAGAAGATTTAGGGGGTTTATTGGTATCTGGTATTTATTGGTACTTGGGGTTCTCAACTGCATGGAGGGATTTGGGGGTTTTGTTGGGGTTGGAAGTTTGGAGAAGATTTAGGGGGTTTATTGGTATCTGGTATTTATTGGTACTTGGGGTTCTCAACTGCATGGAGGGATTTGGGGTTTTGTTTGAGTCGGGAGATTGGAAAGTGGTTTAGGGGTTTTGTGGGAGAAGGGATTTAGGGGGATTTGGGATCTTTGGAGTTAGAAGGTTGGAGAGGTTTTAGGGGTTTTGTTTGGATTGAGATTTGGGGTTGTCATCTGCATGGGAAAACTGTGGATTTCACTGGAATGGGGATGTAGGGTTGGGATTTGGGGTTCTCAGCTGCATGGGGGGATTTGGGGGTTTTGTTAGAGTTGGAGGGTTGGGGAGGATTTTGGCATTTCATTGAGTTGGGGGTTTGTGGAAATCTGGGGAGGGGATTTGGGATTCTCAGGTGCATGGGGAGATTTGGGGGTTATATTCGATTTAGGAGTGGATTTGGGGATTTCCTTTGGGATGAGGATTTGGGGGATGGTGGGATTCCTGCCTGCATGGAGGGAGTTTGGAATATTCATCAGGATGAAGACTTTGGAAAGATTTGGGGTTTTTTGTCAGGGTGGGCCATTTGAGGGGGAATTTGTCATTCCCATTTATGTGGGGGGTTTGGGTTTTCATTGGATTTGGGATATTGGGGAGGATTTGGGGTTTTTTATTGGAATGAGAGCAGTGAGGATGATTTCAGCCTACATAGGAGTGATTTGGGGGGTTTACCTGGAGCTGACGGTGGATTTGGGGTTTTCATCATGGTGAAGACTTGTGGGGGATTGGGAGTTTTAATCTGGATGGTGGTTTGTGAATTGATTTTGGATTCTCAGCCACATGTGCAAGGATTTAGAATTTTTGTTTGGATGCAGACTTGGGGATCTCTTTGGGATTCCTACCTGCATGGCAAAAATGTATGGGTTTTATCAGGATGAGCATTTGGAGGTGGATTTGGGATTTTCGTCCGGATGGGGGTTTGGGGTTTGATTTCAGATTCACACCCAGATGTGGATTACCTGAGGATTTTCATCCAGGTTGGGTTAGTTTTGGGATTCTCAGCAGGGCTGGGCAGTTTATTTGGAGTTTCCATCTGGAGGTGGGATTAATTTGAAATCACCTTCTGCATATACACCACACATACACTGACCCCTCCTCTTCCTCCACAGAATGCACATTTTCACAGGATGTTTTCTGGGGAAGATGTGTACCTGTTTGAGAATGCACATTTTCACAGGATGATTTCTGGGAAAGATTTGCACCTGTTCGAGAATGTCTCAAAGGAAACCATGCACCCAAAACATAAAGGACAAAATTATGATCAAATCTTGGCTTGCTTAGTGTTGAGGCTCTGAAAGTTGTTTTGTGGCGTTCAGGCAAGGAGTGCTCCCTGCAGCTGGGAGGAGGCTGAAAATAAGCTCAAGCCTTTGCACTGAATCCTCCTCTTGGCTCTGCTGGATCCAGCTAAACCAGGAGCCTTCTTCCAGCCTGGACCTAGAGGTTGTAAAGATAACCTTCCCTCCAAAAAGATTTTTTTCAAACACAGTTTTCTTGATGCCTTCCGTTAAAAGTGGACTTTATTCTTGTTGCAAGGTCACCTTCAGAAGACAAGGACATCCTTGGGTTTGCTGGCTCAGCCCTCCCTGCTTTGCATGTTGTCCCCCAGAAAAGTTTTCGTGTCCTGATTTAACTTCTCTGTCAAGGCAGAGAGGATTTCCAGGTACCTCAGGCCAGCCTCATCTCTCCTTGCTACAGCTGTGCACTACACAGGACCCAAAAGCTGTGAAATTTGAGTTGCAATGAATGAATGAATGTGTTGGTGCACATTATTATTCCTGCCAGTATCAGAGAGGCAGTTCCTTCTCTCCATGGGGAGTATTTTTAATAACAGATCCCATTCACACACACATTCTCCCAGTTTTTGGTGTTAACTGTCAAGGGAAAAACCTGAGCTGCTTCAGTAAAACAGAAACCCTGGGATAGAGAGGAGGGAGGTGATGCTGAGCTCCTCAAACTCTCTGTTTATGGCTCCAGTGCCCCAAAAACACTGCAAAAATATCCTGTGGCTCATTGCCTGGGAGATGGGAGTTTCCCCAAGGTGTGTTGGGTCTCCTGTCTAACTGAGGGCTGTGGGAATAACAGATGAGAACAGAGCTCCCTTGGAAGCCACCTAAGGAAAACAGAACAGTCTGAAATCCACTTTAAAGTCAAGCTGGATTTGGTTTTCTTGTGTGATGTTTGTAACTCACGGGAGTCGGGAGAAGAATTCAGTCTGGTTGGTCCCATCAGCAGATCTGGTCCTTTGGCTTGGGCAAAGAGGAGGGAGCCTCATTCCCTGAGCAGCTAAATCCTTCTAGATTTCTGATTTGGGATGTAGGTTTTCTCTTAATTACCACAAAAGGCACCCTGGCACTTGCACAGGGAGTTCTGTGAGTTCTCAACAGATTTGTTGGATGTAACGCTCTTTTGTTTCCTCAAACCTTGGCTGCTGGCAATTACCACGGTGGCTGAAACAACAGCATGGCCTCCACTTCTTGGAAAAAGGGATTGATCCAGAAACATGGAGATAAGCCTCCTTTTCCAGGAGGGAGCAGGAAGGTCTCCCATTATTCCTGCTGCTTTGCCGTCCCACTCGCGCCGGCTCCAAATCTGCCTCTGCTGGAAAGGGAATAATTACTGAGGGTGTCAGATCAAGGCTATGAATCATGAGCAGCTGATGGCAAAAAGAAAGGGATATTTAGCATGACTGCTTCAAAAGCTGGGTGTCTGATAATGTACACCCCAGCCATCAGCTGGGGGAAAGGTCAGGAAAAAACCCTAATTTGGGAAACCGGGCACTTTCTGGGGGTGTCAAAAAGGCATCGGTGTTTCCCAGAAAGATGGAAACAGTCTTTGACACCCCAAGACATGCAGCATTGCTAACTAGGAGCTTTATCATGAGTAGCCCAGCTCTGGAGGTTTTCCTAAATGCCAAAATCACAGGGCCAGGAAATTATGTAGGGGCTTTTGCTTTCAACTCCAAATATGAATGCCTCAGAGGTGAAGGGAAACCCTTTGGAGAATGAACTGCACATCTGTCTGAGAAGTGGGAGCCAAAAATAAGAATTTACTTTAAAATTTATTATTGGTATTATGATCATTTAAAATCTCATGGGCTTAAGTGAGTCAAGTGTGTTTTTGAGACCTGACATTGATGTGGTTGCACACAGGTTCACATTCACCTGGGTCTGTGTGTTCCAGCCAAATATTTATGTAAGGCTGTGAAAGAGCAGCACAGGGAGTCAGTGGTTTCAAGGTATGCAAATCAGCTGGGCTGAAACCCTCTCAGAAGGAAGAAGACTTCACATGAAACAAGATTTCCTTGTTGGGGAAATCTCAAAATGTTTCTGTGATTCCCCAAAGGGTACAGACACCCCATTTCTTTTGCAATTTAGAAGGAAACTGGACAAAGGAGAAGAAAACATAAAGTGGGAGTTGCTCTTGTGCTGGGATAAATCCCCCTAGACAGTTTTATCTTCTCTGCACCTTGTAATTCCTTCTCGGCTGCATTCAGATTCATCACAACATTTGACTGACGTCTCCAGGCAGCCTGGCAATATTTACCTCTTCTCACAGAAAATGACCGAGGGAAGCCTGCGCAGCTTGAAAATCCTCGGGCTCAGATCCAGCTTGGGATCATTTAACTTGCAAGTAATCCGATTTTATTGAATGTCGTCACCCATCTCCTTGTGCGACTGGGCACAAAGTAATAATGTTTGGAATTCAAATTTGGGCTTAAGATGGGGAAGATGAAGGGCTGATACCTCTGACGTGAGTAACAGTGTGAGCAACGGCCTGTGGACTCCTGGGCTGAAGATCACTGGAGGCTATTTCAGGAAGAAAAGCAAAAAAAGAAAAAAAAAGAAGCCAAAGTACCCTCCTTTCATCAGAAGACAAAAATACTTGAGGTCTGATGTTTTTATTTGTATTTCAGAAGATGGGGAGTCAGAAGTGTCACGTGGGAGCCTGTTCCTTAGCCTGGACCTGACCCAGAAGAAGGAAACAAAATGCAGCTTGCCTCAGGAGCAGGAATTGTCTTGAGGAAGCCAAGAACAGCCCGGGATACTGCTCACAGTGCCAGCTGTCTTTTCCTGAACTTCTGTGAGTGAAGAGGCAAAAATCCTATTTGTATTAGACAAAGGCTTCTAAAATCGGGTTCAGCCCTCAGTTCTGAAATAATCTCCTGATCTCAGCTGTGATCTTATTTTGAAGGCTTCTGTTCTTCCACTTTTCTCTGCACTTGACCACTCAAACAAGGGTGTAACTTCTGATTCTCTTGGGTTTAACTTTTCGAGAGAGGATCTTCATTTTCAGTGAGCTGCCAGCGTTCCTGCTAGGGAGCCTGCTGCAGTGTTTAACCACCCTCTTGGTAAAGAAATGCTTCCTCATGGCCAGTCTGAACCTCTCCTGAGACAGTTTTGAACCATTCCAACACGTCCTGTCACTGGATATGGGGGGGCAGAGCTCAGAACCTCCCTCTCCACTTCTCCTCCTCAGGAAGGTGGAGAGAGCAATACAGACAACTCTTTTTCCAAGGCCACAGCGAGTGGATGACTCCTGCTCCAAAATCCCTTGTNCCAACGCGTCCTGTCACTGGATATGGGGGGGCAGAGCTCAGCACCTCCCTCTCCACTTCTCCTCCTCAGGAAGGTGGAGAGAGCCAGTTTTGAACCATTCCAACACGTCCTGTCACTGGATATGGGGGGGCAGAGCTCAGCACCTCCCTCTCCACTTCTCCTCCTCAGGAAGGTGGAGAGAGCAATACAGACAACTCTTTTTCCAAGGCCACAGCGAGTGGATGACTCCTGCTCCAAAATCCCTTGTGTTCATCCTCCCCACAAACTCCTGCAGAGGTCTATGGGCTGTGGAGGACCAGTGGAAGAACTCTAACAGAACTTTGGGAGGGATCATGCCATTTTGCTGGACAAGGGATCAGGAATACTTCCTTCTAGAAACATCTCCTTGAAGTCCCAGTCTGGGTTCAGTGTGAACTTCCCAAGATGACCTTTGGGTGCAGCACACCTCTACACCTTAAATATCTTCTGCCACTTGGGCACACACTGCTCTCCAAACACCAACTCCACATCTCTTCAGAGTGGCTTTCCCACCACCTCTTCCCTCTGACAAGGATCTGCCCCCAAAAAAAAGCCTGGAAGTTACCAGGGCAACCTGCAAAGGTCTGGCAGCTCAGATCGTTGTTTGGGGCTGCAGCAGTCCTGAGGAATTCACTATTTGTTTTAGAGATAAAAGCTGCAACTTCGACACATTCTTCTTCAATTTCACTCTCCATTAAGTGCGTTGCCCTGTCATAACAAAGTTCCTTGAATTATTAGCGATGAGGGGAATTTTTCGGAGCCTGGAGTGGGGAAGGGGATGGGAGGGAGCTTGTGGTTTGTCTTTGTGGATCCCCTCCATTGAGAATTTAGGATGTGGCTGGGGCTTTGTGAGGGGACAGTGAGGGCTGGGAGTGAGGCTCAGAGGGTTGGGTTGGGTCAGGTGGCCTTGGGCACCTGTTTGTTTGTCTCTCTGTCCCCATCCTGGACTGTGTTTCAGATGCTGTCCTCCTGCTTTCCCTCGTGCTTTTTTAGACATGGATGAAAATTAAAGAGGAAAGAAGGGGTCAAATGAGAGCCTCATATCCCAGTGTAGTGGTTGACCCCTCCAGCACCATCAGAAATCTTATTTCCTCTTCCCCACTCCAATGTCCACTCTGGGGCTGCTGCTCCCAGCTGCCTTATGAGCAGTTTCCTTTGTGCCTGGTGCAAGCCATGGGTTGCTGAGACATGAATCACCTCAGATGGTTTCCTCCCACCCCCAAAACCCCTCCCTGGGATATCAGCATGGCAGAGCTGGTGTGAATCCTGCGCCACCCCAGCGCTCCCAGTCCTTATGCTGGTGTTTGTTTGTGGTAAATTGGGGTGAGAAAGGTGCTTTTGGGAAATGGGAATTCATTTCTGTAGTGGGAACCCAAGCTAGGCCAGATGAGTCACTTCTTGCAGTCAGATGAGGTGAGCCCCACTTCTAAGTCTCATTTCTAATGCTTGTGTTGGTTTAGTTTTTAAAATGAGATTTTCCCTTCCAGTTCCTCAGTTTCCCAACACAAGCTCCACGTTACATCCTGCATCTCAACAAGATTAACAGGATGGTCATGGGCTGGGTCTGTGAAAGGTTTTGACATTTACAGAAAGAACATGCAGTGGAAATAATAAATGTTATTATTTCCATGAACTAAAGCTTTGTGCAGATAAACACATTTTCTCTTTTTCTTCCTTAACAATGAGGGGTTTTTAAACACTTTATGTGGAGTTTTCCTATTTGAAGACAAGGCTGAAAACAAACTGGGAGATAATTGAAACACTGCCTCTCTTTTATTTCCCTGCTTCCATGTTTCAGTGAAGACTAATTTAAGGGACATTCACCCAGTTAGTGGAAATGCGTCACTCTCATCAGCAATAATGGGAATTACAGGAGGACAAGATTGACAAAGATGGAGCTAAATTTCCCTGCTGGACAAATGCAGAGACAGGAGAATTCCTGCCTGCATCAAAACCTGTGGACAAAGTACTCCTCAGGAGAGGACAGCTGAAGCTCTCTCCCCCTCCAGTTGCAAAAGGAAAGCAGTAAATATCCAGGGGAAAAGGGAAAATGTGGTGAGGTAGCAGGGAAATCTCCATCCAGCCAGTTCCTCACCATTCCTGCAGCTCTGTGCAGGTGCCCACACCAGCAGCGCCCCCAGCACGACAAATTTTGTGTGGTGTTTGAAAAGAAAAGACACCTGAGAGCTTTCCAAGCAGCTGAGAAAGACTATGAATGTGTGAGATCCTGTCATCATCTCCCCTCTGCTGGTGCTGGCACTCCCAGCAAAGTGCTGACCTTGGGGAAGGTTTGTGGTGGTTTCCCTGCTGCAGCTGGGTACTGGTGATCTGTGATGGCTTTAACTTCTTCTCTGGCACCCGGATTTAGGATAAGTTAGGCAGGAGTTGTTCACCCAAATCACTCCAAATGTGGAGTCACTGTTGATTCTGCTTAAGCCAAACCTACTGCCCAGGCACTGGGAAATTGTTGCCAGGAGACCTCGTGCAAACACTTCACCTCCTTGAGATCAAGCCAGCCTGGAGACAGAATGCCTGCAGCCTCTACCAGTAAAAAGAAATTCTCCTTTTAGCTCGGGACATTGGCAATGAGGTGGGATTCATTAGAGCTGAGGAATATTACTGTTCATTCTTGTGGTTCAGATTGATGTAAGAAAGCTCAAATGGATTCAAAAGCTGCCTTTTGCTCAGTGCTGTGCAAACAGGCATGGAGAGCATTCCTGCCCCAGCACAGCATAAAGCCACATCCTCCTGGCTGTGGTAAGGATGATAATGAGGTACCTGGGGAGCTGACATTTCGTGAAGGACAATTAGCAACATTCACAACCCTCCACCTTGGTATTTTACATCAGATACAGCCCTGCTTCGTGCCTCAGCTCTCTGCTACCTGCAAGAGGAGGGATTCAGCTCACAGATGCAGGAGGTGACGGCAGGGGAGTTGTTTTGTCCTAAAAATGTCAGTTTTGGCTCTCAGGTTGAGCATCCTGAAGGAGGGAGATCTGCAAGGGCACTCCGACCCTTGCACCAGTCAGATGCACACCTGCTCTGCAGTGTGAGGGGCTGCAACTCTACCAAGATAATAAAAAAAGAAGAGTTAAAAGCCAGAGTGAGGAGAAAAAGAAGAAATTTAAATAAATAAACCCTCAGCAATCTGTGGTTTGTGGCCTGGTCTCCTCTCTCCAGGGTGGCCGATGGGAAAGTTGAGTGTCCAGGAGAACACTCCAGACGTGGTCTGTGTTTCACTCTGCTGAGATTAACAATAAAAGGAAATTCTGGGAAGAACAGGGGGCTGGGCTGGACCTGCTCCTGTAAGAAACATGGTGGGAAGGCTCCCATTGTGGGGAGAGATTTGCTGAGTTTCTGGGACTGAAGGAAGTTGTCATTATGTCTCCGCATCCTGTGTGTGAGAGAAAACTGAGGAGAACATCTGCAAAAGATGCAAAAGGATCATACAAGGCTTTGACCCCTCTCTCCAGGTTGAACCTGATTGGTTTTCCTGTTAGCAAATGGCAAATCCACTCAGAGAAAACCTGCAATTCCTTCCCCACCAGGCTTGCAAACAGCTAGACCTCAACACACCACCAGCAGTGTCCATGCTGGAGAGGTCCCATGGCTCTGATGAGGGATCAGGTTATGGGTTTGGCAAATCAGGCAACAGGGGATGAAGAGGGTGTGCTGTCCATGCTTTGGACCCACTGGACCTACTCCAGGATCAGGCTGGATCCCAAAGCTGCCAAGAGCAGGGTGGAACTGGAATCTATACTCTTGATCTCCAGCTATACTCTTGGTCTCTGATGTATCTTGGTCTGAATCAGAGGCAAGGCTTAGTCTCAATCCACACCCAATTAGAAAATGCTCCATGTCCACTCAAAAGTTCCTATGGCTCCTGGGTCACCAGCAACTGGTGTGTGTCTCTCCATTTAGGGTGTCTCCAGTCACTGGAGAGGATGGAGATGTTTTCCTTCATTGCCCTGGGTGGGATGAATAGAGATTAACATGGATGTTCACTTTTTTCTCTGGGAAATGTGAGATGAGGCACAGCTACCCCCTCACAACCCTGAAAGCAGTGCCATACTAACTTCCTTCATACTTGGAAATATTTAGGATCCTGAGTCAACAAGGAAAATGTGAAATCTGTAATATTTCTGTATTTACAAGCCTCTGGAGAGTGGGCTCAAGCATTGAGATGACCAGTGAAGGCAGCAGTCACGCTGGTGATACCCTGAGCACGCAGGGTGGAAGGAGCAGGGTGGGCTCACAAGGGTGCTGAGGGAGATGCAGCACTGGGAAGAGTCAGGTAACCTTGGAAGAACTCCCAGCCCTTTTGTCTCCAAGATCCTGAGAACAAAATGAATTCCTACCCAGACTGAAGGAGCATGGTTAGTCAACATATAAAGCTGCATCTGGATCAATGCAGACTTCTTGCTTCATGATGTGGAAAAACCTCTCCGAAACAAGGACTGTGAACACAACTGCTGTCCCGTGAGAATCTTCCCTGCAGGAAGAGCCTCACCTCCTTCAAAGCTCCTGAATTCACAGCGTAGATGATAAACCCAGATGTTCACTCCTAATGTTGCTTTTCAAGATGCTGGATTAAAGAACAGGTTGATGTTGTAACATTGAAGTTCACCCACTGAATTAAAGAAAAATCCTCCATTTTCTCCAAAAAGAGTCTGTTTGTCCTCTTCAAACTATTTTCTTTTCTCTTTCACGTGTCTGCATGTGATGGCATTACAGAACAGCATTTAGTCCTGCACACAGGAGGGCAAACATGGAAAACAGGAAATATTTGGCAACTTTCTACAGATAACAAACCAAAATATGATAGGCCTGACCTCACCCTCAAAACTGAGTCAGTGGGTTCTCAACTTAGTTGTCCTTTTTGAGGACTGAACCTGAGATGAGTGAGAACCAGAGAGACAAACTGCAGTGACCAGCCCAGGCTGGGATCTCTCTTTTCCTATTTTTATGTGACATCACTGAGTTTGCCTCACCTGTTTCCCCAGCTCCTATGGCACCAGGCAGGGTTGGACTGCTCATTCTACATTAAAAAGCATAGGGTAATCACAGGAAATAGTGAGGAAGAAAATGGAAGCCTGAAACCTCCTCTGGTGTATTAGTCATGGAGAGTTTCCTCTCCAGTGTGCAGTGGGTTTGATATGAGGCATT
The DNA here is from genome assembly GCA_013400175.1 of Phainopepla nitens. NCBI lineage: Eukaryota > Metazoa > Chordata > Aves > Passeriformes > Bombycillidae > Phainopepla > Phainopepla nitens. The sequence goes on from VXBQ01001354.1 coordinate 224,597, forward strand.
TATTTGTCAATGAGTGAGAGAGATTCTCACTACAGGGTGCTTGTGCATATTCTGAAAATGGTAAACAGAAGAATCCAAAGCAGAAAGAGGAGGAGGGAAGGAGAGGAGCAGGAGGTGGTGAAGAGCTCCCTGTTTCCCTGAGGTCACTCCTGGCAGGACACAGAGGCACAGGACAGCACGAATTCAGGAATAAATGAAGTTCTTCCTCCTTGACTGTTGTCATCTCCTATTTACTGGCCAAAAGCCACTCTCCTGGCATGGCACACATCCCACCACACCTCCCTGTGCTAAAGAACAGCTCTCCCTATATTTAGCATTCCCCATCTCCCATTGTGTAGCTGCAGACACATCCCACCAGTGCTCCATGGGCACGCCAAGGTGGGGCTTGGTAATTCCTGGCGGACACTCCCTATTTTTAGCTATCAGATGATGTGTGGATGTGTGTCAGCTCCTCGTAATTCTTTCCAGGAAACAGATCTGGACAGAGTTTATAGCTCCCCATGATGTAAAACCCTGTACATTTTCTCCTCCTGGTGATAGTGAGATGGAGGAGGAGAGAAGGATTGGAGATGTGTCCTGCAGGTGGGCTGGGTGGGATAAGGTGAGATGATTTCCCCAGGGAAAATCAATCCAGGCAGAGCTCTGGGGACTCAGTGAGAAGAGAAGGCTCTGGGGAAACCTTGTTCTGTCCTTCCAATACTGGAAAAAGATGGGGACAAACTTTTTAGCAGGGCCTGTTTTGATAAGACAAGGGGTGATGGTTTTAAACAAAAAGGATCAATTCAGATTAGCTCTAAGGAAGAAATTTTTTACAATAAGGGTGAAAAAATACTGGCACAGGTTGCCCAGAGAGGTGGTAGATGCCTCTTCCCTGGAAACATTCAAGGTCAGGCTTGGAGGAACCTGGAAGTTGTCCCTGGTCATTGCAGAAGACTTTAAAGGTCCCTTCCAACACAAACTATTCTCTTATTCTATGACTTAATGCTTGAACCTCATATTATTAGGCACACTCATCTTCTCATGGGATGATATGACCTACAGGAAAGCCTCTTGTGGGAATTCTTCCTGACAGCCACCAAAAAGCAGCAGTTTGAACCTCAGGAGTGAGGCCATCCTGCCACCAGGGACTTTCTGGCCTCTTCTGCTGGACCCTGTCAAAAACATGGTTGAGTTGGCACATGGGCAGAATCCAATCTGATGGGACTGATCCAATTCCTGGAGAGACTGTTCTACTGTCCTTATTCAGAGGCTACAATGGATTAATTAAATGTTGAAAGCTGAGGAACAAAGGGCAGGAATGCGTGGCTGATTTTCCCAGAAGAGTCGTGATGCTGGTCCTGCCCTGCTCAGACTGTTCAGGACTGATTTGGCAAAGAGGATGAACAGTGAAACCAGCACAGATTTATGCTACGAAAAACTCACCAGGAAAACCTGATGAAGGATATTCTTCCTAGTCTGCAGGAAGTGAGCAGGAAAAGGGACAGCCTACATTTGAAAAGTGAAAAAGATTGCACATAAAAAAAAAAAATAATAATCAAACAACAGCCTGAGCATGCAGAGGCCCCAAATTAGCCATTCCCAGAGTGTCATCCTTGGGTCCCTGGAAAGAGAGAAATGTCATCACTGCACTCAGCCAGAGTCAAAAAAGGTCAAAGAGGAGTTTAGAGTTTGTACCAGAAGAATATTGTTAGGAAAACCCCACCGTGGCATGGAGTAAAACACCTGGGCTCTGACCCCTTTTGTGGTGGGTACAATGCTGATCCCCCACCCAGGATACAATAGTACTGGGAAAGGTAAAAGCACCAGGAACAATTCCAAGCCCTGAATAGCTTCTGTGTAAGAATAGGCTGGGTCCCATTGTCTGCAGCAGAGGAAGCTGAGCAGGAGAGCAGTCCCTGGGTCAGATGGCGAGGGGGAGGAGGCAGGAGCATTTGCTCCTTCCCCTAACTCCAGCAGCTGGGCAGCATCCCTCAGCCAAGCAAGAGCTAGGAAGAGTTCAGGTGTGGCTCTTGCTGCCTCAGCACTCTGTGGAGACCAAAGCATGAAAAAAAGATGAAAAACTTTCATGGAGGACAAGTCTACTGGTGGCTGATAAAGGTAATGACACCACCCTCGTGCTGGAGTTCTGGCGAGATCACCTGTCGCTGCAATTCTCATTCTGCTCTCTAGGAATATTCCTCCATTCCCACTCTCCCCCTTTATTCACCCCTGGTTATTTTGGGGACCTGGTGGTGGCTCAGACCAGGCTTTGCTGAACTCCACAGTGGCTGTTATTCCCTGAGCAATGTGACCAGCTGGGATCTGACAGTGAAAAGAAGCACTGTAGAATCGTGTCAAAAGAAGAGCCGGGAGAGCCCCATCAAACAGCAATTATGAAATGAAACCAGCCAAAAAAACGAAGGGCTTGAACCCCCGGGGATGCACAGAGAAGATCTGCTTTCCTATGGGGATCAAAAGGAGTCAGGGATACCCAGCGAGATTGCAGGGAGAACCCAGAGTTCCCTTAAGAGCGATTTCTCCCTCAAAACCCCAACGAATTTGTAGTTGTTTTTTTTTTTCTTGGAAGCCTTCTAAGGAAGGGGATAAAGAGGCTCTCAGTTCTGGGAGCGAAATCCCTTCTCTGCTGGAGGGGGCAGGAGGCTTAATGCAGCCCGGCATCCCTCCCTTTCAGTTCAGCCCCCAGACACAAAGGCAGAAAAATGCCAGGAATTTCCCAGCGCCCTCCCCAGACCTGCTCCCATCTCCCTTTTCCCCCCTCGCCACCTCCTCCGGCTGGGAGGGAGGAATACTAATAACAAAATAGGGATCTTGAATAGGCCCCTTGCCTGGTCACTTTGGGATTGAATGCTGAAAGGGATGGACGTGACCAACCATAAGGAATGAAACTTCTTCAAGTCTCACTTCTTGATTTTGCTGCTTTTGTTTTTTTTTTTTTTTTCCCTTTCCCAATTTTTCCCCCCTTTTTACTCCGCCCTGAAAAAATTCCTCCCGG
>VXBQ01001354.1:227624-297936 GCA_013400175.1 Phainopepla nitens
GGGGGGATGACAGCGACGACAGGGACTTCAGTGCTGTGCCGAGGGGACGACAGCAGGAATGAAAGGATAATTTGTAGTGCCGACCTCAGTGGGAGCGGGAGGCACAACACAGAGCCCTTTGATGAGTCCAGGACAGGGGGATGGGGATCCAACCTGTGCAAGACACCGCAGTCCCCTGTGAGGGACATCCTGGCAGCAGAAGGTGAAGGGCTGGCAGGTGGAACAGGATTTTGGTTTTTGCTCGTCCTCCCCAAACGCCTCGGTGAGCGATGGATCGGCAGCGCTCCGTAAGGAGCCTGCAGCAGCCTGGGGCAGTAATTACAGCCCGGGCTTGGACAGTGACTCCCAAGGGACGTGCTGCTGGAGTGGAAAACAGTCCCTGTTATTTGTTAGGAGGCTGCGATGGGAACGCCGGTGCCTCTGGGGCGGGTATTCCCTGCAAGCTCCAGAGCTGGCTGTGCTCAGCCCCTCCTCCCCNATTCCTCTCGGCCCCTCGCCTCTGTTTCTTTCCCTTGGAGTCAGGCTGCAGCTCTAATCACTGCTGGGTGATTAGCATGTGAAGGGAGAGAGGAAAACAAAATCTTTATTGCTGGCTGGTGGAGCCGGAGCAGCTGTCTGGATGGATGCTGGCTCCTGTGTGATCCTCCCCACCGCCTCTGATCCCTTCCATTGTGGATGTTTTCCTGTAAGAACGGGCAAAACACTCCAAGCAAGGGCAGAAAACGGGATGGGGACAAGAGTCAGAGGAGGTGGGCTGTGGGGAAAAACAGAATATAATTTTTGTTTTCAACTTTGAACTTGGAAAGAGTNCAGTCCCCTGTGAGGGACATCCTGGCAGCAGAAGGTGAAGGGCTGGCAGGTGGAACAGGATTTTGGTTTTTGCTCGTCCTCCCCAAACGCCTCGGTGAGCGATGGATCGGCAGCGCTCCGTAAGGAGCCTGCAGCAGCCTGGGGCAGTAATTACAGCCCGGGCTTGGACAGTGACTCCCAAGGGACGTGCTGCTGGAGTGGAAAACAGTCCCTGTTATTTGTTAGGAGGCTGCGATGGGAACGCCGGTGCCTCTGGGGCGGGTATTCCCTGCAAGCTCCAGAGCTGGCTGTGCTCAGCCCCTCCTCCCCTCGCTCCAGGTGTTTCCTCTTCTGAGCTCGATAATGAAATCTGTGAGCCCCAGCCAGTTTATATTTAGTTTCCACCATTGCTGGCTGGGGTCTGCTGGTGCCTAACAACCAGCAGCAAAACATTGCTGGTGGGTTTCCAGTCCCTAAGGCCTAGGAGGCCTCAGTGGAGGCTGGAGATGGGGTTTGAGGGATGGGAACAGTGGGAGCACTCAGCTGGTCCTGTGCTTTGGAGCAGCCCCCCACAGAGCCACGAGATCCAGACCAGTTTTGTTTTGGGATCTGTCTCTGGCTATGCAAACTAATCCCATATCATGTCTGGTATTCCTGACCTGTCTCTGCTCCCTTAGTGAAGAAGCTCTTACCAAGGGCAGGTATCACCTCCACCTTCCATGTCACTTGTTCCTCAAGCTGAGTTCTGTTTCAGTCTCCTGTCCATGCCAGGCACAGGAGGTGGGATTCAACTGCCTGATCATGGGTTTATTGGGTGATCTGGGTTGTCTCTGTGAGATGTCTGATACATTTGTAAGCTTTTTATATCCCACAGAGAGGACTCTCAGGCACAGGGTTCCTGGGGTGTCCTGGGCAGGGCCAGGAGTTGGATTTGGAGGATCCTAGGGGATCCCTTCCATCTCAGGATATTCTAGGACATCCTGGGGCACCTCAGCTGGTGTCAGAGCTCAGCTGAGCCCTCAGTCTCTTGTTGACTTCCATGGAGTTTAAACACCCAGCTCAAAAGGATGGAATCACAGAATGAATCACAGAGTGGTTTGGGTTACAAGGGAGCCTAAACATCACCCAATTCCAACCCCCTGCCATGGGCAGGGATACCTTCCACTCCCCCAGGATGCTCCAAACTCCATCCAACCCAGCCTTGGACACTTCCAGTGATCCAGGGGCAGCCACAGCTTCTCTGAGCAACCTGTGCCAGGGCCTCAGCACCCTCACAGGGAAAAATTTCTTCTTAATATCCAATCTAAACCTGTCCTCTGTCAGTTTAAAGGCACGACCCCAAACAAATTTTGTGTCATGGGCAGAATTTTAGGGCATGTTTTGATTCCAGTCACAGGAAGCACCTATCTGCTGGCATCCTGTAGGATATCTTGAACTCACCAGCTAGGCAGACAAGAGAGGAAACTTCTGAGAACCAGATCGTTGCGTCTGCTCTTAAATCATCTCATTGTGGTTGGGGAACTCACTGTCATTGAGGACTTTCTCTCTAGGCCTAAATTAGAAACATCACTGAAATTAATGGACACCAGACAAGGAAATCTTGATATTCCCAGAGTATTTGTGGCACTGAAAGTCGTCTTGAGTGATGGGGATGAATTATGGCAAATAAAGTTAATATTCAAACCCTCCTGCTGAGGAAAGTTAATGCCTCACAGTTACAGTTTTGTCATTGTGGATCCTAAACCAAAAGGTTGTTGGCTCAGGAAGTTGGTCATTCCTGATTAGATCAGAGCTGCAATGTGCTTCAAAACTCATTCAGTGTGTGTTTGCTGCAATGAGGGTGTGCTACCTGTTATTGATGTGATGTCTATTTATTCACAGAAAGAAAATTCCAGTCATGGGGGCAAAAATTCCATGTTTTGCCACATGTATCTACATAATTGTGCTCTGGCACTGGACACTTATTTTACTTGAATTACAAGATCACGGAATGGCCTGAGTTGGAAAGATCATCCAGTTGCACTCCCTGCCATGGGCAGGGACACCTTCCACTGGAGCAGATTGCTCCAAGCCTCATCCAACCTGGCCTTGGACACTTTCAGGGATGGAGCATCCAAAATTTCCCTGGACAGCCTGTTCTAGCATTTCCCCACCCTCACAGTAAAGATTTTTTTTCTTAATTTATAATCTGAACTCACTATTTTTCAGTTTGAAGCCATTCCCCCTTGTCCTGTTGCTCCACGCTTTTGTAAAAGTCCCTTTCCATCTTTTTCCTAGACTGTCTTCAGCTACTTAAGTGTTGTATTCCAGTTCATCTGAGCACCTCAATTACACCATGCCCAAACAACATCACATTTTGGATTCTGAACTGCTTGCAAGCAAAACTACCACCCCCCAAAATTTCAAACCTGTCAAAACTCATCCAACAGACCTTGGAAATTATAAACCAAAGAGTTTGGGTAATAAATTCCTGGCTAGGAAGAATTGCCAGGTTAGAGTTGAGGCAATGCTATTTGTGCAGTGGGACTGCAGAGATCATCTGACCCACTGGAGACACCTCCCTGAGCATTCTTCCTCCACAGGTCTTGCTGTGTATACAGAAGTCAACACAAAATGTTTCAGAAGGCAGCCTCCTGAACCTGCAACGGAGAGAGTGCCCAGGCATAAATCTGAAATAGCACTGGAATTGAGATATTTTATCTTGTAATAAGTTCCAGCATGTCAATTATCTTGAGTTCTCGAGACCTTTGATTTTTTTTTCCTTCAGCCATAGTGAACAGCTCCTGTGTCACCATCTGTCCTGCAGCCTGGGAGTGCACTGGAGCGCTTTGTTTATCCTCAAGGAGCTTTCCGTGGGTTTGAGGCCATCATACAATGCCAGCTGAGATGTATTTTTGGCAGGAGCAGTGACGTTTGACGGAACATCCTTCTTGACAATTTCTATAGATATTTCCATTTAAAATAAACTTCTGTTTAGCCAGGATTTTGATTATATGCTCCCATGCTCTTGAGAGTTAGAGAACATAAGGAAATGCATTGTTAAGTGAAACCTTTGTTTTAGTGGAGCTACTTGAAAGAAGTTTCAAACTAAGAGGTTGGAGTTTTCTTTTTGAATAAATTGAAAAATTGTCTTTCCTAGGACAAGAGTATGTGAAAATTAAAGGGACACACTGATCACTGAGACTGGGTCTACACTTCCACAAATTCCTATTCAAGAAATCAAAGAAAATTCACTTTATGAGAAGGAAGCAACTGATACCCACTTATTCTCTTTGCAAAGACAACTTCTTGAAAGATTCAGAAGCAAGAACACAAAGCCAGAATGAACTTCACACAGTCAATGTGGCTGAAATGTGGGAGTCAAAAGAGGAGTTTTGGGGTAGGCTGATGAAATAATAATAATCACAGTAGAGTGGCAAATAGAGCCAAGTGAATTCAAAATTCAGAGGAATCAAGGCATGATATATTCCACAGATTCCCATGATTCCACACTGTGCATTGATGGCTGAGGGAAACATCCAGAGGAATCCACAAAGATTTCTTTATGCCAAAAGGTGATGGTGGGAAGTCTTGCAAGGAATATTGTTGGCTGATGTGGAGCTGAGGGCTCAGCTCCTACTGTGATGGGACTGGGGCAAGGCAGGTGCCCACCCCAGCCCTCCTTTTTCTGTGAATTTGCAATGGTGACATTTAGTCTTCAGGTGACCAGAATCCTTCCCAATTTGCTGAACTGGAGTTGGAGAAGCACAGCAAAACTGCCAGGGTGTCCCAGCCCATTGCAGGGGGCTTGGAACGAGATAGTCTTTGATTTCCTTTCCAACCCAAATAAATCCATGGTTCTAAGTGAAGGAAACAGAGGATTTGAGGGCAAAAATTCCAGCCTGGCTGAAGGAGCTGCTGTGCTGCCCTGGCACAGGGAAGTTGACATCATGCCAGCAGCTGCAGGAAGCTCTGAGGGTGTGATCAGCACCACATTCCTGTGCCAAGCATTGTTGGCAAGCACTGCACTGACCTGGCTGTTTGCTGGAACAGACTGTGAGCCATCAGAGGGAGAAAGCTGAGCCCAAGGGCCTTGGTATTTCTCTGTGACCATCCTAAAGCACGTCCCACCTTCTTATCTCTCTGTGCTAATGCATGAGGCAGGGACTGGGTCTGCACTGCGTGCAAGGTGGATGCAAAAAGTGACCGAGAATCAGCACTTCAGAGCCAGAATCTACATTTTTGTTTGCGAAAAGGTAAGGCAAATAGTCACTGGTGTTGTGCTTCCTCCAGGCAAATAGCACGATGTCCCTGTGCCTCTCTCCTCTGCACCAGTCTAGGGGGTGAAAGTGAGAGCAGATATCGTCTTCTCACAAAACCAGAGAATGTTTTGGGTTGGAAGGGACTCTAAAAATCATCTTGTAGATCTTAAAGATCATCTAATAATCTTTTCCCAAATATCGGATTGTATTTTCCCCCTGCAGTGCTGCACAGTAAGTTTTTCCTCCAGAAGGAGTAAATATTTTAAAGTATTCATTCAGACTATTCTGTTTGCAAAGGGCACTGAGGGAGACTTTACCATGATTTATTATCATTCAGGGATTTGGGACAGGTGTTGGTGACATCACCACGACGTTCCTGCTCTTCAGACAGATTTGCAATGTAAAATTTAAACAGATTCCTAGCTTTGATTCCAGAGCTCTGGTTCAGCTTCTTAAAAATGTGTGTGGAGATAACCAGGCCAGGCAAAACTTATTTTGCTGAACCTGGTTTTCTTTCTGAGGCATTGCCTGAAAATCACTTCACCTTTTGTCCAGATTATGCATTAATTAGAACTTTGATCGGGAGAGAAGAGGGCATCCATGGAAGTTTTCTCCCTGAGAACTTCCTCTGTGACTTGATGAGACCAATCGGAGGCTAATTTAGGTGTTGGCAGCCTGGGAAACCAACTGGAGAACTTGGTCTGTCTCTGGAAATTCACATTTTGAAGCGAGCAAAGCCCGGGAATTTCCTTTTCTCTTCTGGCTGTACCAGTAACAGGGGCTGAGCCCGGCCTGCTCCTCTGCAGGCCTGAGGGCCTGGCGGGGCACAGGGCCGGGCCCCCTGCCTGGGAAGCTGGCAACATGTCCTGGCGGGGAAGAAGGGTGGCCATCAGCAATAATGCTACACCTGAGGCCCAAAGAGGCTGATTGAGATCCTGGCTGTCCCTCCTCATTTCTCCCCAGAGCAGCCACTACCATTCTGGCTCTGGCCCTGTTATCCTGGCCCTCCTTCCCAGCGCCGCCTGAGCCTCCTGAGATCCTGGCACAGCTCTGACAGAACCTAACCACAGCCTCTGCATTCCCCATGAGAGATCTTAACTCTTTCAATGCTCAAATAAAACTTACAGACCTTCAATCCTCCCTTAACTGAAAAACAAAAGAAAAAGAACTGAGAAAAGACACCAAGGTCAACGAAGCAAAAGTCTCAGATAGAAAGAAAATAAAGAGATGTCTTGAGAAGGCTAAAAATCCTTCTGTAAGCTATAGGAATATACTATAATACACTAAAGATCCCTTTAAATCATGAAAAAAGACATGGGGTGTGGTAGAATATTCAATTTATAAATCATAAACAAAAGCACCAATACTGGCTAAACAAATACTAAAATAGTTATAATTTTATAAGAAGCATGAACAGAGAGAGAAAAGTGATGAAGACCCTTTTCCCCAAGGGAAGAAGACCTCTATTGCCAGAGATAATCTTGAAGATAAATGCAGATAACTTCTGCTTTTGAACAACTCATCCTTAAAAATAATGTCCCTACATCTTTGCAGCTGAGTTGGGATGTGAGAATTGGTCTAGCTTTCCTCTCAGAATGCAGAGCAGACATGAAAAACAGCTTTTAAGCACTTGCACAGTTCTCAGTGCATCTTCAGAGCATGAGGAGAGTCAGCTTAGGAGATCTGCTGGTTAGAAATAAATAAGTAGATTCAGATGGGTAATAAATTTGAAAGAAAGGACTCTTTGGGTGTTCGGTCAGGCTCTCTAGTTGGGTCCAAGGCTCATTTTCATTTTCAAGGTCCTTCCCTAGGTGCAGGTGTTTCCAAAGAGGGTCATTTACAGCAGACTGAGCCCAGGAGGATGTTCTAGGAACTTAGGAGGGATTTCTGATTTTGCTCTTGATACAGGGAATTGAAGTCTCCTGTTTTCATATGTATTTGCCAGAAATACCTATCTAAATGTAGATGACCTCCTTAAGAACAGAGAAAGTATCTGGTGGTTATCAGCTGCTTCACAGAGTCAGAATGAGTGTTACATCTTCATCCGGGAGATTTTTTGGCTCAGAAGCTCTTCTCAGAAAATACAGTCAGTCAAAATTCAAAATATGGATATTGGTTGAACCAAAATGAATTTTTTCTTTTTTTTTTTCCTTCACAAAAAGAGAAAAGCAGGCAAAAATCATATCAGGTTGAATCATCACTTTGGGTTTGTCTTAAAATGAAACATTTGAAATCAGGTTGATTTTTCTGCTTATCCCTGCAAGCTCTTAGACAAGGTCAACTTAAATCACAGACAGGCTTGCAATTTAGCACTTCAACATTTCAGTTTGAAAATGAGTAAAAAAGTGTTTTTTTAACATCTCTGAATTATTTATTTATTCATTTATAGATTTTTTTCCCTATTTCTCTGTGTTTCTCTGAGCAGTTCACAGGCAGACCTGGGGTACCCTGCAGCAGGACCCTCACCAGCACAACTCAGTCTGGAGGAGGATGTTTCTCCATTATTAGATTGGACCATCTTGACCTGCCAGCCTTGAGAAAAAAAACTATAATAAGCACATTTTTGACCCCTCTAAGCCTCACTTGGGCGAGGCTTGGAAAAAGGGAATCTGTCAGTGCTCAAAGCTGAAAAAAAAAAAAAGGGGGAGGAGAAAAAAGAAGACAAGATACATTTTTGGACACTGTGATAGCAGAAGAAAAAAGATGAAGGAACACATACAACTAAATCTCCCGCCATTTGTGGGTGAGCCCCAAAGTATTGCTTTTGGAAACAAAAAGGAGTTAATTTAGCCCATCCAATGGGGTTTTTGGGGATGAGAAATGCAAAGCAGAAGCACAGCAGGGAAGGGGATCACACCTCAGAGGAGTGACCTGGCTCAGAGAGGTGCTCGGGGAGGCACAAAGTGCCTGTCCAGCTGATAAGGCTCACACCCTTTGCCAGGCTGAGGACTTGGAGTACAGAGCACTAAATGTTCTTATTCCTTTTGCACTGCCTGCTGGGCTGGGAGGAATGTGATCCTCCTCCCTGTTTCCTTTTATCAGTGCACCATTACTCCGTAGATTTGTAACTGTCTCGGATTTTGCCTTCGTAATCCTGACGCAAACCCATCAGATCTGTGGAGTGAATTATTACTTATTTTGGGACACTTTGCCTGGCTCTCCAACAAGCTGATTCCAGTTATGGCAACAAGAGGAACATATGTTTGAGGGGAAAAAAGCTACAGTTCTCTCTGTGGTGATGTCTATCTGTGTTGGCAGGGTCCTTCACGGTGCTTTTCCGACCCATCTCAACCACTTGAGAGATAAGGCAGCTCAAAAACAGTCATAGAGAAAAATCTTCGAAATTCATCAGCAAAAATGGATGTGTAGTTGTGGGGCAGAGAGGGTGGAATGCCCCCAAGTGCCACCAGGGAAGGTTCAGGCTGGATATTAGGAAAAGTTCCTTCACTGGAAAATTGATTAAGCATCGTAACAAGGGATGTGGCAGAATCCATGTTCAAAAAACAAGATGTGGCACTTTGTGATATGGTTTACATGTAGTGATAGACAAGGAGGAATAGTTTTAAGCAGAAAAGAGGAAAGATTTAGGTGGGATATTAGGAATTCTTATTTGTGAGAGTGGTGAAATACTGGCACAGATTGCCCAGAAAAGCTGTGGCTGCCCCTGGATCCCTGGAATGTTCAACACTTTTTCTCCTAATGAGGACAATTTGAGGTTTTCAAGGCAGAGCCGCTATGAAGATTTCTATTAAATCTGCACATTACCTCTTTGTGCACTGTGGACAGGTTATCCAGTCACCTAAGGCGCACACAGACATCCAGAATGTGAGAATCTCTCACAGGCAGGCACCAGGGGAAGAATGCCATGAGAGGGAGCTGGAGAAATTAACCTTCGTGCCACGGGGCTGAGTCACTCTGGGACTGGGGCTACTTATCAGGGGGGAATGGTACACGGTGGAACATTGCTTAAATGTGAAATCCCAACTGTGTCAATGAAGGGGCAGGACGTAAATTATAGGCAACAGAGGGAGGGAAGGGAAGCTGGTGTGTGGGAAAGGCAGAGAAATGAAAGGCAGGTTTCAGTGTGAATTCAGAGCAGAGCCCCAACAAGAGAGGGTTGGATTTAAGGAAGGAATAGTGGGCAGGGGGAAAGGAAAGAGCTTGGCAGTGTGGCAAGAGGAACAGATTAAAAATGTACTCATTTTCTAATTAGTAGTGGAGCCCAGGATCTCCAGACATGGTTCTCTGAGCAAGGAGGTGTCAGCCCAACCTCCTCCAACTCACCCTGTGCAAACTCAGAGCTGGGCTCTGCTTTGGGGTACAAGAAAAACCAGGACCAAGGACTGAACTACATCAGAGGCAGAACCTGATTGTGCAAAAGCAGCAAACAGGATGGGCTGCAGCAACACTCCTTGCTCCTCTCTTGCAGCCCAGCTTTGCAGGCAGCGTGTGGTTGTTGTACATTTGGATTTTGATCCTGAGCTGTGGCTTAGTGGTAACTGATGGATGACTCCTTGTCCTGCAGCAGTGATGAAGAGGATACTCTTCCTCCTGCCCCCTACTTAGCAGCATCAGACCTGCTGGTAGGGCTCTCACACCACAGTTCTGCTGGAATCCAACATCTGTGGGAAGGGTCAGCGTTTACTGAGCCTTGTACAACATGTGGAGAAAAACAGCTTTAGCTCCAAAACAAGCAGCTGATATCATCATCAGGTATCCCATAGCTCTGCTCTGATGATGATGATGACATTGCACAGAAAAGCCACCCCTAAAAGCGTGTCTCTGATTGAAAGTACTCCAGGAAAAGGTCACAGAGGCAGCTGCTTTCTCTGTTGCAACAAAATTGTGTAGGATGCTTTATGAGGAAATAACCAAGTGGTTTCTTAGCTTCAGTATTTACTGGAAACTTCTTCTCCAAACTTCCCAGGTCTATCTGCCTTGTGGCAGGGGAAGAAAGACGCTCCTCAGAGTAGAGGAGGATTAAATCAGGAACATTTGTGGGCAATTACAAGTCCACAAGACAGCAGAGGACAAGGAGATTGAGGGTGCTGGCCAATGTCTGAATGACTGTGGCCACGCCTGGAGTTCTTGATGGAAAAAGGCAAACACCCCATTCAGATTCAAAGAGGCAAGTAAAAGGATCCAAGGAACTTATATCTGTCTGACTTTTCTTCAGACCTTTGGAAAATAATGGGACAAGTCCCCCTGTGAGCTGTTTACAGGCGCAGGAGTTAAACAAAAGGGGATTATGACCATGATTTACTGAGAACAGGCTGTGTTTGGACAACTTCTTTGACTCCTGGGATGAGCTGACAGGCAAGAGCAGCTGATGTCTCCTACCTGTACTTAAGCAGGACTTGTGACATGGTCTCACATGTCTGTACCCAGACTGGAGAGATGGGGACTGGATGGGCAGACCATGAGGCTGCAGCAGGAGATGGACTTTGCTCAGTGAAGACAAAGGTGAACAGTGACATAGCAAGAGAAAAGTAAAAAAAAATGCAAAAAAGAAATTCTGTCTGGTTTTAAGATGCAGTTCGTCACCATGGGCATGACTGATTATTGAAACAGCTTCAGAATATCCTTAGAGAGGTTAAAAAGTTATCCTTAGAGAGGTTAAAAGTTGGGCTGGATGAGATAGATAAGATCTGGTACAACAAAATCTAACTTTGAAATTAACTCTGATTATAATCAGGCTATGATTAAATGATTGGTCATCCTCAGTGTACTCTCACCTCTCAGAGGCCAGCTTTTTCTGCTCTCTGCTAGAGGTATAAAAGTGGTTAAAAAAAAAAAAAAACTATGCAAAAAATGGCCTGATACAGGAGGAATCACTGGATTTTGTTTCCTGGTTCCTGAAGCCTGTGAATTTCAGCAGCTTCCAAAGGTACTGTACTGTGACAGTGAACATAAGATACATAAACTTGAATATTTGCAAGGGAGGAAAAGATAAAAAAGTCTACTGATGAAACTTTATGCCCCAAAAGGGGTTGAGCATAATAAAAAAGGGGGGAGCTTTTAGAAAGAAACTATAAGAAATGGCAAAAATTGCTGAGTTCTTACATATGGTAAATACTTCACAGGCAACAAACTGGATGCTCAGATGATAAATATATATCATGTAATAAAAAGATTTTGCAAAAAGAATAAATTTAGTTCAATAAGTGGCTAGTAAAAAACTAAAAGTGATTGAAGCAAAACAAAATCCTTGAAAAGATCTAAATGAGAAATGAGGCATAGAAGAAACTCAATATCTGGAAGTTTAACATAAAACAGCAATAAATTATGCCAACAAGATTTGAAGAAATATTTTACTAAAGGAATGAAATATTGATAAAACCTCACTCCAATTTATTGGTACAAGAATCTGCCAGGGACTCTAAGGGACTTTTAAGTGGAGTAAAGGAGATGTGCAAGGAAAAGATGGTCACTGTGTGCAGCAGAAAGGTTTGATGAATTCTCCCAATCCTGTTAAATGTGGAGTAGTTTCAGATGGTTCCTACACCAACATTTATCTTGGGGAAGAAGAGGGAGAGACTCAATCACAGGAATGATCCCTAAAGGAAGGGTTAATAAAATAAATTATAACAAATCAATGAAAACACGATTCAAGAGGGAATGGAGATACAAAACTACTGTATTATTAATTTCAGTGTGATGCTTGTCACTTCAATCAGACTTAGCTGCAGGGGAATATAAAATAGCAATTGTGCTGGGAATTCTTGAGAAGGGCACCATAAGGACCTGGGAAATTAATGCTGACATCTGAATTAAACTCACTGGTGGGATCTGTAAGGAGGAATAGCATCCATAGTCCCAGGGCTAAATGCAACACGTTGGGGAAAAGGCAACCCTTCTTTTGGAGGAATTAATCCCCACAAATCCAACTGTTTTGAAGGAGTTTGTGAGCATGTGATAAAATCATCCAGCTGGTGTAGTGGTAATGGGGGAGTTGTCAGCATGGTCTTTCAACAGAGCAGTCAAAAAATGAAGTTGTGGGATTAATTATTCTTGTAGATTATTAATTTATTAAAAGGTAAGAAACAAAGAATTGATTGGTTTTGATGATGGAAAACATTGCCAGGAGAGTCCTGTGGGGTTTTCTACTGGGAACTGTGTTCTTGAATGCACTTGTAAATGATTGGAAAAGACTGACAATAAAAAAGTGATGAAATTTGCTGATGACACAGAATTATTCATGGTAATTGAAACTAACATTCCCATCAGGAGTTGTAGGATCGTCTCAACACTGGGCAACAAAGAGACAGGTGAAACTGAGTGTTAGTAAATGCAAAGTAATGCACACGTGGGAAATGCAGCTCTAAATATTTATACACAGTGATGGTCTCTGGGGTAACTATTTCCACTCAGAAAAGAGATCTTGGCATCAGAGCCCAGGGAAACTGAATGTTAGGAATTACTGGAAGGGAATAGTGAACAAAACAGAGAGTAACAGCGTGGAGCTGCTTAAATCTGCAGTGTAGCCTTGTCTTTTTTGTGGAATCATTCTAGTTTCTTTCCTAAAATCACACTTTAGAACTATGAACAGTGGGAAAGAATGGAGAAGGTGAGTAGGAAGCGGTTACGCACTTTTATTCATAACACAGGAACCAAGAAGCATCCAGTAAAATGACCAGGAGTCAGACTGGAAGAGAAATGAAAGGAAATACTTCATCACACATGCCTGTATTACTGCAATTCCTTCTCTCTGAGTCACCAGGGTGGGATTCATCTGACTGAGCTTTAAGAGTGGATTCACCCCATTTGAACTGGGCATCTTTTGTGCCAGAGGCCACTCCTGAGCTGGGGACTGAGGCTCCAGAGAGAGACAGGGTTGGTAGGAATGTGATTCACCTCACAGAGCTTTCTGTTAGCAGAGGTTGTGTAACACCTCATTGCCCACTGACTGTATTGTCCAGCTCCCTGTACACAAAACCATGGAATCAGAGCATGATTGCCTTTGGAAGGGACCTTAAAGATCATCCAGTGCCGCCCCTGTCATGGGCAGGGACACCTTCCATCATCCCAGGGTGCTCCAAGCCTGGCCTTGGACACTTCCAGGGATCCAGGGGCAGCCACAGCTCCTCTGGGCAACCTGTGCCAGAGCCTGATCACCCTCACAGCCAGGAATTTCTTCCTTACATTCAATCAAAATCTACTCTTTTTAGTTTAAAACTCTTGTCTCGCCACTACACGTTCTTGTAAAAAGTCTTATTCCATCTCTTGACCCCCTTTGTGTGTTGAAAGGCTGCAGTAAGGTCTCCCCAAAGCCTTCTCTTCTCCAGACTTCATAGCAGAGCTGCTGCAGCCCTCTGAGAATCTTTGTGGCCTCCTCTGGGCTCGCTCTGAGCAAATGGAGCTCAAACATCAGGGATAAGAAGTCCAAGAGGAACACCGAAAGCAGGCACAGGTCCCATTTCCCAGGGATTGCCATGATGTCAGGCATGTCCAACACACCCAAGCTGCTAGGAAAAAAACCAAAGCTTAAAAATGCCACTTCTTCTCCTTTTTTCTTCTTTTTTTTTTTCCCTCTTTTTCAACAGGTTGACCTTAAAGGGCAACATGCTCCACTCTGTCTGGTTTAGAGGCAGATAAGAGCCACATCCTGGCTCTGGGTGGATGAAGGGGAAGATAAGTTGCTTTCATGGATGTGTCTGGGAAAGGGATAAATTATCTCCCTTATGGGCTCTTTGTTGCTCCTTGCCCCATTCAGGGCTGTCTCTTTGGCAGAGCAAACACGTCACAGGAGGAGATGCACTTCATCACTGAGGGCCATTGCTCTGTCACTGGGCTGCACACTCCGTGCCCACAGCAAATGTCAGGGGAAAATGGATGGAGAAGGGAAGCACAGAAAAGGAGGATCAGAGCCTTTCTGCTGCTTTTGATCCTGGTGGTAGAAGGGGACGGTGAATAATTGTGCTCAGAGGACAGAAGCACCAGTGAGATAAGGAAATCTGCTGCCCCTGCAAACAGGTGTCCTTCCTAAACATCACACCTGCCTTTTTTTGCCATGTGCCAGTCCTTTCCTTCCTCCAGCTTTTTATTCTGTCAGTCAGAGGGGGCAAGAGGACAAAGCAGCAAGCTGCCAGCGTACCTGGGTTCATCTCCTATCTACTTCTACCTTCTATTTGCTCCTGGGTGTGTGATTGTTTTCTTTTTCATCCTTCTTCTGCCTTCTCAAATATGAACAACATTTTTTTCTAAGTCTCTAGAGCTCTCTGGGAGCAAGCTTTGCTTTTATTATGCTTTCATATACAATGAAAACAGTCTCTCTCTTGAGCTACTACACATTCCAGCCCCATGAGCTGTGTTAGTTAGATCAGAAATGCACAGTAAATAGCAAAGCCCAGGTCAGATGGCTCCCAGAGGTTTTTTCCTCAGACTTGCTCAGTCTGAAACTTAAATCTCCTCTTCCCAGAGCCTCCCTCTCACCTCCTGTGTTCCTGGATGATGCAGAGGATCACTGGTTTCTGTCAGTCAGAGCTCAGCAGCCTTTTCTCAGCTCAGCAGTGACAGAAAAATTGCTAGCCTTGGACTCCTCTCTGTCTCTTCTAAGCCCACAAACCCATGGTGCTGAAGGATTATTGATCAGCACCAGCTCATCCCAGGTGGGCTTTCCCACCTGGAGAAATGTAGGAGGGGCCTGAGCCAGCCCTTAACTTTGTCAATCCCTAACTTTTAAGATCACAAATATGGGTATTTAGTTACTGCAGATGATGGGTTAATTAAAAAGTTTTTACTCATTTATAACATCAGAGATTGTGACCCCACCCTTCCTCATATTTTTTTTTTAATGGCTTCCTCCAAGAATAAAGCATTCCTGAGCACAGTCCTCCCAGTAGCCCTGGGAAGGATATGTCCCTATTAGAAGAGATGGTGATTCACCCCAGTGAAACCTTTTTGTCCTCTGGAGGGTTCTTTCTGAGCCCTAAAAGTGCTTTTAACCAGCTCCTGACAAGATGTCAGCTCAGAGTGAGAGCGATTTATACCAATGGACTTGTGGCTTGACCTCCCTAGCTGCTGAAAAATGCACATTTGGAACAGCAAGTGGCATAAAGTTGCTTGTTCTTAAAAAAACCCAACCAAACAAACAAAAACCTGAAAAAATACTCAGACAGGTATCTCCAGGGACTGCACCACAAGACACTTGCATGTTCTGGGGAGGCAGAAGAGCTTTTAGTCTTGGCAGGACAAAGGTAAAAAATTTACTTTCACTAAATTCAGATTCCTCCACATGATCTGCTTATTTTTTTGCCTGGATATTTAAAGGTGAGGACCAGACACCTGTAGGGATTTGCTCACCCACACAAGCTTGGCTGTCTAGAAGGAGATGAAATTGATCCTGGAGTTGCCTGTTTTGCTCTGTGCTGGGAGCTTAGAGGATTGCCTTATTGTCCAGCTAAAATCCCTAAAATCTGTTTTAGGGCAAGACTGGGAGAAGCAGATCAGTCAGGTGCAGGACAGTTTGCTCCTGGCTCGGGTTTTGGGAGGAGCCAGCTCCCAGGGTCCCACTCTAAGGGTTGAAAGGGATCTGAGGGAGTCTGTCTGATCCTTGTACCATTACCAGCTTTAGATGTTCCCTATAAAATAGAAGCACTGCAAATGGGCTGAGCCTCCTGGAAAAGGAAGACCTGGAGTTAGTGTGTTTTAAGTACAAAGACAGCAAAGATTGGCATGCAAGGCCACCACTTTATTTGAAGGTGATCTTCATATTTATCAATGACCAGCACGAGAAATGCTCCCACCACCAGGAGGTCTGACTTTAATAGAATTATAGAATTAATGAGATGTAATAAACCCCTAAAATCATCAAGTCCAAGTGTTAACCCAGCACCAACAACAAAACACAACACATCACCTACTCAGAAGATAAAAAGGAGGTCCACTGGTGTGTTTCAGCTAACATTTGCTGAGGAATATTCTCATGGAGCCAATGGGAACTAAGAGCTGATGTGCCTGGGAAGAGTTTGGAAAATTTTTCTCAGCTGTCTCTCTGGATTTCCCCAGGAGCTCCTGGTTGGTTAGCCAAGCACAGATGCTCTTCAAGAGGAGATGTTGACAGCTTTGGAAAAAAAAAATTGTCTACACAGCCATGGGAAAAGGCTTGAGCAGGTGAAATTCCATGGTTCAGAGTGGAACACAACACTGAGGAGAGCAATGTGCTCGTGACAGAGAGTGATAATATCTGTGCTGAGCTCTTTTGGACGTCCACAAGCCACAGAGGGGGATTTAGGAGGCTTTTTATCCAAGCCACAAGTAATTTTTTCTGCCAGCTAAAGTGGTTTTCAGGGACAACATCCTCCAGGAGGAGGAAGATGTGGCAGGCTGGCAATGACACCTGAGTCAGCACAGCGTTGTGAGCAGGGGCAGAAGGAGCTGAGATATTCCGGCTGTGTCTGCTGCCCAGACATCTCCCCAGGAAAAGATGCCAAGGCAGGTTTAAAAATCTGTCCATTTGCACACATGGGTTCAGCTCATGTGTGTGTGTGTGTGTGTTTGTGTGTGCAGACCCCTCTGAATGACCTTAAGGTCTTCTACAACTTGGGAACTGCTGAACTAAGCCCTTCCAGTGGCCTCAGTCCTTGGAATATCCGTGTAGCTGCCAAGGAAAATCAATGGAAAGAGCTGAGTGGTGGAGCCAGGCTTCTGACTGAAAATGGTGTTTTGCCACTTGGACCTGAGGATGAAAAAAAGGCTTTAAGTATTGAATGTGCCATGACAAAAATTATATCTTCAGAAGATACAATTTCTTCACTTTCTCAGAGCCTGAGTCCATTTCCTCTGGGTATTTGTCCTTTAACAAGTCCCCCTGATCAGAAGGACTCTGCCTGGGAGCTCTCAGGCACCTTCTGATCTGCTTTGTCCCACTGGAGGAGGAGCTGTGATCCACAGGATGGAGTTTGGCCTTTCTGCAGCAGGGATGGAGTCCATTATTTCCTTTAAAAGTGATGACTCTGCCTTTGGCCTGGCATTGGAATTGGACTGTCCCTGACTTCAAAAGATTGAGAGGATCTCTTATCAAACATCTTCAAAAACTGTGAAAGGAAGACTGGGAAATGCCAGCCTATTTCCTCTGTTTTTGTAGTAACTTGTTTATGTTTTCCAAGTTGTGCTTGGAAAAATAAGTTGGCTTGAATTAATATGCAACGTTTGGTTTCTGCTGTTTGTGTGTATGTGCACTTTATTTGATTCCCAGAGGTTGCCTCGGACTTGTTTTCTCAGAAAGGATTGAAAGATTTCTTTTGCCATTTTTCAGCATTAATCTGCTTGTCTGGTGCAAACTCTCATTTCTTTCTTTGCTGCAAATTAGTGCTTAATAATAAATAATTTTAAAAAAGCAAATCCACCCCTTCTATTTCCTATTTCGAAGAAAAGCAACAGAAATGACTCAGAATTGAGGGGAAAACTGAGAATGGCTGTGATATAAAAGGGTAAGTGGTGGAGGAGGGGAGCTTTGTAGACTCAGTGTTGTGTAGCAAGGGAGGAGTTGCAGGAATATTATCACCCCACAACCCTTTACACCATGTCAGCCTTCAGCCCTACATTTTGGGGATGAAAGAGAGAGCACAGCCACAGAACTGAGTCCCAGAACTCCCCCATGGAAGCCTTCAATACAATTTCTTCCAATTTCAGGCCCAGGGCATGGAGAAGGGAATCCTCCAAGAACATTCCTTGAGTTTCATTCACAGAATCATGGAATCCTAAGATGGTTTGGGTTGGAAGGGAACTTCAAAGTTCATCTCATTCCACCTCCTGCCATGGACAGGGACATCTTCCACTGGACCAGTTTGCTCCAACCTGGCCTTGGACACTTCCAGGGATAGGACATCTATCCCATTTCTAGACAGCCTGTGCCAGTGTTTCAGCACTCTTGCCACTAAAAATTTCTTCTTTATGTGTAGTTTGAATCTACACTCATTTACTTTGAAACCATTTCTCTTTGTCCTAACACTATGGGTTCTTGTAAAAAGTCTGTCCCCCATCTTTGCAGGAAAACACTTCACCACAGTTTTCTGATTTTTTAACTTCTAATTTTTCAAATGCACCACCTTCCCCCCTCAAAAAAACCAAACCAAACCAAACCAAACCAAACCAAACCAAACCAAACCAAACCAAACCAAACCAAACCAAACCAAAACAAACCAAAACAAACCAAAACAAAAAACAACAAACTCTCTAAATCTTTCAAATAGAGAATTCAGCCTTTTTGGCAAAAAACCATATTTTGTTGGTTTGTTTTTCCCACTTCTAGGGCTTTCACAAAACAAACAATCAAACAAACAAACAAACACACACAGAAAAGCCACTATAAGAAAACACTTCCTCCCACAGAACAAACAAAAATTTGGTCACTTGAAAAAGCATCCATCCACTCAAAACACTTGGTTTGCTTAACACAAAATTTTAGAAGGAACTTGAAATCCACTCCCTGCCTTGTGCTGTCCAAAGCTGAAAGTACAAGAGGTTGGATGCCAACAGGAAACCTTCAGAGGTAAAGGTCACCCAGGCCCCCCATGCAGGGAATCACATTTCAGGGAGGGGTAAGATTTATGTTGCTCTGCAATCTTCCAAGGATTTAGTTAATGTCCTCCTCAGTTTGCTCTGCAGCTCACACACTTCGACTGTCCATGTTTTTATATCCTACATTCCCATTCCGTTTTCAGACTCTGAACTTCAATTGCGCTTCTTGGGATTGGTAGTGAAGGAATAATTTAATTTTCTTGGTAAAAACGTTTCTGCAGGGGATGGGAGAAGAGAATGGGATTTGCTTATGGACACCCCAGCACCAAGTCTCACCAGTTAAACTCATGGAAACACAAGTGTAAGAGCTGCTTTATTTGTTTTCCTTCCAGTCATTTCAAGGACAGACTTTCCAAGAGAGCAGCAGAGACTTTCTGATACCTGAAAA
The DNA here is from genome assembly GCA_013400175.1 of Phainopepla nitens. NCBI lineage: Eukaryota > Metazoa > Chordata > Aves > Passeriformes > Bombycillidae > Phainopepla > Phainopepla nitens. Next base: position 246,564 of record VXBQ01001354.1, read on the forward strand.
TGAGCAACGCTGCTTCAATATGTCAGTTTTTTAACACATCAGCACATAGCATGCTGCAGTGGGGCAGAAGGGCAAGCTCAGCAAGGGTTGCATGGAGAAAAATATGGGTGAGAGTGGATCCTGGGCTTCTGCTTTTGAGGAGCAAAGTTGAGGACAGGGGCTAAGAGAAGGAATTGCTGTCAAAATAGGGGAGAGTGATGCATCTTTCCAAAATGGTTTTGAAGGTATTCTCACAGCCAGGGAGTAAAACCATTCCAGCCTTCCAGGAGTAAAACCATTCCAGCTTTCCAGTACTTAAAGAGGGTTGTGAAAAAGAGGGAGAGTGGGTTTTAACAGGGACAGAGAGTGATAGGAAGAGGGGGAGCATTTTTAAACTAAAAGAGGAGAGATTTAGATGAGATGTTAGGAAGGAATTCCTCCCTGTGAGGGTGGACAGGCCCTGGCACAGGGTGCCCAGAGAAGCTGTGGCTGCCTCTGGATCCCTGGAAGTGTCCAAGGCCAGGCTGGATGGGCTTGGAGCAGCCTGGGACAGTGGAATTGTCCCTGCCCATGGCAGGGGTGGCACTGGATGATCTTTAGGTCCCTCCCAATCCAAACCACCCCACGATTCCATGCCTGTCTGCATTAGTTACCACTGTGTAAGTGAATTCCCAGCCACAGCCAGTCAGAGAACAGCCTGGAGGATTCTTAGCTTGGGAAAAATGTTCCTGCAGGGCACGGGAGAGTTGTCACAAGATGGTTTGCAGCATCCTCTGGCCCGTGTCCTTCCTGCAGTGCAGAAATGAGCAGCCACCCTTCCACAGCTTCTTGTTGAGGTCCTGGTTGCTCTTTTCCTACGTCTTTGTATTTGTACCTTGCTCCTCCAAGGTCTCAGCAAACAACAGGATCTCCTTGTGAACAACCTTGGCAAGGGAGCAGACCAAGATGGGAGAGAGGCAGAAGGGACAGTTTCTGTCCCCTTGTCCAGCCAGGAGTCCCCCCAGAGCACCATTTGGCAGCCTACCACCTCCCGGGCTTTAAACATTATATTTTTTTCTGATTTTCCCCGTCTCCCTTTAGTTTTTTCTCTTCTCAGAGAGGTGTGTTTGGCTTTGGTAGGACAGGCTAACCCCGTCTGTAACAGGAAAGGCACCAGAAGTGTGGCTGCAAGCAGACCCCAGGGGAGAGGTCCAAGCAGGGCAAGCACATGTGATATTCCCCTTCAGATATTTTCCAACTTCCAGTTATTTTCAGAAGTTTGTCTCGCTGGGAGCCCCCGAGGGATCTCTCTTTTCAATACTTGTCCTCCACAGCCTGAGACCAGACGTCTCACTTGGAGACGCAGCCTCTTAAGCATTCATATTTAATAACACTTATTTTTTAACTCCATTAAAATGTGCTGGGAGGTGGGTTCTCCTCATCAAACAGGAGGGAAGTGGTTTTTTCGGGGCAGACTCTGAGAGGGTCACTGCTAGGCAGAGATCTGAGCCGTGTTGACATGTGTATGTTACAGCTTCATCTTTAACCTCTGTCCTCATGGAGCCAGCTGGGAGATGAGGCTGGAATTAACCTTTCCCCACTGCAGGACGCCCACAGCTCTCTGCTTACTGGAAAGTTTTCTTTTTTCCCTTTTTTAATTACAGTGATTCCGTGCAGCTGTCAGCATCTTCCTGCTCCTCCTGTTATCACGAGACTTGTAAGGAGGGTCTCTTTTCAGGAAGGCAGCTGTTTTTTCTCATTCCTTCACTTAATGAGGATGTAAGCTTCTTCCACAATCAGAAATCACATTGGGCTCCTTGCTGAGGACTCATCTGAGCTAGAGTTCCACAAGGGAAAGTGATGCTCAGGCCCTGCTCACAGGCAGGGTTTGCACGGTGCAGCCAGCTAATATTTGTTGGATCTAGTAGCAGTTTGTTACACACAGAGATGTGGTTTTGACACTTTTTCTGCATTCTCAGAGGTGGCTTCACCTCCATACTCGGAGGGAGCACCCAAACCAAAAGCTGGATCTGGCCACCCTCATAGACATGATCAACAGCTGAGCATAAACCAGGAGCAATGGGCAGTAAGAACAGACAAATAAAGATATGAGATTAAGTTCTTTCTCCATTTTAAATTTATTTATTAAATTATTTTAAATTTATACTAAATAAGTAATAAATGTAATTCATTGTTTATTACATTTATTTTAATTTTTTTAAAAACTCTTCTTATTCTCTTCTGCCCCAGTGACTGTGGTGCTGCAGCTCTCTAGAGCTTAGGGTCCTGTTTGTATGAGAGCAGCAACAAGGAAAGTCATCCCTTCAAGTCTGTATCCACTTTTGCAGCTAATTGGCAAATACCAGCACAGGGCTGCTGCAGAGGCAATGCCTGGACTATATTTTAAATTCCAAATGTACCCTGAGCTCATGAAAATTCACCTGGTGTTACTTATTGGGGCAAACAGAGGCAGAACCTGCTCCACACCACTGGATTACAGGTCAGGAATTTCAGATGATGTATCCTGAGAGTTGGGAAAGGGAGAAATGAAGGAGGAATCCCATGTTTTCAGCAAATTTTATTGTGCTTTGTTAGTGTTTGTTGTTCATCCTCAGCCACTGTGACTGCTGTGTGAGATTCTTGGGTTTTGTCTGCAAAGAGCTGAGAATTTCTAGGAAAAAAAATATTGAAGCAAATGTAACATTAGATTCTAAATCCCACTGAAGTCGAAGTTTCCCTTATTTTATATGCTGACTATTCTGAGCATAAAACACTGGTGAATTTTCAACATTCAGTTGTTTAAGAAATATCTGGACTTTTCCCTGTTGTAGCATAACTGTGGAAGAGGAGCTGCATTGAGCAGCTTTTCACCATGAAGACCCAGGAAGGGAGGGCAGAGGTCTCTGCAGCCTCCCCTACACCTCTCCATTCAGCAGTGCTCCATCTCTGTCAGTGGAAAAGGCTTTGCTGGGAAGGGAAGCACATTTCCCTAGGGAACAATCTCAAAGGATGATTAGATAATGCCTAATGATGGGCAGGCAAGCTCAGGGTCGTGGTTTGTGGAGGGGCTCAGTGTGGGCCTAGACTGCAAACACCCTGATGGCAGGAAATCACTGCAGGGACAGCATTCCTGGGGAGCAGTGTGGAATGCCAAGCTCAGGACCTCTGTCATGCTCTGTGAGATGCAAAGGCTTGGACTTGTGAGGCTTGAAGACTGTCCTTGCAAAGGCAATTAATGTGGATTTTTCCTTGCAGGCCATTTTGCAGAAATGTGCCCCCATGCTGTGCAGGGCCCTCTGAGTCATGGAATGGTTTGGGACCCTTAAAGGTCACTTAGTCCAACCTCCTGCAATGAGAAGGGGCATCTTCCACTGCATCAGGTTGTTTAGAGCCATGTTTGACCGGTCAGGAGTGCAGAAGGACAGGAGCTGGATAATCAGGGACTTCCTTGGATGAGTCAGAGGCCACCTCTGGGACAGCTTCTGCCTCCACTTTGCTCACCAGAAGTTCAAGGCCTCCTTCCTCTCCAGGTGCCCAGACAAACTTCCCAAACTGCCAAAATCAAGGACCAGATGTCTTGTCTTCTAGGGGAGAACCATGGAAATGATTCACACCATTTAATAGAGGACAGGAAGGTCTCTGCCACTGTGCAGTGGAGATAATGTGCCATGGAGCCAGGGCAGGACAGATCCAGATCCAAATTTCCTTCTCTGCATGGCTTCTGGCACCTTTATCAGGGCTGATACAAGCATGAATATCCCCAGAGGGTGGTTTGGAAGCTGGCACCTTCCCTTTAGCACTTGCTCAAGGGGATATAACCACAAACTCCTCCAGATCTCCCTTTTTAATGCAATCACTTTTCAAAAGCTCTCCTCCTCATCACCCAGCCTGACGGGGTTAAACACCTCGGAGGAGGCTGGAATGTTTTTAATCCCACTGATTTATTAAAATTGTCTAAAGATAGCCAGCTGCCACAGATAAAACTGCTGCCCTCTGCACTTCAGAAAGGTCCTCCCTGAGGCAGCTCTGCACAGAAAACATTGGCAGTGGCTGGGTGACCTCGGGAACGTGGTGGTACCTGTGCTGGCCAGATCCATCCCTGGCCAGATTTCCAGCTGGGCTGCCTTCTGCCAGCTCTGGCATCTTCCTTGGTCAGGGGATTCACGGACAGAGGTGTTGTGGTGGCAGTGGAGGTGGGCTCCCAAAAGGATTTCAGGTTGTAAGAGCAAGAGTAGAAACAAACAAACAAAAAAAGTTCCTGGCAAAGTGAGACAGAGGGATTTTTACTTATCCCTGAGGGGGAAATTTTGGGGATTTGTGCATCTGTGTGTGCGTGCACATGCACACACTCCTTTGGGACCTCCTTTGGGGTCTCCACCTGATGGTCTGGAAGACAAAAAGGGTGTTCACAAATGTTTTACTGCCCTTCAAATCCCTGCTATGATAAGATCTTAGTGGTGCTTTGCTCTCCCCCTCCCAGCTGCACTCCCGGGACCACCAGAAGAGCTCTGGTCAATGCACTGCTGCGGAACCTCACCCTTCAAGATCAGTGTTTGAGGCTGGGGAAAGAGGCAAAAGAGGCATCCAAATTTCTACCCTGCACATTTTCTGCCTGTAATAAATTGTTGCACAAGGCAGAGTTCAGAGATCTCTGCGCTCCAGGCCAAGCCAGGGCTCTGCAGGACGTGACAGCTTTGATTTGTGCCTGTCCAGAGCCCACCAGAGACAAAAGACAGTGTCAGGAGTAATGGAATGAGTGTGGCAGGCAGACCCAGCAGTGCTCTTATCAGCTGGGGGAGGCAGAGCAGATCCCAGGAGCAGAGCAGACCAGGTACCAGGAACCAAACCTTAAGGTTGCATTCCTCACATACGTGGAATTGCCTGCAGTCCCCCCTCAGTCTTCTTTGCAAACTGAAAATCTAAAATCTGCAAGGGAAAAAAAGATAGTCTTAGTGAATAAAAGGTAATTAATTCTCTGCACTGTATTAATCTATAAAGTAATGCAGAATGAAGAAATCCTTAGCCCAACTTGGAGGGAGGGTATTGTTTAAACCCCAGGAGGAGAAATGTTTAATTTAATTTCACAGGTAGCTATTTTGCAAAGTCTCTGAGGGAGGAAACTGCCAATACCACCACTCCAAGAATTTGACACGATATAATTTATGTTGCCTTTGTACTGAGAGACCTCAGAATGTTGCACACACATGTGGGCACCCACACACGCCCACAGAGAAACCCTCCCGTGAACTTCCAATGCAACAACACAAAAGGAAGCGGGGGGGAAATGGGAAAGAGCAGGGGAGTTGGCCAAAGTCTCAGCACGAGCCTGTGGTGAGCCAAGAGAGGGATTTCTGGTATCCCATGACCCTGTGCTGGCTCTTCCCTTGGGATCACATTGCTCTCCTGCCTGCCTTTATTTTTGCAAGGATCAGGACACAAATAATGTACACAGGAATGATGTTTTATAGAATCACAGGGTATCCTGAGCTGGAAGGGACCCCCAAGCATCATCTGTCCAGCTTCTGGCCCTGCTCAGACACCCCAACAATCCCACCCTGTGCATCCCTGGGAGCATTGTCCAAATGCTCCTGGAGCTCTGGCAGGCTTGTGCCCATTCCCTGGGGAGCCACCACCCTCTGGAGGAAGAATCTTTTCAGCCTAACGTCCCCCAACCCAGGTCTAGGCCATTTTTTGCCACTCTTGGTGGCCTGTCAGGATGGCACAACCATGCCAGGACTGCACAGTCTGTGCCCAGTGCTGGTGCCATCAGAAGTCACTGCTCTGCAGGGTAAGAGAGGGCACCCCCACACACACATCCTTCATTCTCATTTCACTTTCCCATCCATTCCAAACCTGAGGGAGTTTGCTGTGAACAGCGAGAGGTTTCAGTTTGCACGGACAGAAAGCACTAATAATGTCACAGGCAGCCTAAAACTTTAATCCAAGCCCCAAGGGCTATGATGGTTCAGTGCTTTCTGGCAGAAGTTTTATTTCATTAACTCCTCTGGGGTTTGTTTTACCCTTTTCTTAAAATGGGAAGAGCCTTTTTCCCATGTTATTCCCATCAGTCAATGATCAGACCTGCCAAAAGATGGGACACGTGGTGCTCAGGGACGTGGTTTAGTGGTGGCTTGGCAATGTGTTAATGGCTGGACTCAGGGATCTTGGGGGTCCTTTGCAACCTAAATGATTCTATGATTTCATGATCTCCCACACACAGAGTGGTGTCCTTGCAGAACTGATTCCCTCCTTCTCTTCTGCTGTAGCTGCTCGTCTTTTCCTCCAAAATCCCCACCAGCCAGACCCAGCTGGGGTGAGCTGTGACTTCTAGCCTGTTTGCACTTTGACATCATGGAATCATGGAACTGTTTGGGTTGGAAAGAACATAAAGATCATCCAGCTCCAACCTACCTGCCCTGCCATGGGCAGGGACACCTCCCACTGTCCCAGGTTGTTCCAAACCCTGTCCAGCCTGGCCTTGGACACTTCCAGGGATCCAGGGGCAGCCACAGCTTCTCTGTGCAGCCTGTGGCAGGGCCTCAGCACCTTCTGAGTGAAGAATCTTTTCCTAACATCTAAATTTCTCCTCTTCTAGTTTAAAATTGTCCCCCTCACGCTATCACTATCTGCTCTGTAAATGCCCCTTTCCACCTCCAGTCTCAAGTACTGGAAGTCCACAATAAAATCTCCCTTGACTCTTTTCTTCCCTGGGCTGAACAACCCCAACTTCCTCACTCTGTCTCCACAACAGAGGTGCTCCAGCCCTGGAATCATGCTGGTGACCTCCTCTGGACCCACTCTGACAGATCCCACATCTAAAGCACCCCTCAACTGATATGCCAGGCTCAGGAAAAGGCACAGGAAAGCCTCAGGAAAAGACACATTTCTCAGGCCCAAGCTGATCCTGCAGAGCAGCTACTGCCCTCCCATTACAGCCCCACGATGTGATTTTCATGAAGTTTTCACAGGAGTTTCTTGCCAAGATCCCTACTCTGATCCTGCTGGCCAAGTTGTTTCAGGGTGGGACAGCACAGCCCACATCAGTCCCTCTGCTGGAGAAGGGACTTAAGGGACTGGGGGTTACATCCCAGGGGCATCCACTTAGCTCCTCTAATCCCTTTTCATTCCACAGCTGTCCCATGGCACTTTGCCACCCGTGAGCTTGTTGAGTGTGAAAGCCTCTTGCTTCACAGCTAGCTTTGCAAAATCTACGCTGTTCCTGCTCCAAGATAAACAGAGAAACTCAAGCAGCCTGTGAGAGCAGTCTCCTGACGGGAGAGACATGAGAGGGCAGATTAGAAAATAAAAGGAGCAAGAAATGTGTAAGTCCTGGCCAAATTATGACTAAGGCGAAGATAGGATAACGGCTTTCGGGTCTTTGAAGGGCGTAAACACCACGATGGGAGAGCAGATACGATGAGATGGAGGAGGCTGAGCAGGGAAAAACATTTGCTGTGGGTTAGGAGATGATCTGAGGCCACGAAGGAGGCTCAGAGGGAGGAGAAGGAGCCCTGTGGCTGTTGTCATCCCACATGGACAAGCCCAGGTGTGGGGAACACGCCTGGACGGCATGGCAGTGGCAGGCTGGCCTGGAATCAGAGGGGAGAAGGCTGGGAAAGGAGGGAGCTGTTCCTGTGGTTTCTGGGAGCAGGGCTGGGTTTGCTCATTCCACACAGGGAACACTGTGCCCAGGGCTGTGTCACACCTGGCAGCAGGTCCAGGGAGGGGAATTTTCCCCCTCTGCTCTGCTCAGGTGGGGCCCCACCTGCAGAGCCGCCTCCAGCTCTGGGGTCCCCAAAATCAGAAGGACGTTGGAGGTGCTGGGGAGAGTCCAGAGGAGGCCATGGAGCTGCTCCAGGGCTGGAGCTCCTCTGCCATGGAGCCAAGCTGGGAGAGCTGGGGGTGCTCAGCTGGGGAGGAGAAGGCTCCAGGGAGAGCTCAGAGACCCTGCCAGGGCCTGAAGGGGTCCTATAAGAGAGAGGAGAACAGACCTTTTAGCAGGGCCTGTACTGATTAGAAAAGGAGCAATGGTGTTAAACTAAAAGAGTTCCATTTATATAAAAATAAGAATTTTTTTTACAATGAGAATGATAAAACACTGGCACAGGTTGCCCAGACAGGTGGTGGATGTCCCATAACTGGAAAGATTTGCGGACAGATTGGACAGGGCTTGGAGCAGCCCAGTCTGGTGGAATGTCCCTGCCCATTGCAGGGGGTTGGATTAGAGGGCTTTGGAAGGTCCCTTCCAACCCAAACTGCTCCATAAGTCTCTGATTTGACTAAGCACAGCTTGCAGCTTTCCTGCCACATCTGGGACACAGACTGTGCCTTTCCTGCCACATCTGGGCTACAAACTGTGCCATGGAGAGATGGAGAAGTGGTATAAAACCCCTTCTGCAAATTAAATACATCTACCTTTAAAAGAACCTGGCCCCAGATGCCTGAGATCCCTGAATGCCCAGGGTGTAACCCGTGCAGCCAGCCCTGGCAGAGCACCAGTCCCTGCAAAACAGTGATTGTGTTACAAAATAATCCCCAAAGTTTAATCAGTTCTTAATTAAGAGGTGCCTCAGAACTAAAAGAGCACATAGCATTTCAATCCCTTGGTGCATTGCACCAAGAAATCATCCTCCTGTCTGCAATCCCTGGAAGCCACAGCTTTCCAAGGGGGCAGGTGAGTGAGCATTTCTCAAGCAGTTCTGAGGCCAGTGTGACAGCACATTTAAATAACATTTAAATAGGGCTGCTGAGAGATCTGCTTTTCGCTTTTCAGCCTATCAAATCAAGTGAACTTGACACAGAAAAAAAAAAAAAAAGACACAAACCTCTAGGATTTGCAAGCTCTGTAAAAAATCACCCAGGAGCATTTTGTGAAACCTGGCTTCAGAACCAAATCTGCAGCCTCAGCTCAGGCACCTGGGAGCAGTTTCACTGGTAGGATAATGCAGTGAAAATTGTTTCAGTGAGAAATTCAATGTAATACCAAGGGAAATAGAAGAATTGGTGTTGCTAAGCCTTTCAATTTGATCATATGTGTGTTTTGGATGTAAAGCCCCCGCTGCTCCAGTAATGGTGTGTCTAGGAGTTCCTAGAATTACATTGCAGTTGTAGCACACTTGACTGCAGAGAAAAATGGCAAAATAGGACAACTTCTCCATCAAAAGGCAAATAAATGTCTTGGGCAAAGTTTCAGCAGTGTCTTTAAAATTGGCAGTGACAAAACTTAAGCAGGAGGAAGAGGAGATGCTGCCCCTGAGCAGCACGTGGGATCAAAGGGTCATCCCTAACCTTGGACAGAAGTTTTACCACCAGCCATCATAAATTCCATCAATATTTGCTTTCCACCTGCCAGCTTCTTTAATCTTTGATGAAAAGTTGTCCATGATGGAAGGAGAGAGGAAGGAGAACTCTGAGGTGTTTTGGAAGTGGGACCTTCCCTGTGCAAACCCTGCCTTCATCTGAGGGCTCTTCCCTGCAGAAACACAGAGCAGAGCTGTCAGTGCCCTTCATAAGGGCTTGTAGAGAGAGGAGGAGACAAAATTCACTGAAACAGAAGATTCTGGGAGATCACAGTGGGACAAAGTGTGGCACCTGAGCAAGCATCATCCCAGAACAGCCTGGAGTAGGGACAGAAAAGGAGTAACATTTTATTCTCACTTCTCACCATCAGATTGCAGGGAATCTCCCTCTGAACTGTGAGACAGCAAGAGCTGGGAGCACTTCTGCTGCCAGACAGATCCTGGCAGAGCCACATCGTCTCCCAGATGCTGACAGGGCTGTGAATTAGGGGCTCTGTGTTGATGTGAGGCAAAGACAGCCTGGGATGGATTTTTTTTTCTTTTTTCCACGCTGCAAAGGTATCAGCAAATTGTTTCTACTGGTTCAGTCTGGGAAAAGAGCAGCAGCTGAGAGCAGAGGGGCTCTCTGCAATTCGGGGGGACGCAGTGTAATTCGGACAGCGTGGGAAAATCCTCGGAGTTACCCCGGAGAGGGGAGGAGGAGGTGGCTGGGGGCAGGACCTGGCCTTCCCTCACAGGAGGTCCCTGAGGGCAGGTTACACAAACATCTGTCAGCGGGGCCAGAGGAGAGCTGATCCTGCCTGGGGGGATGTCATGGACTGCGTGACCTCTCCAGGCCCCTTCCCACCCTCTGAGGCTGCGGGCAGGGGGGACTGCGAGCAATAAACCCTTTCTGGCTGTAGGGCAGGATGTGCGTGGGGCAGTCCTGTCCTGGGTACAGGCAGCACCATCACGAGTCCCACAGCTGGCTGAGACCTGATTTGGGTGAACAGAGCTGGGACTCATTGGTGTCTGCAGCCCCGTTCAGCTGCATTTTGTGCTTCTTTGCCGCATTATCCTTGGATTTCGACCTGGAGATGCTGGGCTGAGCCTTACAAAGAAGGGGAACTGAGGTGAGGATGTCTGAATGAGCAAACAGGCCACTGGAGACCGCTGCAGCTTCCCTGGGGTTGTGCTCCCTGCTACCTCCCAAGGATGGGCTGGGAATCACCTCTGGAGGACTCTGTGTGAGTTGACAGCCAAAGCAGGACCAAGACACAAAGCAGAGCAGGAAATTGGGAAAAGTTTAGGTGCTGCCACCAAGGCTCAGCTACTTGACCAAGGTCATGCAGAGTCATGATGCAAACCTGGAAAACCTGTGGCTGCCCCTGGACTTGTGAGGCTTGAAGACTGTCCTTGCAAAGGCAATTAATGTGGATTTTTCCTTGCAGGCCATTTTGCAGAAATGTGCTCCCACGCTGTGCAGGGCCCTCTGGGTCATGGAATGGTTTGGGACCCTTAAAGGTCACTTAGTCCAACCTCCTGCAATGAGAAGGGGCATCTTCCACTGCATTAGGTTGTTCAGAGCCCTGGAAGTGTCCAAGGCCAGGCTGGATGATGCTTGGAGCAACCTGGGACAGTGGAAGGTGTCCCTGCCCACGTCAGGGGTTGCAACAGGATGATCTTTATGGTCCTTTCCAACACAAATCATTCTGTGATTCTATAATTACAGCCTTGTGACCAAGCAGTCCTTTCTTAGGAGCCCCCAAACACTACAAAAGCCCCGTTCGAAAAATTGCCAAGGGTCTCAGGAACCCTTGGGACCTGTAGCAGCCATAGGAGAAACTTCTGCTGGCTTCATGAAATGGAAATATCCTTTCATTGCAGTGCTGGCTGCGAGCAGCAGCCTCTCCTCCACAGGAGCTGTGACCCGTGTGACACCCACACGGGAGTCAGCTGAGGGTGTCCCCTCAGATGGACGAGGGATCCGGGCTGTGCGTGTGCCCTCGGAGGGAAGGAACTCAGGGTGGAGCCCGGGGAAACAATCCCGGCTTCGTAGTGGTGATTAAACTGGACGTTAGATCAGAGCACCGGATCAGGTCAGATTAAACAATGAGGTCAGATGAGGGAAAGGAGCCATCTGTGCCGTGTGGAGGGCTGGGGTTGCTGCGGGGATGGAGTGTGACACGACATCCCACAGCCTGTCGCTGTCACCGAGGCCACCGCTCCCTGCTGGCCGCATCACGCAGCTCCCTCCCGCAAGGGATGAGGTGGGAAGCAGCGCCCTGCCCAAATCTAATCAGCTCCTGATAGGAAAATACCCCCACCGTGGGAGGGGAGAGGCTGCCCACAGTGCCCTCTGCTTCATCCGTCACCTGTGCACGTCAGGGAGGTGAGGAATGATGGAGTGAAGCTTCCTCGGGCCACTGGGCTGCAGGGGTGGGAATTCCACCATGGCCAGGGCACGTGGGAATGGACAGGAGGGGCTTTGGAGGGTCCATCCTCCTGTGGGGGGCACAAAGAGTTGCAGAGATGGGAGAAACACCTTCATAAGGAACTTCTACAGTTTCAACTGCACTTCTCACCTTTGATTCGCACAATGAGATGTTCTTTGGAGTCACGAGGTCTCTTCTTTTCCCTCCCCCAGTCCTGAGCTCACAGCCTGGAGAGAAATGCTGGATTTTAGAGAAATTTTGCTACTTCTCCCTCAGCCTCCTGCATCCCCTGGCTCCACTTGGGACAGTGGGGAGATGCCTCATGGAACAGGGGATCTGCTCTGGAACTCCTTCCAATCAACTCTGCTTGAGTTTACTGCTGTGTTTTTCCACCATCCCTGCTCCTTTCCATTTCGCAGAATCATTTAGGTTGGAAAAGGTCTTTAAGTTCATCAAGTCCAACCATCAACACAGCACCACCACCATGCTCACCACCAAACCACGTCCTCAAGTGCCCCATCTACATGGTCTTGTAACACTTCCAGGGATGGTGACACCACCACTTCCCTGGGCAGGCTTTTCCAATCCTTTATAACCCTCTCTATGGTGTTTGGTTTTTTTTAATATCTAACCTAAACCTTCCCTGGTGCAACTTGAGGCCGTTTCCTCTCATCCTATCAGTGGGTACCTGGGTGACATTTGTTGTCCCTCACTTGGTTCTCCGGTGTTTTTGTCCCAGGAAGAACTGTAGGGACTTGACCCAGCTACCTGAACACAACTGATGTCACTGGAGATGTCCCAGAGCACCTTCAGTGTCCACACAGGAGTGGCAGATGTGGCACAAGATCATGGGAGACCTGCATCCTTTGAGTGGCACTTTGGTGTCTGGCAGGACTCTTGGGATCTCTGGTGACACGAAGCATGACTCAGAAAGTTAAGAATTTAAATTATTTACAATTTTTTTTCTGATATAAAAATTGTTTTTAATGACTTTTAAATGAAGTTCTTTTCAGGATGGATTTAGGCCACCCCAGGAGGAGCTGTGGAGAGACTGAGACGCTGCAGATATTGTACAACCGTTGTCTTCCTCCCCCATCCTTCCCATGGCCTAACGTTGATTTTTAAATGTTGGTGACAGCTTAATTCTTCGTGTCTACCACTGACAGTTTTCTACTGTCATTAATCATAACAACCCTTGGCTGCTGGCAAGAGCTGATAGAGTCAGGCTGGAGTTTCCCAGGAAGCCTCACGGGGCCTTAAAAAACTCTGAATTAACAAAGACGGCAAAACTGCTTCTCCAGGGGAAGGTGTTTGGAGAGGATTGGCCAGGACCTTCCCTTGGTGTCAGCAAAGTTAATCACGAGCTGTCCCCTGTCCTGTCCCTCTGCCCCTCTGCTTTCTCCCATTTTCTGCAGGGGAACACGTGTGGCTGTTTGCTGCCTGGAGCTCTGTTGCTGTGGGAATTATCGACTGCGAGGTGCACTGGAAAAGGCCCTAATCTCCTTCCTGCCAAACTTTGTGCTTATCTGCAAACCAAAAAGGCCATGTTGGGTTCTTGCCTTTTTTTTTTTTTACCCCCCCTTCTCTTTTAGGACTTTGGTGATTTATGAGCTCACAGAGTAAAAGCTTTTTTCTTTCTTCATTTGGCAGCTCCTTTGGCATTGAGTGTGAGCCAGCTTCTCCTAAAAGGAGGAGATATCTCTCGTGTGGCTTCAGTGTGTCTTTGAGATGATTTGAAGGAGCTTTAGGTGCTTCCTAAAGCAGTTCAGCTCCAGAGGCCTTTTCATCACAGCCTTCATCAGGCCAAGGAGAGGGTATGAGAAAGAGAAGGATGCTGGCTATAGAAGCAGAAAAAAGAAAAACACTCCTTTGGCGTTGGAGATGAAGGAAAATAGAAATCTTGGCTTGCTTGTTTCCCAGAGAAGCTGTGGATTCCCATCCCTGGAAGTGTCCAAGCTAGGTTGGACAGGGCTTGGAGCACCCGGGGACAGAGGAAGGTGTCCCTGTCCCTGGCAGGGAGTGGAACTGGATGATCTTTAGGCCCCTTCCAACCCAAACCATTCTGTGATTCTATAAAAACCATGGAGATGTTTGAGTCTCCATCCTGCAGCATGCACAGGCATGAGAAGGCAGATCTGGAAATGGCTGCAGGCCACCAGAGAACAGAATGTGACCCTTCACAGCCCCATCCCTTCAGATATCCCTTCTCAGGCACTGGGAGTGTCTGGGGAATGCCCATGCCACACCTGCCATAGAATCATGAGGCTGGAAAAGGCCTCTGGGAGCACCAAGCCATTTCCCCGTGCTGCAGAGGCTCTGAGACACCTTTCATCCAAGCCCTCATGCTGCTTGCCACCTCTGCAGAACGGACATTAACTTCTAAACCAGCTTTGGGTTATTTTAGCCTCTAAATCAAAAGGGAAGCACAGAGAGAGCTGCTATGGCAGAGTCCCCTTTGTCAGAGGACACTTCTGCATTGACCTTCACAGAAATTTCCATTGTGGCACTGTAGGTTCAAAGCAATCCTCAGTGGGGTCTCAGACTTGAAGGGACATCTCCAAAAAAAGGGCAGAGGAATAAAGATATCTCGAAGCTGCTCTGCTGGGCAGGCTGATGAGTTGTCGTCCACGTCCTTCATGACAGTGGTACAGTAACCCATCAATTTGCTTTTTTCCCCCATCACTCCAAATTTACCTGCTCTATCCTAACTTGCAGAACCCATTCAGTGTCATGCAGCACCTGTGAACACAGATAGGTCTTAAGCAGAATATTTTTCTTAAGAAGAAGGTTTTTTGATATAAACAAAGATGCAATCTTGAAAAGGTGTTTATCTTGACAGGCTGAGAGAAGTGGGGTTGTTGAGCATGGAGAAGAGAGAGGGTTTTGAGGAGACCTCAGTGTGACCTTCCTTCAAGGGGAAGGGGGCTTATGAAAAGAGGGAGACTGATTTTGCATAGGCAGATAGTGATAGGACAAGGCGGAATATTTTCAAACAGGAAATTTAGATTAGATATTGGGAAAAAACTCTTCCTTATGAGGATGATGAGGCCCTGGCACAGAGTGCCCAGAGAAGCTGTGGCTGGCCCTGGATCCCTGGAAGTGTCCCAGGTCAGGCTGGACGGGGCTTGGAGCACCCTGGGACAGTGGAAGCTGTCCCTGCCCATGGCAGGGGATGGAACAGGATGATCTTTAAGGTCTCTTCCAACCCAGACCATATATAATCTCTAGAATTCTGTGCTCTCAGGCTGATAAATGTCCTCCCACACAGGTGAAGGGCAGGTGAGGTGGAAATCAAGATGTCATCTCTCTCATATGAGGTCCCAGACTGGATCAAAGGGAATGCCAGTATTCAGCTTTCCATCACTCAGCCTTTTCTCCCATTCTGGAAACCTCTCCATGCCCTGGTCCCCTCTGGTTGAGCCATGAGGGTTTCAGGTAGGAGAGGTTTTCACAGCTCCTTTTTCATCCTGAACAAACCTTTCCTGGGGTGTCCTGAGCTAACCTGCTTTTATCCCATCCCACATTTTCCCTCAGCGTGGTGCCAGGATAAGAGGATGAATTTCTCTGCAATAACGGCCAATTTTTCTTTTACATGTTTATCTTTTTGTGCCAGTTTCCTGGTAATTTATTTCTTACTTGGAAGGGCTGGCACCAGAATAAACCACACCCTGTTATCTTTGGGTTTGCAGAGAATGGCTGGTCCCCCTTTCCCCTTCTTTCTTGTCAACGAATTAAAAGCACACCGTCTTCTGATGCACAAATTGCTCTGTCAGATATAATGATTTTTATCCCAGTTCTTAATTTGCTTAATATGTTAAGGCTGGTGCCAAATTCATTCCTGCTCTGATAGTCAATTGCTCATGTTCAAGCAAAGTGGGTGTAAATTGATAATCTTCCTGATTAACTTGCTGGGACAGTCTGCAGAGCTGAGCGTTGGGGAATCAAGCTCAAGGCTTGAATTTCTGCACAAATTCAGCTTCCACAGGCTGTGAAGCGATGCTGTGGTAGTTCAGCAGGTTGGGCTCTGGTCTTTTTGGCCCATCTGCTGTGTTTGGGTGGTGGCAAGCCCAGCAGGATGCTCAGTGCTCTGCCTGAGGAGGGAAAACACCATTTCTGTCTGGAGAGGGGAAGGAAGGATTCTTTCAGAGGTTAATCCTATAAGTATAACACATCATAAAATTCTTTAAAGGCACTCCAGGGAGAAATCTGGGACCAGTCCTTGAGGAGTGATCACAGAAACAAGTTCACTTCATGGCAGTCACTGCAATTCCTCCTCTCCAGAGATTCTGGCTGCAAAGCTGTCACCCACACCCAGGGCTGCCAGCTTGGAGACAGCAGTGTGTTAACAGTGCTGCAGCCACTGCAAGAAACCACTCTGGCTCTTCCTGCTGCTCTCTGCTCAGGGAAAACACATCCTTTACCTCCTAAATTTGAGTTCTGAGTGCCCAGATCAAGATGGGGACACAACCCAGGGTAAAATATGCGTGTAATTCAACGCCTTTGGTGGGATGTTCCCTCCCCACGCAGCAGTGACTCCATCAAACAGCAGCTGATAAATCTGCTGCTGCCCCTGGCTTGCAAAAATCAGCTTTTATTTATCTGCTGTGCGTGGTGGCTCTTGATGTAAGAGCCAGAAGAATGAGGTTTGTGCCTGTTGGAGATGACCTGCCCAGGAATTCTGTGTTACTCACCCAGGACTCATCAGTCATTACAGGCACTGGGTTTTTTTAACCCTGTGCTTTCAGTGGTCACAGTTTGAGGTGTGGGAGTACTTTCAACTCTGTCCTTAAGATTTTCCTGTAGCTCCAGGCATCCTTTTCGGAAGACCTGTGATGATTTTTTTTTTTTTAATATAATAGAATGATATTTCATAGAATAAGAGAATCATTTAGGTTGGAAGGCATCCTTAAGACCATCAAGTCCAACTGTTTGTACATCTCTCATTGAGAATCAGCCAGCATCTGGTGTCACCACAGCAATATTATCATCAAGGGACTTCAAACAAACTAAAGAGCCTTTTATCCTGGATTTGGGGAGATTTTTAGCACGGGAAGGTGGAAGAGGCTGCCCTCGCGTGGTAGAATTTGCAAAACATCTCTTTCTAACATCTGGCTTTCCCGAGTTCCGGGGATTCCCTGGGAAAGATAAACACTGGAGGGGCATTCCCTGGGTCACATCTGCATTCCAGGCAGATTCAAGAGGTGAGCAAAGGAATAGCCCTCTCCCAAGGTTAATCTAGGAAAGAAACACTCTGAATTAGTGTTGGTCAAATTAAAACCAAAAAAAATCTAACAGAAAAAAAAACAAAACAAAAAAAAACCAGCAGAAAAACCCAAACCACAAACAAAAACATCAAAGAAGTTTCCCAAAGCAAATCAAGATCACATCTCAGCAGGTGCCTGTGATGAAGAAACCTGCTCATGTCACAGGTATGATTTTTTTTCCCAAAGGTATTTAAACTTCTGTGCAACCTCTGCCCTTGCTGCTACCCTGCTGTGTCCTGCTGTACCCTTGAAAATAGACACGGGAAAAACCTCCAGAAACCACAGAACCACCAAACTGTTTGGGTTGGATGAGATCTTAAAGAATCTAGTTCCAAGTTCCTGCCACGGGCAGGGACACCTTCAAAACTCCATCTTGAAGCCCTGTCCAACCTGGCCTTGGACATTTCCAGGCTCCAGGGGCAGGCACAGCTTCTCTGGGCAACCTGTGCCAGGGCCTCCCCACCCTCACAGGGTAGAAAACGCTGCTGAAGAGCCTTTGTTTGGAGAAAATTCAGCTGTGTCCCCAGCTGAAAGATGCTCATGGCATCCCCAGGCAGTATTTTTGCTTATCAAGGTGGAGAAGCTTTTGTTCCCCCTCCTTAGCACCCCTCTCCTGCCCCGCCGTCCCCAAGGACATTTTCATTTTTTCTCCCTTCACTTCCAGCTGTGAGATCTCCAGAAGAGCAGGAGGAGCTCTCAGAGGGGAGCAGGGACACAGTTGTAGGAAAAGTGGTGGCAGCCACTCCTGCCTATAACCCCTGGCTCCCGGTGGACATTGTCCTCTCCTCTCTTGGTGACAATCCTGGATTGGGAAGATGTAGGGAGGGATCTCAGCTGCTTCTCACACAGCAATGTTCCTGTTCCTTTGCAGACATGGCTGGTGGGGTTGATGGGATGAAGAAACAACACAGCTGAGTTCTGTGTCAGACTCTGCTGTGGCTGATCCAGCTGAGGTCTTTATAGGAGGGAAAGGCATCAGTTTCCCTCTGTAAAAATGAGGGATCAGCCAGGGATGAGCCTCTCTCCATTGCACATCTGCAGAAAGTATGAAAGCCCTAGAAATGGCAGAGCCAGGCCAGGTCTGCACTGGTTACCCCGGTGTGCTTGTAAGGGAAGCAGAACATCTTCATTTCACAGGTGAGGGAAACTGAGGCGCAGGGGAATGTCTTGCCCCACAATCTGTGAGGGAAACAAATGAGCCCTGAGGAGCTTGTTTGAAGATGTTGTAATTATGGATTCTTGGCTCTGTTGAATTTGTACACACACCTTGTTTGAAGTTCCTTTGCACAACCCATACAAAGCTTTATTGCAGAAACCTAAGTTGGTAAGTTTTCTTAACAATCAACATGGCAAAACCCACCTGAAAGACACTTCCATTTTTCTGAGAATCTGCTCAAAAAAAAAAAAAAAAAGAATCTTTAAGACATTTTTTAATTATTAAACTAATTTACACATGGGCCCACAAGCAGCCAGGAGGGTACACCACGTCCTCTCAGTCCCATGACGTCATTACATGACATTAAATAAGAGCATTGCTGTTAATTCAGTCATGGTCTGAGTGATGCCATCTGAGGGAATGGCTGGAGCTGTGCCAGAGGAGGTTTAGGCTGGATATCAGGAAAAGTTTCTGCCCCCAGAGGGGCATTCCCAGGCCCTCCAGGGAATGGGCTCAGCCTCGAGGCTGCCAGAGCTCCAGGAGTGTTTGGACAGCTCTGCCAGGGATGCACAGGGTGGGATTGTTGGGGTGTCTGAGCAGGGCCAGGGGTTAGACTGGATGATGTTTGTTGGTCTCCAACCCAGGACATTCTGTGATTTTATGGTTGCAATGCCAGAGTAACTCCCCTCATTAAATACCCTGTTTTGAGGAAGGAAGTTTTCCCCTTTCTCCTGCCCAGGAGTTGATCCCACCCAGTTTAGTGCCCTGTGTTCTGGGAGCCCACACTACTCACCCCCTTATCAAGGGTAAATCCCTCTTTTCCTGTTTACCATCAACATTTTACAAATCAGACCTCTGCCTTCTAAACTCTTCCTGCATTTCCAGTGCTTTCCCTGCTAGCTGTGACCCTGGAATGAAGAGTTAACACAGACCACCATGGAAAGCTCAGCTTTTTTCTGCTCTGATGCTCCCAGCTCTGGTTGTATCTCTTGTTCATCAAGTTTGGAGAGAGGGGCGGCATCAAACGGTGCTTGAATGATGCTCAGGTGAATTCTCTTCTTCCTGACTTCGAGGTGGCTGCGATTTTGGAAACCGAGCACTTTGCACTGCGGAGAGCAGCCAGCTGAGGGCAGGAGAAGCCCGTGCACGGTGCTGGGTGTTCACTCAGTCTGACTGAGACGGAGGAGGGGGACATGGGGCAAGGAATAAAGCAGCGCTGCCTTCAGCGTGCCTTCTGCACCGACTGCCCCTATTTTATATCCCCACGACTCAGGGCGATCCCAAAAGAGGGTCCCTCGGACGGGAGGTGGTGGTGTTGAACACCACAGAGCTGGAATGATGGAAGAGGAGGAGCGCTGGGGTTTTGCACGGCACAGTCATCGTGGAAAAATGGAACGGTTTGGGTTGGAAAGGACCTTAAAGATCATCTCATTCTAACTCCCTGCCAGGGGCAGGGACACTTTCCACTATCCCAGGGTGCTCCAAACCCTTTCCAGCCTGGCCTTGGGCACTTCCAGGGATCCAGGAGCAGCTACAGCTTCTCTGGGCACCTTGTGCCAGAGCCTCAGCACCTTCAAGCACAAGTCCCCAAGAGCCTCAGGAGTCACTCTCCAAAGACCCTGGGGTGGAGCAGCCCTGCCTGGGGACTCAGGCTGGTGCTGGGGCTATCCCACCAGAGCCACTGCTGGATAATGTGCTCCAGGCAGGCAGATGGAACATGATATCCTTGCATCTCCTATTCCCAATGCAAGGATGCTGGCCAGGAAATTGGTGAAGGTTTTGTGATGGGAACAACTGTCAGTAGTGATCCTTTATTCCTTTCCATTCCCAAGATGATGTATGAGAAAAGTGCTTAAAAATTTGCTCTTGTATCCTTAATTTTAAGCCTGAATTTTAAAGAGTTTTGTGTTTTCGTCATTATATTACTCTCAGATTAATCTTTGGTCTTCAAAATTGCTTTACCAATCCACATTTTCCTTCAGCTTTGTTCCACAAAATTTGCAGGAGTCTCATAGCTACTTTCTGTGAGTATTTTCAACTTAGCAGGAGGGAGCAGAATTTTGAATCTCTGGCGAACATTGGTCTTTCTCCCAAATCTGATGCTGGGACTTGTGTTAATTAAGAAATCAACCCAAAGGAAAGGGGTTTAAATAGTTTTGCCCCTTTTTGTAATGACTCTTCACGATTCATCTTCTGTATTCTTGCAAAAGTGTGTTTTCTTGGAAAGATCATATTTTCAGTGTTTCAACCACTATCCATCTTCTCTAATTTTACCCGTCTAAAAGTTAAGCAGCCAAATTTAAAAGTGATTTCCTTCTGAGGGTGGATTGAATTTTTCATTGTCTGGGGCACATCAGTCCTTCCATTACATTGAAATGTTGAAATGATGTTTGGTATTGGCTGCAAAAAAAAACCCAAAAAAGCAACAAAAAAACCCCACAATTGTGATATCTCCATATTAGAAAACTAGTTATGTAGGAAGAACTCATTCTGGGTTTGGATCAAATACAAAGGGAAACTGCAATCCTAATATAACCATAGCAACGCAATAATATGTGCTTGAAATGATCCGTGTGGTCAAAAAGAGCAGAATATCTGAATGTCTCAGTTAGAAAGGCTAGGAAATGAGTATGGAAAAATAAGATTTGAAGAAGCATGTCTAAAGAGAGGGGGCTGTTGGGAACTTTCTGGGGTGATGTTTCTGAATGCCCCGAGGATAAAACCTTGATGGGAAATAACTCCACCTATTCTAAGCCTGGATTTCAATAGAGATTTTCTGTGGTGAATTGAGGTGTGATTGGCCTGAGCTGGAACAAGATGTGCTGATCAGATCCTTTTAATATTTCCATGTGTCTGATGGGCATCAACTTTTGGGCTTTCCTCAGCACTCAGACTGGGAAACCTCCCCACATTCTACAACAGAGGGGTTTTTGCTTGAAACCAGAGAAACAGAATCACAGAGTGGTTTGGGTGGGAAGTTACATTAAAGACAATCCAGTTCCAACCCCCTGCCATGGGTAGGGACAACTTCCACTGTCCCAGGTTGCTCCAAGCCCCATCCAACCTGGCCTGGGACACTTCCAGGGATCAGGGGCAACCACAGCTTCTCTGGGCACCCTGTGCCAGGGCCTCCCCACTCTCACAGGGAAGAATTTCTTCCCGATATCCAATCTAAATCTACCCTCTAAATCTCTAAAATCTCTTTGGTTTTGCTCACCAACACCAGAGTTTCAAGGTACATCCCACCAGGGCTCTGCCCAAACGATCTCAGGAATAGCACGTGGAAGTGCAGCAGGTAACACTTGTAACACAGACCCAAATACCTATGAAAAATACCCAAAGCAGAGCTGTTTGCCATCACTTCAGGCATGTCTTGCACGCAGTCTGCACCCCTGGTGATGCACAGACAGAGGAAAGGACATCTGTACCCTCTGACTCTGCTTGATTAGTTAAATCACCTCTAGGAAATAATTTGCCTTCTCTGTTAGTACAACACAGCCAATTTTCTTCTCCTTGCCCCAGGCAGGCAGCAGCAATGTCTGTCTAAGCTGCAGAGCTGGTGTCCAGACATGGAAATACTGGGCTTCAGTGAAGGATTCAGCCTAATCACTGCAGAATGGTGTAAAAAGCCACTGCATTCCTCTCTGTAGGTCCCTTCAAGGGTGCAGAGGGTGATTTCTTAGAGCAGAGAGCTTGACCACTCAGCAAATAAAAGATCCATGCAGCTGGCATCCATGGCAAGGGGGAAATCATTTGTGAGTATTTAAAACTGGGGTAATTACACTTTTAAAACATGGTACTGGTGGAGGGCGGAGGAGAAAGAGATAATAGGGACCTGGTGGGTTGTCCTCTAAGGAAAGAAAACCCGGATATCTCTTTTTCACAGACCCTCCTGTCCCAACCCAGGCTCTGGATTTAACACCAGGATGCTCAAGGCAAAGCCACGGGGATGAGGGAGGTCAGGGAGCAAGGTCAGAATATGGGTTGGGGTTTGAGGACAGAGCCTGCAGGCAAAGGGCAAACTGCTCAGATTAGAAACAAAGGCAGAGGTTTTTTTTCCTTCTTAGCATTTGCTAAAAAGAAATTGAATTAAAAAGAGAAATAGAAGAACAAAAGAGCGAGGAAAGAATGCCTGAAATACAACATGCAAGTCTGCCTCTGCTTAGGGCCTGGCTGCAGATGAAACCCGAATGTTTCTGAATTAGAATAAAAACAACAAAGTGAAGGACATTGTGTTTTGATGGGTTTCATTTTATCCTTTGATAATTTTTCATTTGTATCCCGCAATGGCATTTCATTTGGGTCTCTGCCTGACTGCACATTTTATTCTGGAGCTTGATTTCACTCTATTACTGCATACATCAGTGGCTCCCCATATTCACTAACTTGGTCCTGCTTCTTAGCAAA
Organism: Phainopepla nitens; assembly: GCA_013400175.1. Taxonomy (NCBI): domain Eukaryota; kingdom Metazoa; phylum Chordata; class Aves; order Passeriformes; family Bombycillidae; genus Phainopepla; species Phainopepla nitens. The sequence goes on from VXBQ01001354.1 coordinate 269,062, forward strand.
TAGACATGTCTGTGCTGTGCTTTGCTGTAGATACTTTTACAAGCCATTTCCCCATTTTGCAGGCTCATAAATATTCCTCTGGCATGGCCTTTTCTTCTGTAGGAAAAAAAAAAAGCCCACGGCAGTGAAACTGAGAGTCAGTAAAAACTAACCAATTTGTCAGTGGCATCTTTGGACAATTAAGAAACGTTGTGTCTCTCCTTGGTTTTTTCTATCCTTCAGAAGAATAGAGAAATACAGAAGTGAGAGGAAATGCACCTGCACTCATTTAACTTAATTAAAATCCAGGAATAAGGGAAAAATGCAGATGAATTGGATGCTTTTTATTTTCTAAAAACAATAAACAACTGATATTAGGAAGAGCAGGGAATAAGAGAGGCATAGAGGGTCTTGGCTTTGAGCAGAGGGGAGGGTTTAGATAATCTCCAAGTCGCTTTAAGCTCTGTTTGCTGATTCCATTTGATGCTGAATTTGGAGAGAAGCTGCGTCAGAACACGAGTTCAGCACACTGTGTCTCAGTCAACCCACCAGAAAAATAAAAGTGCTCCTTCTTCATGACACAGGCAGTTAGTCAGGGTTCAAACCCCTGTGCCCTCCTCCTGAGAGGAGATGCTGAAGTGTCTGTGTTGAACACAGCACTGGCTGTGCAGTGAGTGTGCATACGAAGAGGTGACGATTTGCAAATGTCTTCTGTTCTCCCTGGTTTCCTTGACTCTCTAACATTGCCATCAGGATTCAGAGGTACCTCTGCATCCAGCTCTTGGGCCTCAGTACAAGAAGGACATGAGCCTGTTCCTGGAGGAACAACTCCAGAGGAAACCACTGAGCTGATCACAGGGCTGGAGAACCTTTGTTATAAAACAGAGACTTGGAGATTTCAGCCTGGAGAAGAGAAGGCTCCAGGGAGAACTTAGAGCCTCTTCCAGTCCTAAAGGGGCTCCAGGAGAGCTGAAGACAGACTTTGGACAAGGGTCTGGAGGGACAGGACAAATGGAAAAGCCTTTAAACTGACAGAGGGTAGGTTTGGGTTGGATATTGGGTTGAAATTCTTCCCTGTGAGGGTGGGCAGGCCCTGGCACAGGGTGCCCAGAGAAGCTGTGGCTGCCCCTGGAGCCTGGAAATGTCCAAGGCCAGGCTGGATGGGGCTTGGAGGAACCTGGGACAGTGGAAGTTGTCCCTGCCCATGGCAGGGGTGGCACTGGATGGGCTTTAAGGTCCCTCCAACCTAAACCATTCTGAGGTTCTTGGTCTTCAACTTCTCTGGCCTTTCCTACGACACAGAGAACAGAGACTGCAGATCCATCAACAATCTCCAAGGCCCAGCCCAAGAGAGATGCCACCCGGAGGCCCAGCAAGCTGCAAATTCCACTTCTGAGGGACGTGGAGGGTTGTGAATCTCCCTGGGGACATTTCTCTGCACAGTGGGGTGTCAGCTGTGTCACAGTGCTCAAAGCCAAGGAGGCAGAAAATGTTACTGGGAGAGGAGCAAAGCAGATCAATAACACTTGGAAAAGAGCTGTCCCTCCCAGCTAATGCAAATATTCCCCTCACTATGTCCTACAGCATTTGGCCTCCCCAAAGCTGAAAATATCTCCAGGAGCAGCTACTTCCAGCATTTCCCTTTGAAAACAGTCAAACATCTAAGAGACTCTTTAGGGAGCTTTTCCCAGCCATCTAGTATTTTAACCCCACAGTCCTGCCCATTAACCTGTTAAATCCTCTCATGTTTTCCTAAGCAATCCCACTTCCTCTGCCCAGCCCACACCCATCTCATGCTCAGCTGATGTTCCTTTGGTCGTTTCCATTTGGCCAAAATTTTTTGGTTCTGCAGGGATGGAAAGCTGACCTGAAATCGGGATTTGTAGCTTCAAATTCTCTCCTTTTTCTACCAGAAATGGATCCCTACCGAATCTTTCCTTGAGCTCATAATTTCTGTTTCAGACTTGAAGAACAGAGCCTGTGGTCTAAATCCTTTTGATACCAGGATTGTGCTCCCTCAGAAAAGAGCCCTTCCTACAAATAGTTCAACCACCCCAGTTACAAACAGAGTAATTACAGTGAAAAAGTGAAATTTCTTTTGGCTGAAATTATAAAGAATGGTGGGTTTGGGGCCAGGAAATGGTGTTTTATGCTCTTGTAATTCATGCTGCTCATTGTGGCTGTGATTTACAGCCTGTTGATGGGTACTTGGGGTTTTACTCTCCCCAGAAAAGGCAATCTGTGCCCCAAAGACTTGACCTTCTAAATTGAGCAGCCAGACTGGAAAAAGGGGAGTAATTTACCCATTTTGTATCAATTAATCCCCTGGAGTTCTGTAATTAATAGATGCAAAACACACTGTGAGTCTGTAGCCAGGTGAGGATCTGAGCCCAGGTCCCTGCCCAGCAATCACAATCCCTTCCTTCCTCTGTTCACAGTGCATTAAGAAAAGGTCTCTGTGACCTAGAAAGATCTTTCAGTGACTCACTCTTCAATCTTTCAGCGTCCTCCTGGAAGGGAGGAGGGATGGGGAGAGAGGCAGAGCTTTGGTTATTGTTGTTCTCCATCTTTTTAATTTGCAGCTACATTGCTTGTTAGTCTAAAAGCAAATTGAGACAAGGCTGAAGTAACCATCTCAGCAATAAAAGCTCTCTGCCAAGACAGACCAAACACTCCAGGAAAGTGCAAGCAAGAGGGAAAAATTGGCTGCTGGACCTGAACAGCTGCTCAGGTTGACTTTCAAAGGCAGTTGACTCTCATGTCCTGCAGGGGACACCCCCTGATGTCCCCTCCCCACTCTTCCCACCTACATTTAGAGCCCCTTTCCTGCTCTGGGGCTCTGTGTGGGACAGAGCTGGGGGAGCAGATCCATGTTGTACTAACAGGGATATTTTGTCAGGTGTTTTGTAAGGTGGGAGAAGCTTGCTGGGCTGTGATTAAAGAAATCCTAGTGCTTCCAGGCAGGCAAGTTCCTTGTCATGAGGCCTGGGGGAATGTCTTGGCCAGGAACTCCTTTTGTGGCAGGGAACCTCAAGTCTCACATGTGTGAGGGAAGGAACCAAGTGTCACACAGGGATTTTGGTGGAAGCAGCCACTCAGCAGGATTTCTGGCTAAAGGAGAGCAACATCCTCTCCCCTGGAACCCAGAAACTATCAATTCACAATAACTTCACCTTTACCTACATAAATATTGAAATTCCCAGCCTTTCACTCTAGCTTGGTGGGGTCTGTGGAATGGAGGGAGAGGGAGTTTGTGTAATGGGCAGATAGTGATGGGACAAGGGGCAATGGCTTTAAACTGAAGGAAGGTGGGTTTAAATTAGATATTAGAAATAAATTCTTTACTCAGAAGGTGGTGAAGCACTGTCATAGGTTGCCCAGAGAAGCTGTGGCTGCTCCTGGATCCCTGGAAGTGTCCAAGGCCAGGCTGGATGGGGCTTGGAGCAGCCTGGGATGGTGGAAGATGTCCTTGTCCATGGCAGGGGTTAGAACAAGACCATCTTTAAGAACCCTTCCAACCCAACCCATTCTGGGATTCTATAACCACAAGAGCAAAAACTTGAAGAGAAATTAAAAAAAAAATAAATCTGAAAGTCTGAAAATATTCACATAACTCCAGAAGCAGAGGCTTCCAGAAAGCCACAAGAGCCATCTGCCATCAGACTGGTGGCTTTGTCCTTAAGCTCAAGTGCCTCAAGAAATGGGACCCTACATGATTCTCTGGTAGGAGCCAGAGTGGTGCTTTGCTTGGAGGTTTCCATGAGTAAATATGGAGTACTCAAGTGAGAGTGTGGAAAAAAAAAAAAAGACCTCCTGAATCCTTTCACAGCTAAACAGGGAATGTTCACTTCCCTGCAGAGCCAGGGGATGGTACCAGCCCCACTTCTGTGCTGGATCTGCTCTTTGGTTTGAGGCTTTTCCTCAGCAGCTGCCTCCTGAACAGGGGTTGCATGTCATTAATGCATGTGAGCTTTTCCAGTCTTATCTGTACTGAACCTCTCAAGGCTCCCTCACTAAACCCCTTCTGTCTAATGAAGTAATTAGATTAATAGGCAAACAGCAAATCAGTGTGCTTAATTCATGTTCCCAGGTAAATCAGCACAGGTAGTGCTTATGTTTAAGGGCTGTTCCTAAAGGGAAAGCAGAAATGAATTAAATCCTTTTTTGCTCCTTTCGTATGATGTCTGAGACTGATGTGAAAGGTTATGATTTTCTCCCCATTTGATTTTTGCATTAGGAATAATTTTGGTCTCTCCTGTCCTGTTTGTATTTGCCTCACACTCCTGAAAGATACCACAGGTGACCGGGAAACTGGTGGGGTTGCAAATATTGAACACTGAGAAGTGTGAAGGGACCAATATTTAGGGATTAGGGAGAATTTTTTTTTTCCTAGCCCTGGTTTAACTTGCACTCTTCATTTACCTGCATGTAGCTGAAATGCCTGTGGGATGCTTGAGTCACAAAGCACTTTTGCTGCAAACCAAACACCCTGGCTCCTTGTTAAGGGCCATGCACGAATCAGGAGCTTCTGCCTTTGACCTCTCAGATGAAAATTCCCCCAAAGAGGGAAAATCTTCAATCTTCATTCAAGAGCCACCCTGCTCCTCCTCAGGATTGAAAAAGCAAGGAAAAGAATTCACGTATATTGAAAAAAATGCTGTTAAAAGCAGAAAAAAAATATTCCAGGCTTTTCTGATTCCCTTTCCAGCTCCCTGTCACAGACAGAGCACTGCTCTTGCTGTTCTAAAGGTCTTTTAAATCAGGGGCATTCAGGATGTGTTGGTTTTTCAGAGACTCTGGATTCCACTGCAGTAGCTGGACCCCTGTGCTCCACCACAGACTCTGTCCCCGGAGAGAGGGACAATGATGAGCAGGAGGGGACAGGGGAGAAGAGAATGGCCTGGAGGAACTGGTTTAGGAGCTGAGATCAGAGAGCACAGTGAGGACAGGAAGGTCTGGGGCAGCTTTTCCTCACAGGGATCTCTCCCTCCCCCAGAACAAGGCAAACTGTTTGGAGAAACTCTGGGATACCAGAAGTGACTCCCCAGAGGTTTGTTCTGGATGGTGGGACAACCTCTGTTGCTCCTTGGGGCATTTAAAACAGGCCAGAGCTGTTCAGAGCCTGCTTTAGGAGGCAGAGCTGATGCACAGGCAAAAACCTCCCTGCATCCTTTGGATTTAGAGCAAGGCTTTTCTTGCAGCACTTCAGCCCGGGAGTGAAGTGAAAAGAGTCCCTGCTCCGGAGAGTTATTTTGGAGTTTTCAGGGCTGTCCTGGTGCCTCTGTTCCCTGAGAACAGTCCACGCCTCTGGGCTCACGATGGCAGCAACGCGCTGTGGCAGAGCACAGCCAGGCGCTGGCTTCCCCCCCGCCAAGAAATTCAGAAATATCCTGAAACATCCCGGCCCTTCCCTAGGGCTGGAAACGCTCCGAGGGCAGCTGCACCTGTCCCTGCGTCCCGGGGTGAGGAGAAAGCCTGGCTGGACAGAGGTTGGGACCTCGCTTCCTTGCCGCAAGCAAAGTCTCCATCAAAAGGAGCTTTTTGCAGCTGAATCCTCCCCTTTTTCAGGATGGACCCGAGGGGCTCCCGTTGCTTGGCCCCTGCTTTTTCCCAGCTGCTAAGCTAAGGCGGTGGTGGCTTTTGTGGGGCAGACTTTAGAGAAATGTCGCTTTTGGGAGCCTCACAGTGAAGGGACGTGGCTGGCTGTGCCCGAGACCCTGCTCCACCTTGGCTTTGGCTTTGCTTGGTCCAGCAGGAGAGGGCAGCAACACCCTCTGTGTTTGGTGCAACTGCGTTTTGTGCCCAGTTTGGCACGGGTGCCTCAAGGTTTGCGCCCTGCAGAGCCCGTGAGTCGCTCGCTGCTCTCTCTTGGGCAGCAGCTCCCACAGAGCATCTCCTGCCACCATCGAGCACCTTCCTCATCATCCTCCTGCACCTTCCTCACCATCCTCCTGCACCTTCCTCCTGCACCTTCCTCACCATCCTCCTGCACCTTTCTCCACTTCCCTCTTGCACCTTTCTCCACCATCCTCCTGCACCTTCATCTGCCATCTTCCTGCAACTTCCTCCTGCACCTTCCTCACCTTCTGCACCTTCCTCTTGCACCTTCCTCACCTTCTCCTGCACCTTCCTCCTGCACCTTCCTTCACCTTCCTCCACCCTCGTCCTGCACCTCTCTCACCTCCTCCTGCACCTTCCTCCACCATCTTCCTTCACCTTCCTCACTCTCCTCCTGCACCTTCCTCACCATCCTCCTGCACCTTTCTCCACTTCCCACCTGCACCTTCCTCCACCTCCTCCTGGCCTTGGCAGGAGAGCAAGGATGGTGGGGATGCAGGAGATTTCTTTTCTGGTCCTGCATTTACCATTAGCTTTTACCTGGCCATGCACGGGCTGTAAAACCTTTCCCTGTGTGGCCTAGGAGGGCTGTGAGCTCCCTCTGGGAGCTGGGGTTGGAGTTTGGGAAGTGTTCAGGCAGGATTTTGGTCAAGGCAGGAGGGGCTGTGTGAGGACTCCAGGCGGCACTGGGACAGAACAACAATAAATAATTTTTAAAAAGTGTCAAGAGATTTACTTCTTTCTGATCTGGTGTGGATGCTTACCTGGACCTGTGCTGGAGCAATCCAAGACATTAATGTGCCAGAAACCTGATAAATTTTTTCAGCTGGGTTTATTTTATTCCTCTTTAGAGAACTGGACTGTCACACTGAGGTGTTGTCCAAGAGCCAGAGTGTCACCAGGGAGGGTCAGAGTGAGGAAAGGGCAAGGTCAGAGGATTTTTAGACCAGTCCTGCTGGTGTAGTGAAGCCACACTTTCACAGGGCCAAGATGCTGCTGCCTGGGATCTGATCCAAGGATCTGCTCATCCCTGGATGCTCAAGTGCAAAGACAACCCCACAAGTGAGCTGGTTAGTGGAAAGGCAGCCTTTCCCCTAGAAATAATGGTGTCACAAGCCATCAGTGACCTCCCATGCGCCAGACCTCTCCCCCAAAAGTCATGTAGAGGTTTCCCAACTCCTCCTTGTGAAGGAGCCTTCAATCCCAGCCAGCAGTTCTCACAAACTTCCCACTGATCTCTGGCAGCTCGTGAATGTAGCAAGTGGCACGGGGTTGATACTGCAGATCCATAATTAATGCTTTGTGATCCCAGATCTGAAGGCCCTTTCACAGGCAGAGGGACTGTTAAAATGCCCCTGAAGATGAGGGATAGAGTCTTGGAAGGGATTAACAGCCAAGCCAGTAATGAGCTCAGAGGAAAAAAAAAAACCACACAAGCATGGGAGATGAAAAAAAAAATAATCTGTGAGTGAAAAACATCCATTTATGAAGTGCTCTTTTGCAGAAGGCAAGTGCTTCTGAAGCCACCCAAAGTGTAGATATTCTCATTGCCTCTGGAAGCCTGAGTCCTGTAGTTTGGAGCCTGGAATTCTTAGGATGTGGTTGAGGCAGACCTAGCTGGAAGGAGGTTTGGGGGCTGATGTGCTCAGTGCAGGCTGCAGAGCGGTGACACAGCTCTCCAGGCTGGGGATCCATCCCTGGGATTCTCTTTTTAACAATGTCCCAGTGTTTTTCTTACATTTTTTTTCACAATTGCATGGGTGGCTTTGGCTGGACAGCGGGGGAAGAGAGTAAAGGAACTGGTGCAAGGAGCTGAGTGAGAATGCAGCAGGAAGGGCCCTTATCCAACCCCTTCATCCTAAAAAATCCAGTCCAGCAGAGAACCTGTTTATTGGGAATGTCTGTCTAGAAGAGCTTTTCCCTGTTTCATCTTGCCCTGTTCTAAAATGCTGCACCCAAAGCCCACCCTGTGGAGTGGGCACCCACTCTGATCTCACCCACTGTGGGGTTGGTGACATTCAAATGGCAGATGGGTCATTTGAGGTGTTCTCTCCTCACCAAAAGGATGGAGCTTGGTCTTTTCAGGCTTGGTGGTGGATATTCACTAACAAACAAAATAGATATATAAATAAATAAACACATATATCAAATAATGGTAATTATATTAAAAATTATTTATGGGCAACAATTCCAATATTTTCATATGAGTTGTGGAAAAAAAAGAAAGAAAAACAGACAGAGGAGAGGTTTTGAGGACAGATGCAGGCAGTCTCCCACTTAGGAATATTGTCTGTCTCCACATCTTGAAAAGGAGGGATTTATATCAGCTGGAACCAATAGGTAGATAAAGAGCCCACTTCAACAGGAAAAAGAAGCCATTATCCATTGCATAGTTAGCTTATGAGAATGAAAAAAAAGCATTTGGAGAAAATATCTACCCATTAAATATGGAGTTAAGAGCTTGGCTTAGGCTCAGAGGGGGAAAAAAAGGCTTTTGATTAACCAATAAAGCCAATGGTGATGTTGAGATTATTCAGCGTTTATTGCTTTTATGAAAAGGGGAAAAAAAAAGGAAAAAAATTAAAACAAAAAAAAAAAGAAGGAAAAGCCTGTCTGTTTTACATTTGTTGGGACTGCAGTAGATTGCTCTTGCCAGGGTAATAAACAGTAGCTTGGATGCATCATGCAAGGCTGGTTATGAAGATGAAAACACGCATCTCTTTGGGTTTTAAAAGGCTTGGAGGCATTTCAGCTGCCAGTTCCCCCTGCTGATGCCTCCGTGGAGGGAAGATTGACTGCAATGGCCTTGCTTGTGGTTACTGAATCTCGGTGCAATTCTTCTGCTCGATGGATCAATGCCAGGCCTTCAGCTCGGTTATGACATTTAGATGGACCCGTCAGAAAAAATCAAGAGGAGAGAGATCCCAGGGCTCCCTGTCCATGGGGAGAGGTGGGAGGATGAGGAATGCTTCATCCACCGAGGTGGGGGCATGGCACCACCTCTCAGTCTGCAGAAGACCAGCACAGAGGGAAAGGAACCTGCCCTTCTCCATGGGATTGTTGCAATGCACCCCGTTAAGGATGAGGTGGCAAATGGGAAGGGATTTGAGGATTTCTCTTTGTCTCCTTTAAAAGGTGAAAAAGCAAGAACTTTCTTTCCCAATTTGAATGTATTCTGAACCAGGAGACCTCACAGGACCCCCTGGACTTCGCTCCAAACCTGCAGCTGTCTGGTTGGACGAGTGCCAAAGGCCCTGCCTGAACAATTACTACTGAAAATCATTGGACAAAGGAACCTCGTGGCATTTTTGGGGTGTTTTAGCAGAGACAAGGACCTCCTTGCCTCTGGCATGGCTTTTTCTCTGTAGAATTTGTTAGTTTTATTGTTAATAAACCTTTTTGTTTCCAATGCTGCCTTAGATGCCAATCTTGCTCATTTTATGCCATTGGGAATTGCAGGCCAAAACCCAAAAGTGATAAACTCTCTGAGAGCTCAGAACACCTGGCTCGAGGAGTATTCTATCACGGGATAAGTCAGGAAGCTCTCCAGCTCTACAACAAAATCAGGGAAGGCTCAAATAATGACCAGTGAGTTATTCCCCAAGGGGACACTGGAGATGGTCTGTGAGGGGCTGGAGGAATCTCACAGCAGCCTGGAAGTGCCCAGGCTTGGCACTGCGTGGTAGCACAGCTCAAGGTTCCTCCAAGACTTCACTATCAAAATCAAAGCTGTGGATGGCATAAAATGTGGGAAATCTTGCCTTTAAACAGACTAATGAACAGGATACAATACTGCTCAGGCCTCTCTTGCAGCAAAGTAAAGTTGCAGCTAGCTGGAAAGTGAACATAGACAAATAGGAGTGAGAAATAGAGGTAAATTATCTTAAAAACTCTTTTTGAGATTAACTATTGGAATAACCTGCCAAAGGAGCCACTGCATTCTTCTCCCCAAAGGAACAGTGGATTGTCCCCAAGTCAAAATGGGAAGTAATTTTGGAGAGACCAACATGGTTTATACAACAAGCACTGACTAATTTCCTGCTGTGGGCATTGTAGGAGCTCAGAGTTATCTGAGAGGTCCTTTTAAGCCTTGAGCTATTCCCTGTTCCACTGAGTCCCCTCAGCCTGGGGCTCTTCATTTTGAAGACCTCAGTCACACAGAACTGGACCCGGCCATGCCCTCTTTGCAGGCACCCACAACAGTTAGAGTCTCTTACAAAGAATGATTTCCTTCTCTGGTCCTGACATCTGGAATCCCATCAGGCTTCAGCCCCAGTTCCCTCATTTCAGCATTTTCTTGGTCTGGGTCTGGAAATGCATTAGGACTCTTCTGAAGTAACTGTGAGCATCCTATGAGGCTTAATTAAAGCTTTAGGAACCAGATTAAAGGAGAAACAGTCACTGCAGAAATCCAGTTTGGTTTTGCTGAGTAGTAGGACAAAGGGAAAAAAAAATGGCCCAGGTTTTTTCTGTTTGGCTTTTTTTTCCCTTTTTTATTTTTTTCCCTTTGATTTGGTTTAGTTTGGGTTTTTTTGGCTTTTCACCTGTCAGAAGACAATTCCCCAAGAGAAGGTCCTGGCTGTATCTCCCAGTGCTCCACCATACGTGTGGTCCTGGGTGTTTTGGAGATCCATGTTGTTCCTAAAAACAGACATATCATTTCCATAGGAAAGTTCTCACAGGAGACCATAAAAAATGGTGTCCCATTTTTTAGCTCAGTCCTCCTGGCTCCAATAGAATCATTGAGAGTTTTGAGTTGGAAAAGATATTTGAGGTCATCAAGCCAAACCATTCTCCCCAGCACTGCCAAGGCCACCACTGACCCATGTCCCCAAGTGCCACATCCACATGGCTTTAAAACCCCTCCAGGGATGGGGTCTCCACCCCTGCCTTGGTCAGCTGTGCCAGGGCTGGATAACTCTTTTAGTGAATAAAGTTTTCTGAATAGTCCATCTAAACCTCCTCACAACTTGAGACCATTTTCTCAATTATGGTTGATCTTAGAAGGCTTTTCCAACCTTTATGATTATGTTCCTCTCATCCTGGCCCTTTTTCTTCAGGAGCCAAGCCCAAACTCCCCTGTCTGCACTCTCCTGTCTAGGAGTTGTGCAGAGCCACAAAGTCCCCTCTAAGCCTCCTTTTCCAGCTCTCTCAGCCGCTCCTGGAACTCCAGACTCTTCCCCAGCTCTGTTCCCTTCTCTGGCCAGGCTCCAGCCCTTCAATGTCCTTCTTGTCATGAGAGGCCCAAAACTGAACTCAGAATTTGAAGTGGGGCCACAATGCTCCCAGTCTGGAGCATTTGAGAGCCTCCATTTAGTGGTGAACCACCAGTGAGATGTGGGACTGACCCACAATCCTGCAGCCACCATTAAATCATCATCTAGCACCCCATGGGAGGAACTCACCACCCTTCAGTGAGCCACCAGGACCTCCAGGCAGATTGTAGCAGACCCAGGGCATCCCTGCTGCTCCCAGCATGACTCCAGTCCCAACCCTCCACTCAGGAATTTCAGGCTTGACCTCCTGGGCTGGGTCCTGCATCCACTCCCTCTGCCCACAGTTTCTCTCTAATCCCCACCTGCCTTCCCAGTGGTTCCCTGCAGCCATCAGCAGAAGCAGGGGCTGTGTGTGCTGCCAGGATAATTAGAGTGCTGCAGGGTGCTTAGTATGCAGGCAACGGCTGTGCTATTGCTGGGAAAAAAAAAAGAAAAAAGAAAAAAAATAGAGAAGAAAAGAAAAAAGAAAAAGAAAGGGGAAAAACACAACTGAAAAAAAGCCCATTTGCCCAAGCGAAAGAAAAATATTTTTTACCACTTGTTTCTCTGCTTCCCCAGGAAAGCCAAACCTCTGCACAGAGGCACTTCTGGCTGCCATGGGAGAGTGTCTGTGCAGGGATTATCAGGCTTTTATTTTTTTGCCCCAAAACATGGCAATGCTTTCTGCTGATGGCTGCCCCTCTCCTCCTGCCATGGAGAAGCCTGAGATGGAGCGGGGGGGGGCAGGTTCTGTGCTCCCTTCAATAGCAAGGGCTGTGCTGGGGTCTGATGGAGTTGAGATGTTCCAGGTTTTATGTTCAGGGCCAGTTGTGCAATGCAGATGTGATGCCCTCTTGGTGTCCTTCATCCTACATATGATGGGAACCAGCTCGGATGTCCCTGGCGTGGGAAGAGGAACAGGAGCAGAATCCAGACACAGCCCCAGGGGTGTCTGAGGGGACATCTTCTACCCAGGACCTCACTCTTCTCCAGGAATTAACAAAGGAAATCCCCTCTGGTTCGGTCTGCTCCATGATGAGAGGGGAGGAAGCAGGAGAGGCCGCTCATCCAGGAGCATTACCACAGCAGATGGGAAGCAGGAGGCTGGAAGCTGTGTGGTTGCTGTGTTTGGGAAGGGAATGAAACAGCTCAGGGCAATTGCCACCCCCTGACACCAGCCTTTAGTTTGCAGTGCCCAAGGTGCTCCCCTATTCCCATCAGGCACTCCACCATAAACCCTGCAACTTTCCACCAGAGCTGGTGGCTTTTCAGGGGGAGGTGGAAGGGTTAAACTTCTTCCTTCATCTAAACCACATGCACAAGGCAGTAATTGTAACAGCAGAGATTGCAGCAGCACCTCAGAGTCTCGGGCATTACTGGAGCCCAGCACCTGGCACACAAAGGCAGCAGGGAGCATCACCCACCTGTAAATTCCATATGGAAACAAGGGAGGAGAATGAAAAAAGGGGCATTCTCCTTTCTGTTCCCCATGGAAGGAGATGAGGGTCAGAAGGGATCAGTGCCATGGCCCTGGCTGGCTGAGGAATCCAAGGGTTCCTTGTTATCATCAAGAAACCAGAGCTTCCAGATAGCACAGGCTGGGAAAAGACCTTATCTCACCTCCTCCTACCCTGCACCCACCAGACCTGTACCCAGACAACCTCCTGTCCCTGCTTCTGTGGTGAAAACATTGCTACTCAGCATCTTTTGCCATTTTGGGTACCCCTACATTTTTCTGGCCATCCACCAGGCCAGGCAGAGCAGCTGGCCAGTGTCCAGATATCCCAAGGAATGTCACAATCACTCCATGGGATTGCCTGTACCTGTGAGATCCATGGAATTGGTCTCAGTGCAGATGTGAGCAGGCAGAATAACCTGCCCCAGTACAAAAGATGATGCTGCTTTCCCTCCCCAGGAGCCTCTTCCAGTGTTTCACAGCCTGGGTGTGAAGACAATTTTCCTCATGTCAGCAACCCTTGCTGGAAAATTAAGCAAACTAAGCAACTTGGCTTTCTTGGAGAGCTCCAGGGACAAATGAAAGGAATTGTCCTCCTATCTGCATGAAGTACAAAAAATACTGAATATTCTCCTTTGTACCTCCCAAAATGAACTTGCTTTCAACCTCTGAGTGTTCTCCATTCATGTCCCTAATTCTCTGTTCCAAATTTCTGCCTATCCGGTCATTTCCCTTTTTCAGTCATATCCAATTCTCTTTCATAAGTTCAGCCACTTGCACTGGCTAAGAGGGGCGAAAATTCGATGAGCTGTTTTCCTGGATGAGGAAAGAACACACTCAGGACCATTCCTGCACTGCTGGTGCTTTTTTTTGCCTTTTGATTTCAGTCCTTACCTCACTGGGCAGAATTCAAAGCAGGTAAGTGTGAGGGCGGGAAATGCCTTTTCCCAAATAAACTGTATTTTCTTCTACCAAACATCTTCAAGTGTCTGGAAATGGTGACTCTGAATACAGCCAGATTTGCCTGACTGGAGATGGAGCAGTGGGCAGGGTGTGTTTCAGAATTACAGATGGATGATCCAAACAGCTCTTTCTCTTGCACATTTACTGATACCTCATATCCTGAGGCAAAAAGTTCTTCTGATGGACCAGGAATTTTGTAAAGAAAGACTCCCTTGGCTTCAGATGTGACGGTCTGACTTTTTCACTGGGAACCTCTCAGCCTCTTCCATGGTGGGGTCAAATTCATTTCAGTCCATCCCAGCAGACAAACCTTTAGAAACCCTCAGGTATTTCTCCTCCACTGGAGAGCCCTGTGCTGCACAACTCAAACCATTCCACCCCCCAGACTTTCTCTCTGTGCAGCTGTAGCTGATTTTTAACCCATTTCCAGCAGTTTGTCTCAGTTTTGTTTTCCTCACAACAAGGTGTTGCTTTGGGCTGTAGACTTGCTGTCCAGGAGTCCTTGATCTCGGGGCAGGAGAAACCTTCCCAATGTAATAACACCTCCAGACCCCTCATAAATGCTCCCTTAACAGCAACCAGCTTTTCCTAGGCTTTGATGCAGAAATTGGCTTAATTCATATCGGCTGCTGAGGGATTGTTTTGGGTGTCTGGCTCTGTCCCAGAGAGGAGCAGGTTAACCCTTTCTCTGTGGAGACTCCCAAGCACCCTGCCACGGGCATGGTGGGAGGCACTGGAAGGGAGAAGGGCTGTTTTCCACGGCAAGGGGCTCCTGATGCCGTCAGTTGTAGCTTTTTCAGGCCCTGTCCTGCATTAGTGTGTAACTCTGAACTCTGTGCAGTGTTAGTGAGCTCCCCTCACTGTTTGGTCACACAAAAATCCTTCCGGGCCTGAGAACCAAGGGCGTCTCACAGCCTCAGGCCCCAAAAGTGGAAACAAAAATGAATTGAGAGGAGCAAACTGGGGCAATTCTTCATTACCTGAAGCTGTAATTGGACAATTAACCCCTGATATGCAAATACACCAAACTTCTATCTGCCCCAAAAACTCCTAACTCTGAGTCCATCTTGGGTGCAGCCTCTGCCAGGCCCTTGCACTGCCCAGGGTGTATCTGGTGAAGGTCTTTGATAAATACCTGCTTCATTCTCTAACTCTGGCTGGCCTCTGCTCTAGGTAGCCAGTCCAGGCATCAGTACAGGCTGCTGGAGATGATGGGCTGGCAAAGCCAACCTGGATTGCAGCTGTGGATAATCTGAGGAGTACCTTGGCCTCCTCCTGAAGATCCATGAGGACAAGAGGGAAGTGAAGTTGTGCCCAAGCCAGCCAGGATATCCTGGGCTATGGGGACTGGCAGCCAGCTACCCTGGAGGGACACCAGGAGATGTTTCTGCACATTGGTTATACCTGGATGATGTGTTCCTCGGTGCAACTCCTGATATTGGTGTGTCCCAGGGCTGGGCAGAGAGGGATGCAGCACTACACCAGGTAATATTATGTATTAGGGTGGCTGGGCACTGGGACAGCTCCCCCAGCAAAGTGGAAATTGGCATCAAGCCTTGGAGAGTTCAAGAAACAATTTGGAAAATGCTCTCAGGCACATGGTGGGATTTTGGGGGCGTCCAGCTCAGAATATTCTCTGATTTTATGAAGCAAGCTGGACTCAGACTGGTTCAGATCCCACTGTTTCTTATGTAAGCAACCTCTGGGCTCTCTCAAGGAGGATCTGGGGCTCTTTTCTCTGTAGACCATAAGAAATCACTGCAAACTACCTTGGGGAGGGCTCCCTGCCAAGCCTCAAATGAGTGGGACCAGGGAGCATCCACAGGTTCAAAATTCCCTTGGAAGCTCCATCACGCCCTGGAAGCTGGATGTCCCCAGAGACTCCCCAGAGTTTCCAGAGGAAACTCGTGCAGGAGAGTTTGTCCTCCTGCCCTGCACAGCACCAGCCCATGACATCTGCAGACACCAGGGCTTGTGCTGGTTTGGTACTGGGGGTTTTGGAGAAACCTGATGGAGAGGAAATCCTGAGGGTCTCCAGGGAGGAATGTGAAATACCTGTTCTAGGAGCCAAGGACAGCTGGGCCAGCAGCTCCTGTGCTGAAGTGATTCCCAAGCACATCCTTGCTCAGGCAAGAGGAGCTCAGGCACTCATCCCACCCTGCAGCTGACTGGGAAGAGTGATTGCAAAGCTTTTCCCATCGAGTTTTCCTCCCTCTCCTTCCCTGCACCAAGTACTGAGTCATGGTGAATCATTTAGCACTCCGTGGTGCTGAAGTCACTCAGCACATTTTTGATGGGTTTTCCTCCAGCTGAAGGCTTTGTGGGACGTGTGGTACAACAGATAAGGCTGTGAATGGCGACTTTGGGAATTCTTTTCCTTGTGCCTCTGTTCCTGCCCTAACTTGAGATGATTCCACATCTGAGGGACTCCATGAGTCATGACAGCTTTAATGAGGGTTTGGGATCTGCCCTGCTCCACTCCTGGAATCAGTCTGAGTGTGGGTGTGAGTCCCTGTGTCCCTGCTGCCCTTACCCAGGGAAGGAGGCGATCCAGGTGGCAACTGGTGCTGAGAGGTCGGTCATAGGCTGGGGCATTGATGGAAAGGCAAGGGATGATTATTCTGTTGAAAGCAGGATTTGGGCAGTTCTCAAAGGGAGAGGCCCTTCTCAGCTGTTGAAAAGTGAAATTTCTTGTATAAGCAAGTTGTCTAAACTTCTTGGAGGAGGTGGCAGAGAGACAAATGCATTTTCAGGGGAGGTTTTTATCCTGCCTCTCTCCAGCTGAGCTAACAACTTTCTGGAAGTGTCTGTCTCTATCCATCTGCTATCAAAGTGACTGTTCAACCTGGACACTTACCTTGCTAAATTCTAGGATTAGGTGGATCCTGAGAGAAAAGAGAATTCCTCCAGGGAAGAGGGAGTTGTTTCAGTGCTGGAGACGTGCAGGACAATGCGGAACATTTCTGGGTATTACCTCTGGAACCCACTAAGGGAGAAGACAGTTCATCCAATTTATCAGAATATGGAATTCTGAGCAAATTTCCTTCCTCTTTGCTTTTCAATCTTATTCCTATTGGGGTACGCAGCAAAACTCAGAGTAGCTGGTTGCCCTTCCTGAGGATGGCTGGTGTGACTGAAATGAGAACAGAGACAGCTTTAGGGCTTCACATTCTTCTTTCTCTCTGCTCCTCCCCGTCCCTCCAGCAGCAGGGAGTTGTTTGAAATCCGTGCTGAATCTCTTTCAACACCTTCACCCACCTCAGCATCTCTAGCAGGCACGTGCACACACAGGCACAAAAGCTACAATGGTCTTTGTTGCTGTTGCTGTTGTTTTGATGATGAACAAAAGTCCTGGCTCCAACCCCCCTCCTCACTGGATCACCTTCAGGAATCAATGCTGCAGATGTTGACTTAAGCCATGGTGCTAGCAGGAGACTTTTAATACATTTCAGATACGACAACAAAGAGCAGATGCCAGTTCACAGGGAGGGAAGGGAGCTGTTTTGATCTGGGTTTTTTTGGAAATGAATTTTCATGCAGCCTTTATTTCAAATTTTATAGTTTTTTTCTTTTCCCTGGAATGCATATTAAATGCTGATAGCCTGTTATCCTTGACCTTTAGAGCCTGTGAATTTGAAAATCCAATTCCCTGTGAAAAGCAATGCATACAATATGGACTTTGAAGAAAATGCCAGTAAGTGAGTTATTTTCTTTATGGCCCTGCAAGAGTCTCCTACTGACAGAAAAAAGGCAGGAGCACAACTTGAGTGTAATAGAGGCAACAAGGAGAGAGGTTTCCATGCTTTGCAGGCCGTGGGTCTTGCTCACCTGGTGGGTAGGAAGGAAGATGAAGTTATTAGGAGAGATAATTCACATTCCTGTTTCTCAGCACTCCAGTTCTTGTGCTTTTTAACTCCTCTAGTGCTGCCAGATGGGCTTGGAGCACCTTGGTAGAACGTGGCACCAGATGTGCCACTGTGTCCTGGTGGGATTGTCTTCAAACACTGAGAGGTTATGCTGGGAATGTCATAATCACCTCTTCTTTCTGGTGTGCTGATGGGGTTCTGGTGACCTCCAGTCCTGTTGGTGACAACCCTTGGAAGGGTTCATCTTTTCAGGATGTGTTTGAGGTACCCCAAGGGAGTTCTCTTCCAGCTGTGCTGGGAACATCCCTGGGGAGTTTTCTTCCAGGTGACATGGAGGTAGGTCAGGCCATTACTTGTCTAACAACCCAGTAAATCTAGTGCAGTGCTCAGTTTGCCAAATATTTCCCTTCTCTTGTCCTCAACCAGTCACAACTTTTATTTAAAATTGCTTTTGCCTGGGCAGAGCTGCCCTGGCACTTACACACTCTGCCTAGAACAGCAGAATTCCCCCACTCTCCAGCTTCTGGCCAGGCATGATGGTTGCCTTATTCTTGCTTTTCAAAAACATCCCATGTTTCCCCTGCCATGGGAAAAGCTTGGGAGGGGTGTTCAAGGACTGTGTTACCTGTATTTACCAAAGACAGCCATATAGCTGTGGGGTTGGTAAGATGGGAAATCCAGATGTTTTAAGAACAAAATAAGATATTTCACAAGTAAAAAGGTCATTCATCAGTGGCAGTCCCCATAGACCTGCTGTCTCCTCTGGGCATTCAAAGAACATCAAAACCAAGGATCAGGAGTTGGAGTTTACAGAAGAAATTCTTCCTTGGGAGGGAGGTGAGGCCCTGGCACAGGGTGCCCAGAGAAGCTGTGGCTGCCCCTGGATCACTGGAAGTGCCCAGGGCCAGGCTGGATGGGGCTTGGAGCAGCCTGGGACAGTGGAAGGTGTCCCTGCCCATGGCAGGAGTGGGAGCTGGATGAGCTTTAAGGTTCCTTCCAACCCAAACCATTCTTAGATTCCATGAGATTCCACTCCTGAAGAATCCAGGCATGATCCCATTGCTTTTCAAGCTGTAGGATCTTAGCAGATACACAGGACTGCAGGAGGAACTGGAATTACCCCTGTGAGCAGGAACTGCAGCTCAGGACCAACACAAAAGACAAATTATTCGGGATGACTTTTATGAGGAAGCCAAACATTTTACGAGGAAGCCAAACATTGCATGAAATCCAAAGGCTGGAAAGCCATGTGGACCAAAACTCCCCAAAGTCAGGGGCTTTCAAAATCGTTTTGCTGGCAGCTAAGCCCTGTCTCAAATAAGACACAGCTCCTAAGCCCCTTTGTGCATCTGGACCTTTTTCCCACTCCTGGGCTCAGGCAGGGAGTCTGTGATGGAGCAGGAGAGGGAACCAGGTCTGTCAGACTCCAGGGTGGGTCTGCGATGGGTGGACACCTTGCCTCTGGCTGTGCTACCTGTGAGTGGCATGAAATGAATCTTCAAAGGGCTCTGTGGATCCCCTGCCTTCTCTCATCTCAGTGGGGGCAGCTCCTGGGTCTTTGCTCTCAGACAATGGCACCACGGAGTGGTTGGCACACACAGATATTCTGTGCCACTCTCAGCTTTCCTGATTTTTTTTTTTCCTTCCCCTTCTTATTTTCTCCCCACTCTTTTCCTTCTAATTTAGAGCTCTAGATTAAATTCGACTTAATTAGAAGGATTATACATCTTATAAATTTAATATTTAATATGCAAGCATAGGCTTTTATTAAAGGTGTCCTAGGAGGAATGGTAATAAGTTATGGCACAATAAATAGTTGGGCGGAAATGAGTGTGATAAAGGACTGGAACTTCTGGAGAAAGGGAGGGGAGAAGGGGATGGGAATGCTTGGGGAACATCTCTGGTGGCTGCTCAGAGTGCTGTTGTCATCTCTCTGCTGCTCACATAGTGACCCTTCCAAAAGCAAGTGGAATTTTCCTTCAGCACAGACAGCAGAAAAGATTTGAGAGGCCAGGGAGGCCAGCAGGGAGGGAAAGATGTGGGGAAGGTCAGGAATTAAAGATCCCTGCAAAGAGAAGAAACTCTGGTGTAGGATCCTGACCGAAAGCCACAAGTAGGAGCTGTGAACTCACTGTCTCCAGAGCAGATGGAGGAGACAATTTGGGCCTGGTTGGGGTTTATTTTTTACCCATCCAAGTCTCCTTCAAGAGCCAGGGCCCAGTTGGACCTTTTAAGGAGAGCCTGTAGGGGAACTAGAACATCCCATTAGGCTGGTCCTGTTGTCCTTCACATCCGCTTTTTCCAGAGCTCATTCACTTCCTGTGCCAGGGACAGGAGGTGGGTAGTGGAGGGATGGATCCTGGTGCATCTTCTTGAACCCTGGGTCCCTTTGAGCTGAGAGCTCAGGTGGGATTCACCTCTTGGAGTGTCTCAATGGTGGGTGGCTTGTGAGCTGTGTTCCCTCTGTAGAGAAGAGGGATCTAATTAACACTGCCATCAGGCTGTGGGTGTGAGTCACGGGGCCAGGAGTGGGTGTTTGCTTTAGGATGACACAACTTGCACCGTGAGTTCTGCACAGGAGGCTTCTCCAGGGCCTCTGAGGGATCAAAGGCTTTGTTTGTGCTGGTAAATAAAACAGGGCCAGGGATTTGCCCTCTTCAGCCCTGAGGGCAAACAGAGCAGTCTGAATCACGCTTGGCATTGTCTGTGAGAGCTCCAGCAGGTCCCTTCACCTGTGGCAGGATATTTAACAACAAAATAAAGTGGATGCTCTGGCTGGTGCTTGGTACCACACCCAGTCCCTTTTTGTTTCTTAGGGCAGAGAAACCACTGCTCAACCTTGCTGTCCATGCTAAAGGCACTCAGGTGAATCTTTCCCCTCCTGTCAAATCATCTTCACCACCAGGGTTGTCCAGCCCTGGCACAGCTGCTCAGGGCAGAGTCCCCATCTCTGGAGGGATTTAAAAGACATGTAAATGTGACACTTGGGGGCCTTGGCAGTTCTGGGTTACTGGTTGGACTCGATGATCTTGGAGAGCTTTTCCAACCTAAATGATTCCATGCTTCTGTTCTGTCTAGATGCCAAGGCAGAGCTAAGTGAAGGTACATCTGGGAGAAAAGGGTTGGGAAGGTGCTGTGGCCCATCAGTGAAACACCTTAAGGGGTGTCTGGTGTTGGGGTGGGGAAAGAAAGTGCCAGCATGCAACTGGGAGCTCAGGGTGAGGGTTTGGGGAGTGCTGGGGAAAGGCTGGAGGTGTGGGGAGAGGTGTGTGATGGCAGAATGGGTTCTGGTGTATCTCACAGAACCCCAGAATCACAGAATCCCAGAATCACCGGGTTGGAAGAGACCTTCAAGATCATCGAGTCCAAGCCATGCCCAACTCCTCACCTAAACCCTGGCACCCAGTGCCACATCCAGGCTTTTTTAAACACATCCAGGGATGGTGACTCCACCACCTCCCCAGAAGCCATTTCAGGACTTTATCACCCTTTCCATGAAGAACTTCTTCCTCATATCCAACCTGTATTTCCCTTAGTACAGCTGGAGGCTGTGTCCTCTCGTTGTGTCAGTTCCTGGAGAAAGAGCCCAAGCCCAGCTGAGCACAGCCACCCTGCAGGGAGCTGTGGAGAGTGCTGAGGGCACCCCTGAGTCTCCTTTTCTCCAGGCTGAACACCCCCAGCTCCCTCAGTGGTTCCTCACAGGGTTTGTGTTCCCAGCCCCTCTCCAGCCTCGTAGCCCCCTCTGGACGTGCTCAAATGTCTCCATGCAAACTGGCAAAAAAACCTGAGCCCATTGTCTGTGAGGGTGACTGGGATGGGAAATGTCCTGGCTGGTGGATTTGTGACTGGGAGAACCTCTGGGGCCGAATATGCCATGATTTTAAGAGGCCAGCCAGGGGAGAAGGCACCTCTTCCTGGAGGTGAATTCCAGCCAAGGTTTTGGGGAATTGGAGCAACTCATTGGAGTGGTCATGCCTCACTTCATATCTGTACTTTCAGGGACCATCCTCTTATTGTGCCAAAGCCTTTCCCTCCCACTCACCTGGGATTTTCTCAGCCAGACTAAACCTTCTCCAGCACTTCCCCTCTATTTCTGTGTGGGAAGCTGCTCTCTGGAGGGTGTACCTGAATCCTGGTCTCCTTGCCCACACTCAGGATTCATCTCCATGTGTCCTAGTCTGGCTCTAGGGGATGAACAGGATGTAGATAAATCTGCCACCCATGTGACAGGCAAGCCAGGCTTCAGGGCTTGTGCAAATAAACACCTTTTTATTTCCATCTGGGGTGGGAAAGCTGCCCTTGACAAGAAGGGAGTTAAGGAGCCATGTAAATACACAATTTTAGGCCCTTTGGATTTATGCAACTGAGCTGCCAAGTAGCTGGAGCCATCTCTGGTTGCTCTGGTCAGCAAACAGGGCAGTTGTTATCTCCACAGATGGCCCCCCCTGGCCCCCCCATGCCTGATATTTGTAATTACAAGCAGGGATTATGCAGGAAGGAGATGGAATTGAGTATGAAAACCCAGCAGGCAGCAGGGGAGCTTAGGCACCGGCTGGTTCCTCCTGATGGAGGCAGAGATAGCACCAAGCCCTGTGAGCAGGCTTGGGGTGCATATGTCAAACCTTTAGGGATCCTGATAGAGGGATTAAAGCCGGGAGGAGGAAAGGGGGGAAACATCTGATTAACATTTCTGATGCATGCCCAGGGCTAACATGGTGTGCTAATGAACCCGGGTGTAGCAGCAAAGCTTTCTTAGTGCCCTCTGCCCTGAACAGCCTCACAGGGAAGCTGGACATGGACAGAATTTAATTCCTGCCTTTTAAAGTACAGCTTTGGACCCTTTGACAGGGACCTGGTGGTGACACAGCCTCCAACCTCTCCATGTCCTTGGGAAGTGGGATGGTGGAGTCAGCAAAGAATCCTCCCAGGGACCAACACAAGGCACCAGCTTCAGGAAACACTTTATCTCCTTCTTTCCCTGAAGGAGTGCAGTGGGGATGTCAGTCCTCACTCACACCCTGAGGGTAAAACAAGTACAATTTCCTAGGGAAGCTGTAAGGTGTTCCTGCAAATAGCCAGGAATGTTTAACTACCTCAGGTTTGTAGGGCTGTAGGAAAAAGGACATCTAGGCCTTTCACTGGGATACCTGCCATGGCTGAGGAGGTCATTATGATCTCCTCAAAGATCAGGATAATGAGAGCAGACTGCTCAAGTGCAAGGCAGGAAGATCCCTTTGGGCTGGGAACCCAAAGCTCCCTTGTCTTTGGGCAAGAAGACATTCCCTTAGGATGAAGACACCTGGGGAATGTCAGTCTTGGCGGGGGATGAGGAGATCATTCCATCCTGGAGAGCTGCAGCAGGCATTTCCCCCATTTTGGGCTCCAGCACCCCTCACTGGGACACACTGCCCTACAGACAGCAACAAACTCCCCTTTTCCTTCCTTCTCTCTGTTCCCCTGCCAAGGATTGGGAATTCCTGCCTGACAGGGAATAAAATCAGACAGAAGATATGGGTGACAACTCTCTGCTACATGTTTTTATCAGGAGAGGGAAAATTTATGGCAAAAGAAAAGGAGGAGGAAAGAGGGGGAAGACAGTGTGTGGGTCCAAACCATGTTTGCAGTTTCCTGCATTGTCTCTTTTCCTCAAAGCATCCAAACAAGACAACAGGAGCTGATGATTCAATAACGCAGAGCCAGGAGACAATGGGGGGAAGAACAACAACAAAGTGAAGAGGGTTTTAATAACCATTTATTGAGGCTGTAATTAAATTTTGGTGTCTGTTTGGAAAACAAGAATCTCATTTTGTGCGTGCCCCTGTCTCCCCACCACATCTGCACCCGTGTTTTCTCGTGGGCAATTACCGAGCATGCTGTGAGCTGATTAGCAAATACAGGTGTGGCAGGCAAGGGAAAAGGGAGGAGGAGAGGAGAGGATGAGGAGATTTTTCCAAGTCTGGCACCAGCCCTGTTCAGGTGGGAAGCAGGATCCTGGAAACAAGGTGTGGAACCAGCTTGGGATGTGAGAGAGATGAGGGAAGGTATGGAGAGAGGGGAATGGCAGGGCTGACCCCTCATCTCAGTGGTTGTCAGCCAGGCAGACTTAGCTTGGAAAAGGGATTCAGTCCTTGTAGAAAAGCAAAAGGATGCTGAGAGTTGTGGCACCAAGGGTGCTACAGTCCATGTGCTCTCCATGTGGGCTAAGGAAAGTTTTTGTGTGGCTCAAGAAGCTTTTCATAGGTCTTGTAAGATATGCAATGAATCATAGCAGGGCACATGCTGCGAGGCTGAGGGCACGTGGTACAGTTATTTACACAGTTATTTACACAAATCTCCTCTCCTTTCTTCCCAACCCCAGCCTGATGGGCTCAGGCGGTGTCCATGCCATCTCCTCAACCCTGCCAGGGCACTGCTGTCAGGGTGAGGGTGGCATTGGCTCAGGCTGTGCCAGGGGCTGTGCCAGCAGCTGTTTTCCTGGCCCTGCACGTTGTGTTTTTACAGCTCAGCCTCAGAGGTGGAGGTTTTTGCAGAGGGATGAAGAGCACACCAGGAGAACAACACCCTGCCCACATGGAAAGCCATGGCAACCCTGGGCTAACACAGCTGTGGCCAGAAAATGGCAGACAGAAACATGCAGCTCACTGTCTCTCCTAGACAGAATTTCACTTGGAGCTGCTGTTTTCCAGTAGTTGTCTTTCCTCCTTGTGCTCTCCCTTGATGAAATTCAAGGGATGAGCAAGGAAAAGTTCACCCCAGCTGGACCAGGCTTTCTGTGGGACTAAACCAGCATTTCCCCCATCACAATCTGCTGCAGGGCTCCTTGCCTAATTTCTCCTCTTCATTAGAAGGCACAGCAGTAACACTGCTCTGGTCACTGCCTCAGAGCCCATCACCTCCTTGCATTAGTTCTGCCAGCTAATTGCCAGGAGCTGGATGGAGGAGCTGCTCCTGGTCCCTGCCAGAGTTTTCCCTGGACAGAAGGGCTGCACTCGACCTTCATTTGTATTCTGGAAGCACCACTCACTTAGCAGTATCTCCTGCCATCAATAAACCAATGCAAACAGAGATAAGCCAGATAAAGAGAAAGTAGGTCACTTCTGCAGCACAATGACATCCAGCTCCCTTATTCCTTACACAGCCTAAAAGTTAACTCTGTCTCCCATCACAGCATTTCTTTTCTTTTCTCTTCCTCCTCTTTGCTCAGAGTGACCAGGGAGCTGGGGCAGGGTGTGAAACCCTCCCCACAGCCCTGCCATGCAGCAGGCTGAGGGCACCTGGAGGGTGTTCAGCTGTGTGGTGGAGGAGCTGGTGGAAGGGTTGCTGTTACTCATAGATTCCATAAACTCTTTGTTGCTTTTTTACCAATGGAAGCACTGGAAAGCTGCTTCCTGGTAATGGCTGGGGGAAGCTGGCTTTGGGCCTCTCAAGGGCTGCTCTGCTTGGTGGCATCTCCACCCATGGCAGGGATCATTTGGATCATTTTTAAGGTCCCTTCCAACCCCAGCCATCCCATGATTGTGTGAAGGACACAGGTGCTGTGTATGCAGGTCCTGTATTCCCTGCTGTGTCTCTGGAAAGGGCGTCACAAACTCTTCCTTCAGTATTATCAGCTCACCTTTAAGCCTCCATGTTCATTTATCTGCTTCTGGTAGTGAGATAAGATTTCATTCCAAATTGTCAATTATATCATTGACTTCTTCACTGAGAGCACTGAGAGCTGGTTAGTGTCCCATAAAATGTCACTCCTGTAACATGAGATGACGATGGCTTTCTCTGGATGTCACCTGAGGCCACTTTTGGGCTAGTAGCCCAAGGTGAAGCTTTGTGTCCAAGGTACCACCACCAGACACCTCAGTTATCTGTAATTTTACTATCAGAAGGTATCAGTGGTATTTATTGGCTGTTGCATAGATTTCAAGTGTTGTTATAAAAACAGAAGGACCTCTGGAGATGCTTCTAAGACCTTCTAACCCTGCAAGCATTATCTCAGTCTTGGATGATCTCCAGGAAACAAGACAAGCGAAGATGATTCAGTGCTCCTTTTTGGAGATTTCTGTAAGTGCTCTCTTCATTAGCATAAATGCTTATGGGAAATACATTTTAAAATGTCTCATTTAAAAGTTTGTTCCTACAAAAAGGGGGTCCTAAAAGCGACCCTCATCCATCCAAGAAAACAGAAATTACACCATAGTATTGGGTATATCACCAGCTTGAACAGCAAATAATCTCTTCTCAGTGCTACCTCTGCAGCAGGAAATAAACGAATTTCAAATTAAAAATATAAAATAAATAAATCTCAGAAAGCAGCAGCTATGTTTACAGGTATCAATCAAAGCATTTGTCTTGTGCTCTGAGCCTTGCTGAAGATTCCAACTTCTCCCAAAAGCCTTTGTTGTGCCTCTCCCAAGCAGTTGCCTCTTTGGCGCCTGAGGAAGGACAGAATACCTCGAGAGGAGATTTCTGGAGGGTCTTATCGAAGCTCTGAAACACCTGTGTGTGTCCTGAGATGCCCCTTGCACTCAGACAACCTCAGTTTGTGACCCTTTTAGCACCATCTGCCCTCCTGACACCCACTGTCTGTGTTTCAAAGGCAGAGGGGGAGCAGCAATGCTCTGGTTCTTGCCTCAGAGGGGTGATGTGGAATTTTCTCCACCCTTTTCAAGGAGACTTGGGGACTGGCACTTCCCACAGGGGAGGGCTTGCAGGACAGGGTGGAGAAAATATCTCAGTATGGATGGGCTTCCTATTTGGGCCTGTAACCCCTTAGAGGAGCCATCCTCATGTCTGTGTCAGCTGTGTTTCTTCTAGAATGTTCATCTTCCCATCAAATTTGCCTTTTCCAACAACCCTTCAGCCAGGTGGGCTCCTGGGCCAGCAGAAATGCCATGGAAGCCTGTCTGTAGCCAAAGGTTAGGAGAGAGGGGAGGCACCTGGCTGCACATCCCCTCCCCTCTCCTTCCTTGGCCTCATGGCTGGGTAGCCACCTGCATGGCAGTCGCTCAGATAACCTTTTCTGAAATCTCTCTTGAAGTTCCAGGCTCGTTTAGGTCAAGTGTAGGGAGCTGGGACAAGAATCCCTGGAATTTTGTGCCACATTCTATCCATCCACTCTGCCTCTTGTCCTTCATCCAAGCCTGCTGCTCCACCGTGTTTGCCACTACCAAACTCCCCAGGAGGCAGTGAGGAACTGCTGCCACGTCCTGCCACATCCTGCCAGATCCTGCCACATCCCAGATTTGGTGTTGGATCATCCCTGCAACCACTTTATCTGCTCCTGCTCTCTCCAGGCCTGTTTGGAAATCAAGCTCTGCCGGCAGCACGCGGTGTGGGCACGTGCCCGGTCTGGCAGTGAAACTTCCTCCAGAAGCTCTCCCACCTTCCTCCTATGTTAATATGACCCTGATGGCCTCATTAGTTCTAATTTGTTTGGCCACCAGATTTAGATGAGTATTCCAGGGATAACATGAGACCTGGGGAGTGCAAACAGCAACTAATTAATGCAGTTAAAATTCCTGCCCAGGGTGGCTGTGGAGGAGGAGGAGGAGGAGGAGGAGGATGGTGCTGGAAGGCAGATTTTTGTCTACCTGGATGCTGCTGGGCACAGCCACAGATTCACAGCTTCTGCAGAGGCTCAGAGCTGGCAAACATCATCTGCAGCTTGGTCTGGGGGGAGCTCAAAGAAACCCACCCCCAGAAATCAGCAAGGCAGGAACAACACCTCAAACATCAGGAAAAGCACAGAAATGTAGGGATCAATCCAAGAGGTGATATTGGATATTGGAGAAATAGGATAGAGGGGAAAGGACTCTCTGCCCAGTTTCTCTGGGGTTCAGGAAATTCACTTTAGTGGGCTGCAGAAGCTGGTGTCAGACAGCATCCTGCATGTCAGCACAGCAGAGGGAATCTGCACCTTCACGTGAAAATGTGGGTGTGCATGAAGGAGTCTCGAGAGGACAGAATGCTGGCCAGTGCAGATTTTCAACTTTAAAAGATATTCCCAGTGGAAAAATAGCTTCAAATGCTTCCTCCTTTGCATACCTTTGCTCTGTCACAGTCCCCGGGGTGTCTTGCTTGGAGTCCTCTGATAAATGTGGGGAAAATAAAACAGAAAGCAGATGTACTAAAGGGCTTTTTTGTCTGAAGAAAAGTCTCTCAGAAATAGTTGGTCTGTCCTGGACTGTG
Organism: Phainopepla nitens; assembly: GCA_013400175.1. Classification (NCBI taxonomy): domain Eukaryota; kingdom Metazoa; phylum Chordata; class Aves; order Passeriformes; family Bombycillidae; genus Phainopepla; species Phainopepla nitens. The sequence continues at coordinate 296,601 of VXBQ01001354.1, forward strand.
TTCTTGTGATAAAGTAAATATCCTTCCTTCCTTCCTTCCCTCTGTAGCTTCTTGAGGACTGGATTAAATCACTGCAGCCCTTGGATGGACAGGGTGCTCCCTGCTGCTCAGTACAGAGCATTCTGGTTCAGACCTTGCCTGTGGCCACAACATTTACTGGCTGTCTTCCAATCTGAACCCTCTTCCTCCTTTTCTTCCATATTTTCCCTGCACTTTCACACTCATGTCCCTCTTTCTGCCTGGAACAAGAGGTGAAAAAATGGGGGACTGTCAGAGCAGCAAGTTGGCTGATTTAGCTTGGATTTTATTGCTCCTGAGAAAGACTCGTGCAGTCCCCAGCACTGGTTTGCTTTCATTGAGGGCTGCATTGAAACTTTAGCCAAGTTCTGGGACAGAGGGACTCGAGCCCTTCTCCATCTCCTACTGTGTAAATATTTTTTTTTATCCTAATGAATTAGTGGCTCCTCCAAGAACAGCGATGCTTGAAAAGAAAAATGTATGGGAGACTTCCTACCTCGTATTATCTGCTCCCAAAACACTGAGATTGCTGTGAGCCTTAACTGTATCACAGAACATCATCTCACCTCTGGCCCACTCCTGTGCTCCTCCTCACTGATTTCATCTGGTGTTAAACACTGCTTTGCTCTTGCAAGCTGAGAACAAACCCTCTGTGAGGCACTTCAGGGAAATTCCTCTCCTCTCCANTATGGGAGACTTCCTACCTCGTATTATCTGCTCCCAAAACACTGAGATTGCTGTGAGCCTTAACTGTATCACAGAACATCATCTCACCTCTGGCCCCACTCCTGTGCTCCTCCTCACTGATTTCATCTGGTGTTAAACACTGCTTTGCTCTTGCAAGCTGAGAACAAACCCTCTGTGAGGCACTTCAGGGAAATTCCTCTCCTCTCCACGGAGCTACGGCCTCGAGCACCAGGAGAGAGGCAGTTCACTTCTCCCTGCACGTTTCCTGTGCTGTTTTGGTTGTGGCTGGTTCCAAGAACAATAAAAGGTCTATATTTTACAAGGTTTTGCTCCACTGACAGGATAAGGATCTCATCTCTGTGACAGAGATGGCAGTGGTTGGGAGTTTTTGACTCTCCAACCCACCAAGTAAAGGCTCAGCTGGGCTCAGATTCTCCCTGTGGTTTTAAGCTGGGGAAGGCTGAGATGAGGGTGGTTCAGCCTGGAGAAGAGAAGGGTCTGAGGAGACCTCAGAGCTGCTTCCAGTGCCTGAAGAGGCTCCAGAAGATCTGGAGAGGAACTTGGGACGAGGGATGGAGGGACAGAACAAGGGGAAATAGCTACAGCTGACAAATACCAGGGTTGGATAGGA
>VXBQ01001354.1:298686-372268 GCA_013400175.1 Phainopepla nitens
GTCCTCTGATAAATGTGGGGAAAATAAAACAGAAAGCAGATGTACTAAAGGGCTTTTTTGTCTGAAGAAAAGTCTCTCAGAAATAGTTGGTCTGTCCTGGACTGTGTTCTTGTGATAAAGTAAATATCCTTCCTTCCTTCCTTCCCTCTGTAGCTTCTTGAGGACTGGATTAAATCACTGCAGCCCTTGGATGGACAGGGTGCTCCCTGCTGCTCAGTACAGAGCATTCTGGTTCAGACCTTGCCTGTGGCCACAACATTTACTGGCTGTCTTCCAATCTGAACCCTCTTCCTCCTTTTCTTCCATATTTTCCCTGCACTTTCACACTCATGTCCCTCTTTCTGCCTGGAACAAGAGGTGAAAAAATGGGGGACTGTCAGAGCAGCAAGTTGGCTGATTTAGCTTGGATTTTATTGCTCCTGAGAAAGACTCGTGCAGTCCCCAGCACTGGTTTGCTTTCATTGAGGGCTGCATTGAAACTTTAGCCAAGTTCTGGGACAGAGGGACTCGAGCCCTTCTCCATCTCCTGCTGTGTAAATATTTTTTTTTATCCTAATGAATTAGTGGCTCCTCCAAGAACAGCGATGCTTGAAAAGAAAAATGTATGGGAGACTTCCTACCTCGTATTATCTGCTCCCAAAACACTGAGATTGCTGTGAGCCTTAACTGTATCACAGAACATCATCTCACCTCTGGCCCACTCCTGTGCTCCTCCTCACTGATTTCATCTGGTGTTAAACACTGCTTTGCTCTTGCAAGCTGAGAACAAACCCTCTGTGAGGCACTTCAGGGAAATTCCTCTCCTCTCCTCTCCACGGAGCTACAGCCTCGAGCACCAGGAGAGAGGCAGTTCACTTCTCCCTGCACGTTTCCTGTGCTGTTTTGGTTGTGGCTGGTTCCAAGAACAATAAAAGGTCTATATTTTACAAGGTTTTGCTCCACTGACAGGATAAGGATCTCATCTCTGTGACAGAGATGGCAGTGGTTGGGAGTTTTTGACTCTCCAACCCACCAAGTAAAGGCTCAGCTGGGCTCAGATTCTCCCTGTGGTTTTAAGCTGGGGAAGGCTGAGATGAGGGTGGTTCAGCCTGGAGAAGAGAAGGGTCTGAGGAGACCTCAGAGCTGCTTCCAGTGCCTGAAGAGGCTCCAGAAAATCTGGAGAGGAACTTGGGACAAGGGATGGAGGGACAGAACAAGGGGAAATGGCTACAGTTGACAAATACCAGGGTTGGATAGGAAGAATTTTTTGACTGTAAGGGTGGTGAGGCCCTGGCACAGGGTGCCCAGAGAAGCTGTGGCTGCCCCTGGATCCCTGGAAGTGTCCAAGGCCAGGCTGGATGGGTTTTGGAGCAACCTGAGAGAGTGGAAGGTGTCCCTGCCCACAGCATGGGGTGGAACTGGATGAGCTTTAAGGCCCTTTTAAATCTAAGCCATTCCATGATTCTGTGATAGTCATTAATCAGTGGCATAATGAAACATGGAAGTGCCCCCAGAGCCAAATCCCATGATCCTGCTTCCAGCACAGATCCTGCTGTAGTTAAATTAACTTGTATCAAACCAGGGATGCTAACAGCAAGCCATACATCAAGATTATGTCTTCTCTATTAATTAAGTCGAGGTCAAAGCCCTTCTGCAAGCTCAGGCTCAGCACTGTTAAGGACTCACTTAGACACAAATGGTGCCTGAGCTCTGGAAACACAGCAAGAAATGGGTGCACAGGAGGTTTTGTGTGGGTCCCAGACCTTCATTTTTGGATGTATTTATTAGGTGTGGGCACTGTGGGCTGGTCTCTGTCCAGTTCATGGGCACATGTGTTGGCTGCAGTTCTTCACTTGCCCCTTTCATGAAGCTCCTTCCAAAGGTTTTATGTGTAGGTGTTTATGGCCCATGGTGCTGCATGGATGGGACACTGAATTCTCTGAGGAGATTCTCCCCAGCTCTGAAACTCTGGATTTGCTCCTTTTTCCCAGTTTGAGCCCTCAGTTTGGCAAGGCTGAGAGCCAGCACTGTCAGGGAAAGCAGACAGAGCATGAATAAACGCTCAGCATTTCGCAGTTTGAACATATCCTTAAGTTGCTTCTGCTCTCTGATATCTCTTCTGCACTGTTTGAGCAGGATCCTCACCATCTGGGCAGCATAAAAATACCCCCAAATCCACCCACATCCAGATCCCGAGCGTGGCTGCCTAGTCTGGTACCTTCACACACCTTCTCCCACTTTCTCTGAAGGACAGAATTCTCTTTTCAGGAGACAACAGCAGCCCTTGCTCTCATCAGGTCGCACTGCTCATCATTAGCTGTCATCACACAGCATGGGCCAAAGTACAGCTCAGCTAAAGCAGGGCTGACAAAACTGCTGGAGGATTCATTAGAGCTGACCATCCTGGGGAGATGAGCACCTAAAAAGACACTGAGGTTGAATTCATGAGCTGGTTGTCTAGACTCCTGCTTTAGCTGGAGCAAAACAGGTGCTTCCAGGGCATGATTAATTTCATTCTGAAGCAGACATCTCAAATAGGTCAGATGACTCATGTCCTGGCAGGGCTTATTTCTCTCTGCAGACTCTAGAGGTGCCTGAAGGTGACCACTGTGGCTGCAGACGACCAGTGTGATGCACATCAAACACCAGGTGAGATGAATCCCACCCCCAGACACAAATCAAAGCAGTGGACTTTGCACGCTGCAAGAAATAGGATTGTCTGTCTGGTCAGGTAAAGCCACTGGAAAGAGGTGTGGAGGGAGGTGAATTGAAAGAGATGTGGTCGAAGAACAAAAGCTTCTTGTGTTCCTGTTGTCTGGCAATTATTGCCCCAGGATCTGTATTTTCAGCAAAGAAGGCAGGGAAGCTGAGAAAGAGGGTGAAGCAGAGCCAGGAATGCTGGGGGCAGTGCAAAGGATCCAAAGAGTTCAGGCACTTCTCATCTCCACCATGGGCCACCCAGAGCATCCGAGGGCAGGGACAGAGCTGAAGGTGGCTCTTTGAGAAGACACAAACAATTTAAAGACACAAAAAATTTACTCTTCTTGCACAGTGAAGGGTAATCAGGGTGAAACTACTCAGAGTTTACAAACTGAGCTCCTTTCTCCACGTTCAGTGCTTCTGTCACCCTCCAGCACCAGCCTGTGTGTGACATGGGGCTACACCAGGGTGGAGGGGAGGAGGGACAATGACCTGCCACCCTTGTCCTGTTCAAGGAGTAGACTCTCACCACTCCTACAAGGGATGCAAACTCAGGCCTTGAGGTCTGGGACAGCAGCAGGTGCTGCCCAAAAGCACAGTTTGTGTCTGCAAGTGCATTTGGCAGCTGGGATGCATCTCCCTTTCATTGGTTTGCTCGAGGAAGGACCTTACAACACCCCCACTCTCGCTGTGCCCTGGAAAGTCTTGTCCATAAAAGAAGCCTTCCTGTGTGCTGGAGAACTGGCCTGTGTGCAGCCAGAGCAGTTCACAGCTCAGCTCCAGGTCTCCTGATGAGCTCCAGCTCTGGCATCCACCGTGGCTCAGCTGTGCTTGGCACGCACGAGGGAGGTGAGACGTCTTGGGACAGGTTTGTTCCAACTGTGCACCCTGGCTGCTGCCAGGAAATCAGCTCCAGCAGCTTATCTGACCATATGGGAACCTCCTGGGCTGTCTCCTTGGACTCTTGGCTTTGCAGAATTGTAATTCCCTCCCTCCTGTGGCCCGCAGTGAGAGCTGGCAGGGAGAGGCTTGAAGGGTGACCCTTGTATATATTTGAGATTGGAGATTTTGTAGGATTAAAACCCAAAAGGTGCTCACTTAAAATGTGTGAGATTTCACACACTTATGATGCCTTAAGTTTTAGCTTTTATATTTTTTTGGATTCTGTGCTGTTTTGGTGTGCAGTTCTGGGTTTCATATGAAGGGTTGGTGAGTTCTCTTCACAGAGTAGGGAGACAAAACAATTCCTTTCCAGCTGGGGACCAAGGACAAATTTTAGGCCCAAGAGTGGAAACAACAGTGAAGGGAGAGAGGGAACAAAGAGGATGAAGCTTCATAACCTGAAGCTGCAATTGGACAGTTAACTCCAATGTGCTTATGGACCAAAACCTATAAAAGTGTGAGGCCTCGTGACCAGGCATCCATTTTGTGACCATTGCGGGATTGCTTGGGTGTAGCCCCAAGGAATTCTTGCATGGCCCAAGCTGGATCCTTTCAATAAATACCTTTTTATTCTTTTACTCTGCCTAGTCTCAGTTTCCAGGTCAGCATTTCTAGGCAACACTTAAAGCCCTCCAATATAATCAAAAATATTACAAATATACTCATATATATATATAATGTATATTATGGAATAATTTTAATTTTTTTTTTTAAATCTGAATTTCTTCCAGCTCCCATTAGATTTTAGCATCTGATTCCATCACTGTGGGGGAGACCTTCCTTGTTTACCTGTGGGGTTATTGAGTGGCATGGCACCAGTCCAGGGGTCCTCCTGTTTCTCTCAGTGATTGGCAAAGGAACAAGTAAAAATATTCTCTCTGTCTAACACCTGAGCATCCTCCCCTACAAAGCCCAGCCCTGCTGTTGTCTGGGCACACATCCCTTTTGGATGAGAGCTTTTAGCTCCTCAGGAGCCTTTTTCTCCCAGGAGGAGGCCCATCCCTCCCAGCAGAATTGTTGGTTAGTTAAAGCCTAGTGTTTGAAAGGTTCAGATTCACTGTGCTTGGGCTGTAACTGCGATTCACACCGAGCAATCACCTTGTCAGCTGCCACAAAAACAAAACCCTGAATGGATGGACAGGGATGGGCTGTCACCAGAGCCCCAGGGATGGGCATTTGCTCAAAGGGAGATGTCATTCCTTGCTTGACAAGACCTAAATAGTCCCAGGAGCTGCTGGTCCTGGTGTGTGAGCACACCCAGGACTTCTCTCAGGCCTTTGCTCTTCCCTGATGTCTGACCCAAGTTACAATTTTGCCTGACACATTTCCTGCTCTGCTCCTTTTCCTGCAGCATTTCCACCCTTTCCCAAACTTGCCTTGCTGCTTTTTCTCACAGGTTCCCTCTGTGTCTGCAGATGAAGGTGAACACCCATTTTAGGAGCTCCCTGTGTGTGCCAAGAAGCAGATTCTTTCTGGTCCCAGGCTGACACGACCAGGGGTGTGAAGACAATGTTCTTGTCCTTGTCATGCACACAAGTTGAAGGCCAGACAAGCCAGGATTGTGATGATGGAGCAACTGCTTGAATGGCAGCACTGCCTGGAGCCTTCTGAGAGGAAAGAGAGGACACAAAGCCACCAACAGTCTGGCTGAGACAGGAGGTGGTGGGTGCAGCTTGCATGGCAGAGCTGAACTTCCCTGTCCCTAGTGTGAGGGATACTGGGAAGAACTCTTCCTCTAGAGGAGGCTGGAAAGGATGGAAAAAGAGGAAACTGAGGACTTGGAAGTGTTCAAATAATTTTAGGAACTCAGACCTTGACTGGAGAGGGTGAAAGCTTAAATACACAGAAAATTAACTTTTAATGGAAGTGTTCTGTTCACACTGGAAAGGAAAACTTGCTGTGTGGCCAAGGCTGTGCCCATCCAATGGGATGCAGTTCTCTCATCCAAAGTGCCTCTAAAGCAGGCCTGGGGTAAATTTGAAGGTGATTTGCTCCAGACTGCACCATCAAGACCAATCCTTTTGCCCAGAGTAAATCCAAAGAGGCTGCTCAGCCTCTCTCTGCCACCCCACTCTGCACTGGGTGGAATGGAAACGCAGAAGGTCCAAAGGGGAAAGCTTTGCAAGGTATGGAATGATGTTATATGGAATGTGGCATTTGCTGGCCTTAAACTGGCTGTCACACCAACAGAAAGGAGATTGCACCTTCCAGGCAGGGCTGGTCCTTTCCCTTTAGGGGGATTGGTCTGCCAAGGTCAACAGTGAAGCAAAAATTGGGGGAACTCATCAGTACTGCAAAGTTGGTTGCTTTGCCCTAATAGTTCAGTTACTGAGGTCATTGTGTTGTTTTGTTTGGAAAAGGGGCTTGGGGAGGTTTGCAGCATCCCCAGACTGCATTGCAGGTGTTACTGTGAATTTTTATACCCCTTGCTTTGTGCAGGAGACAGTTTCTCAGACAAGAATTTGTTCCAATTTTTAGGGGAAGTTCAAGCTTATCACTACTTTTAGTCCAAAAGACTTAATTCAGACCTAATGGTTACTCAGGGGAGCTGATGATTTAGAGTTGTCACCTCAGGTGACATGTCCCCATTTGAGATCAGAAGCATGGTGTCCACTGAAAAGCCACCATCCATAGAGTGACCTTCTCCCCAAAGGATCCTGAGAGCTGGGAATGTCTGTGAGGGCTGCCACTCAGGTTTTAGAGCTGAGCAGATGCAGCTGGGAGGTCGGGATGGGGTGAGAAAAGTGACTTTAGTGAAGTTTCAGAGAGGAGTCAGGAATAGAAGCAATGTCCCTTGGCCCTTTCTGGGATGAATCATCCTTGTAAATCCTCTTGCCTTGGCTGATCTGGTAAATATAGGGTGTGAGAAAGGGTGATTAAGTGACTTATCTGAAGTCACATGTGGCATTTATGGGATTTGGACACAATCCTAAACTGGCTCCACTGCTTTAACTCCTCTGCTTTCCCTGCTGTAGCTGTGACCCTGGAACCATGCAAACACCATCATGTATTAGAGCAGCAAAGAATAAATTCACAGCCAGCCCAGAAAATCAGCTCCCTAAGGAAATGCAAGATTAATCCCATACGGGAGAAGATGCAATCTAAAGCAGCTTGTTAATTAATTATTATTATTATTATCTTAACCAACCCAAGTATGGAGTCAGGGACACAAGTAAGGTTACAGATTTTGACAGATGCAGACTGATTTCTTAGAGCATCCACACCAGGCAGAGCAGCTAATCCCTTTCACAGAGGTGCAAATTGTTAATCTGATTTGCATGCTTGGCTGGCTGCTTTTGTCCCACCACTAGGCAACAAACAGGAGGAGCTGGAAGAGCTGGAATCGTTCAGCAGGAATTTGATAGCTGGACTTGATGATCCTAGAGGTCTTTTCCAAGCTGAATGATTCAATGAATCTGTGATTAGGAGATTGGGAAGTCATTGGAGTTTGATGAATAAATGAGAAGTTGTGACTCGGCTGCCACCTGAAATTAATTTTTGATTGACTTTGGAAGGCGTCTCTCTGGGGCTGGTTTCTGTCTTCTGAAACAAGGCAAACCAAAAAGAGGGGAAGGAGGTGGGTGGGGCTGGGGAGAGAAGGAATGAAATTAAACCAAGAACAGCTCTTAATTAAGGCCTAGGAGCACAGCTGAAGTTCCTGACAGGTGGTAGCTGGCTTTAGTACCTTGCAAGTGAACTCATTAAACACCAGCCTCTCTCTGCATTTTTAATATCTGTGAAGAAGGTGGTTGAGTCTCTTCTCCAAGGAAAACAAATCTGTTTAGTTTTATATTATATTTAAAGCAGTGCTAAAATTGGGACTGAAGCCCCAGTCCTGTTGAGCCAAAAGGCACAGCTCAATCTGATAAACAGTGACTTGTAACGAACTAAACTTTTTTCCCTCTCAGTGTCTTACTTATTGCTGATGAAAGTCGGTCTCCTATTTTATCTTTTAGTCTTAGGCAAGTGATTGTAGGGTCAGTTGGTACACTGCATCTACCAGATCTCCACCCCAAGAGCTCGAACGGGCAGCTCACACAGGGACAGCTTCAGAGAGGCACCGAATGTGGGTGGCTCTATCTGTGACCCCACCCCTTGGTATCAAAACTGGAGATGTTTAAAAATGAGCTTTTCCCTTCAGGCTCCTTCAATAACCACTTAAATGTGACTTTCTGCCTCTTGGGGTAAAATCCTATTGGTTTTGTTGTGTAATTTCAGGGCAAACTCCTGAGCAAGCTGCCAGTGGAGGACTTGTACTCAGCTAGATTTGGGAGCAAGAAGTGACACAACAAAGCCTGGGTGAGCCAGAGTGGGCAGATCCTTTGGAAGTCAAAGCTCCATGAAGTGGAGAGACCTTGAAGTGTGTTTTTCCAGCTGAGAAGAGCTTTGCAGACACCATGAAGTGATCACCCAACTCAGGGATTTCCACCTGCCCCATCCTCACACAGCCCCAGCTGTGGCAGCACAGAACGGTGCAAACATCTCCATCAGTTTACCCACTGCTGCAAGTCAATTGCAAAGCTGAGAATTGAACCAAGTTAAATTCCCAAGCCATGGACTTCCCCTCCTTCCCCAGGAAGATCCAGAGGTGATGTCTTGGTGTGATACAGCAATTAATCCTGCCTGATGCCTGGCTACCACAGCAAGTTTGATGGCTGCAGTTGGTGACACTTAGTTACCCAGAAGTGCTATCAGCTCTGTAACACAATTTGCAAGAAGTCATCATTAATTAATGCTAAGTTATGAAGCACTTCTAGGGAAAGTGACACACCAAATCGACATCAGTGCAAGAGGAGTTCATTATGGCTAATGTTACGACAATAAAAGACAGAGGAATTAATGATGAATTTCAATGTTAAGTATCACTTTTCCCATGCTTTAATGCGTTGTCTCAGGAGGGAGGGGGCACTTGGAGAGGAGCTGGGAAAGGACAGCATAATTTAGCTTGAAAAAAAAAAAACCCAAACCATTATCCAGCTTGTCTGTGTACAGAGAGTCTGAGCTGTGCTCTGTACAGTCACACTCACACACCCTACTGATCCTCAGCCCTGTAAACACACCCTAAAGTGCTCCCTCACATTCCACAACTCCCAGGAATCCCTCACAACTCTCCACATAGGGCAGGTTTGACATTAACAGACCTGTCTACAACCTTCAGCCTTGTTTTGATGGCTTAAGTACTCATCATTTCTCAAATGCTGCTGTGTCCATCCCACCCCACTGCAGACAGGCCCATCTTTCTCCCTGCCCTTCCTCTCTTCCCTCTTGCCTTTCCCCTCCAAAATCTCTGCCAGATCTTTAGTTTTTGCCAAATTCTGGTTTGTTTTTTTTTTTTGTGAATCCACCTGAATGAGTGTAAACCTGAGGAAGAAGTTGGTGATTTTAGGGGTGTGGAAACCTGAGGAAGAAGTTGGTGATTTTAGGGGTGTGGAAACCTGAGGAAGAAGGTGGTGATTTTAGGGGTTTTATGAATTTTTTTCAAATCTCTTCTCGGTTGGATTCACAGGGCAGCGTGGACTCTCAGAAAGAAGCCTCTCAAACATTGTAGTGAAGAAATGAAAAGTTTTCATCTCCACGTTGGTTTAAAATATAAAGGAAACCAACTGAAGAGCTGAGCATTGACTAACAAACGACTCAAGGTGTATCCACATAAATAACTGCACTGAAAACCTCTGAAGGTTTATTATGGCACCAAAAACTCCAAAGAAATTAGTCCCAGGGATTAAAACACCTCAGAATGATAAAGCCATATGTTTTATTTTAAGGAAGGAGGTGTTGGTTATCTTTCATTGGAAATTCTGGCTGAAACAAGCTTACTTTTATCACTGCTACCCCAAAATTGCAAACCTGCATGAGACTGTAGAGTAGAAACTGTCCCGCAATGGCCTGTGAAGCCAAACTGTGGCAATTGCTCCAGTTAATCAATTCACAAAGTGCTGCTGAGGTTCTGATCTCAGGCACAGCCTCACACTCTCCCCTCATCGCAAAGCCCTGCCAGATCAAACCCAGGAATTCAATATAAAACCCACTCCAGCACTGCAGAGCTGCACTTCTGACACAACACAACATTAATGCTGAAGTGTGTGACGGTGGCAGCCCCACTGAGCAGCAAATACACTTCTGTCCCGGGAACAGGCCCTAAAAGTAATAACAAAAATATGCAGGAAGCTGGGAAGATCAGATTGGAAACAAGGAGTTAGTTTGCAGTGGATCAGTGCTTAGATGCCTCACTTCTGCAGGCTGGATCCCAACCGCAGAAAACATGACCTCCTCCCTCTTCTTTGCCCCAAGGACACACAGCCACGAGCTTGGAGGTGAATGATTATAATTGCCCTCAGGAGAAGAGCCTGGAAGAGAAGAGTATTTTCATCTGCATTGTTCCAAATTTGGTGAGATATGAAGAAACTTCCTTTCTCCAATTATCTGAAAGAGAATGGAAGTGTTTTGTCAAACTGGATTAGGGTTGGAAGCTCAATGACATATCAGGAAAGTGATTTACCCAAGTGAATTTGGGGAAAGTCTTTTCCTTTGACTCAGTTTTTCCTCCTTTTCCTTGGGGTTTGATATCCACGATATCTTTTTAAGAGAACAGGGACATAAATAAATCTCACCTTCTCCTCTCTTTCAATGCCATGTGGCTCTGCACACCTGTTCCCATGTGTATCCCTTGGGAGGGTGCTCTGAATCTCTGTTGTCCCTTCCAAGGTGTCTTTCTACCCCAGCAACTTCCTTCTCAGCCTTGCCCTGCCATCAATTGACACCTCAGCTGATGAAATGCCTGAATATTTTGATTTTTTGCTCACTCTGAGACCTCTTCACTCCACTTTCCTGCCACCTGGACACAACCTCACCTCTTTGGGTGCACTTCTGCCCCGTGTGCTGCTGTCTCCTGCCCATCCCCACATCCCCCCTTGCCCACACGTGCACGCTGCCACAGTGGCAATGAGAGGGAGATTACAGCCACTAATTGCACACAAACAAGTGATTAGGGGGACAATTGCAAAGCACACCCCACCCTTGCACTAATTCTTCATTCCCTGCATGGAGTAATGCCCTTTTGTTTCCCTGGATAAGTCCCTAATGATGTTAGGGGGCATCCAAAGAACACGGTGGCACCAGGGTGAGCTCATTAATGAGATTAGCCGAGTTTTAATTTAGATGAAAAGCAGGCAAAGCAGAGAACAAGGCCTGTTATTATTTTGCATTACAAAAGGTGGGCTTGGGAAGCAGGGAGGCGTGGAAGCAGCTGGATGAGGGCTGGGCTCGAGACCTTGATGGAGGGACTGGCAGCAGATGTCCTGGTGAGTCGTTCCTGTGTTTCTGTCCTAGACTCGCTGACCAGCATATACCTTTAGGTTGAGGTGAGGTGGTGAAATTTTTACTTTATTTATTTTAATTTTTTTGGTAGAGCTATGATTTGACTTGGCTTCCCCAAGAAGTTATTGGGTGCGGGTGTGAAGCTGGTCTGGGTGCTCCTGGCTTTGAGCTGAGAGAATTACTGGGGGATGTTTGTCTCCATGACTGGGCAGTGACCATTCTGTATCTGCAGCTTTTTTTTTTTTTTTTTTTTTTTTTTTTGCCTCCCAAGGCTCTAGTGGTGATCCTGATCCCCGTGGCTCGTTTGACAGAGGTGAGATACTGAGTTGTTGCCTCGCCATGAGTTTAAAATGAGCCAGAGGCTCTCCCTGCTGATTTTCCTAATGCACCCAAATTTCTTCTCCTAAGCCAGCACTGAGGAACATCTCCAGAGAGAGCCTAAATGCCTTATCAACAGAATCTGTGATATCTGCTGCTGGGACTGAGGGTCTCTGATGTGCTTGTGGCCAGGGAAATTACCTTTACCTGCAGCTTGCCCACTCCAGGAGCTCCGTGCCAGGATATCTGAGGAGGCACTGGCCAGCCAAACCTGGTGCATGGGGTCCTGGAGCTGGAAAGGGCCTGTAACTCCTCAGGACTCTTCCTTTAAGAAGTATTCCTTTAATGAAGAAGACACCACCATCTGCTTTCCAATCCCTGCTGAAACACAACTCAGCTTCCCAAAACAAGCCCTCATGACTCCTTTCCCGTCTGCCCTCACTCTTCCTGTGCTTCCTCTCTACCCCCACCACAGATCTGGGATGGGTTTGTTAACCCACATTATCCCTTTGCTTTGCAGTACCAAGAGTTTGGCCACCGAAGGAGGAGTCAGACCTGTGCAAAACTATTCCCAGCTGAGCAGCTCACAAAACTCGGAGCAAAGCAAAAGAAATAAACACTTTGTAGGTGTAGAGTGGGGCATTTGAGACGTCCACTAGAATCAAAGCTCTTGGGAAATGAAGGAGAGAGAGACAGACATATCAAGAAGTACTTTAGCTGCATTTGCAAACTGTGGATGCCACCAGAAAATGGAAGGGAGGAGGTGACTCTGTTTCTGTCAATTGCTGGTTGGGAATTATTGGAGACTTTTAATGGCTTGCAATTAGCCCAGGTAGAAGAGGCCAACTACAAAAACATTGAGAGAGAAATCTGAAGAGCCCTCCACTCTTGAGCAAAAATTCAGCCTGGGAAGGAAAGATGAAGTGTTGCCTCTTTTTCCTGAAATGAGAAAGGACAAGGAAGAACAGCAAAATAGGGGAAAGATGCTGATATGCTCTAAAGATGAACAAGTTTTTCCCCCTTTGGCTCCACGAGGCCACAGAAACCACAGCATTGCCACGACAACCCTGGACCACAGAGACAGGAGAAACATCCTTTGGGGCTGACATTAATTTTAAATAAGCCTCTGTCTCCTTGCCTCTCACCTTACAGACAAATTGCTGTTTACACACTTGATTTCTTTTCTTTTTGAGCTTTTTTTTTTTTTTTCAACAGGAATGGGGCTGTGGGAAGGGGTTTCCAGTGTGCTGGGAGGGCTGTAAAGGGCGAGTCAGATAACGGGGTCGCTGAGGATCTGGAGTCAAAGGCACGAAGTGCAGGGCATTGATTTTTGTGTCTGTGCTTGTTAATGGCACCTCTATGAGCATGATGACTCTGGCCTTTGCTCGTGCCATCTCTCTGATGATATAATATTGCTTGTCTGGAATAAGGAATAAGATCCTCTGTGAGTTATTGATGAAGAGATGAAGTTCCAAGGAGGTCCAGCAGTGTTTCTGATGACCCTTTAACCTCCCCACCGCCTCCAAAACTCTGTGTTGGAAAAGCCATAAAGGATTTTTCTGTGTTGATAGAAGAGATGGGAATCTCACAGGGTCCATGCCTTAGCTCCAAAATCATCCACCTGCAGAACAGCAGGGAATAAACATAATTTGTAGCTCGAGTTCCTCTCATCTTGAGACAGATCCATCCCCTCCTATAATGGAGACCTTTCCCTGGTTAAATCTGAACTAAATCTCAGCAGGGAAATTTTTGCCAGTTCCTGTTTCTCTTCCTGCTGCAGCTCCCAAAGTAAATAAAAATATTGAAGACCTGTGCTCGACTTGCTTTTCTCTGCTCCACAAATGGGATTTGGGAAGAGGAATGGGGCAAGGGCTTGGTAGGAATAAATTTCTGTTGGGATGAAGAGCCTGGCACAGAGATGTCCTGGGAAGGTGATGCTCAGGGACTGTGGTACCTGGATCAAAGAAGGTTCCTCTGTCTCATGTCCCCATCTGGACTGGCTGCAGGCTGGGGGAGATGTGAGACAACAGAAGTGTCAGAATAACTCCTAAGATTCTCTGGGCACGACAGAGGAACCAGAGCACAGAAAAATCCCACCTTTGAGCATTAAATGAATGCCAGTTTTGAGGTGACAGCTCCAGCTGGGTCATGTTTATGGGCTTGACCACCACCACTCAGAGACCAGAGGTGATTGGAAAGGCCTGAAAGACTCACCTGGACTTTTCCAACACACGTGGAAAACCTCTGCTTTGACACCAGAGGTCAAATTGACGTTCAACCTGACCTGCCAGACCTGAAATACACTTCTTGGAAGCCAAAGCTTTTTTTTTTTGGATCACACATGAGGGGAAAGAAGAATCTGTGCTGCCAGGGAATGGTGTGGGGAGCACTCACATCATCCTAACAACTTACTTATGGCAGTGGTGCAGGAGAGGCACACGAAGCAAGGAGAAAAATCAAGCACATGTATCTGTCACTACATGCTTGTTATTGTCATCACTGGCTTTCTTGTGAGTATTTCAAGGCTTATTCTTTTGTCCTGAAGTTCCCTGTGATTCAAGGATAATCCTTGCATTAGAAGAAAAAAACTTGCTTTTTTCCTCTTTTTTTTTTAAATTGACTGAGATTTTTAGACTTTATCCATGATCCATGCCCTGCCCTTTCTCTAGAAGCCACAAAATACTTGTCCTAGCGTAACCTAATGGTGAAAATCCAGGATGCAAATAAAAGAAGCCCCTGTTATCACATTTTAATCTTTATTTAGTCAATCTCAAGCCAGTCTCTTGATGTTGAGGAACCTGGCCATGAGTTTGGGCTGCTGGCCAGGCTGCTGGAGGTGCAGTTGGCAGATGGCCTGTTGTCTCTGCTGGCAGCACACTGACCTGTCACACCAGGTCAGGGAGAGCAAAACACTCCCAGGCTGCCTAGTGTGGTTTGGGAAAATTCACTTTGCCTGGTGAACACTGCTGGGGTTTTTAAGAGCCAGAGAAAAGGGATAA
Source organism: Phainopepla nitens (assembly GCA_013400175.1). Classification (NCBI taxonomy): domain Eukaryota; kingdom Metazoa; phylum Chordata; class Aves; order Passeriformes; family Bombycillidae; genus Phainopepla; species Phainopepla nitens. The sequence goes on from VXBQ01001354.1 coordinate 312,942, forward strand.
AGACAGCAGGGAGAAGATGCTTCTGTTGAAGATACCTACATAGCAGCTCTGCTTTAATAGCATTAATTGATGTTTGACTTCAGTGGGAGCAGAAAGATAGAGATAAATGAACGAGCTGTAGAAAGAATGATCCTTGCTGGAGCTGCCTGGTAGGGAGAGACAGGGAAAGCACGAAGGTTAAAAGTCTAATGACAAGCATCCTTAATGATTGCTCTTCCTGTATTCCCTCTGGGTAACATTTCCTGAGTCTAAATTGTCTTAAAACCACTCTAACGTGGCTGAAACATTTCTAAATATAATTCAGCTCGACTAATGCTGAAGAATATAATGGAATTTCAGGAAAGAAAATCAAGTAAGTTTTTTAACCATTATATGTCTTTCAGGGCAGGCCAAATGGTGCATGAATTTGGGTAAATAAGGGGAAAAAAAGCCCTCTTTTTGGTGTCAGCTGGAGTGGAAGTTCACCTGTCTGCAGCAGTGCTGAGGCTCCCTGCAGGTTGTCTCCATGGATCCACGTGAACCCCTGTGCTGTGGCAATAACAGAAAACCCACCTGAAATCCTGGGGAAAAGAAAAATCCAAGCAGCTTGCTGAAGCAACACTAGGAGTTGTCACAGATGGTGATTTTTCAGGCAAACAGGTCTGTTTGTTGGTAGCCACAGGTGTACAGGGGAGGCTGCATCACCCCTTCTCCAGCAGCCTGAGCTCACTGGCTGCTCCAAAGCGATGTGGAGAAGCTGCAGAAAATGGCTTAAAAGCACAATTAACTTTCTGCAACAATAGCCTCTTTATTCTTCATTATGAAAAGGCCTGAAAGGGAATTTGTTTTCCAAGATAGATGTGAAATGAAGCTCTATCAGAGCAAGTAACCTTGCACACCAGACACAATAGCCGGTATCTACCCATCGCTTCCTCCCTGGCCCTCCCCAGGCACTGCACTGCAGCTCGCTGCAAGCCTGGTTTTGTCTGCTCCCCCTGCTTATAAAATACACTCATTAATAATATTTTCATTTCTTGGTAAAGCAGTAAAATAATAAATGTGCCTCTGCAGTTCCTGCCCTGCTCGGGGCCAGGCTCCGGCGTCTCACAGGCAGGAAGGTCGGAGCGGAGGGATGGATTCACGCCGCTGGGTTAGGGGCTCTTGGAGCTGCCACCCTCAGAAAATGCCACTGCCTCCCTTCCCTGAGCTTCCCATGCCCAGCCCCAAAGCTGATCTGTAACTCAGAGACTCACAGACAGCACAGATTTAGGGTGCGAGCACAAAATCCACCGGGTGGACCTATCTGTGCGTTTTCACTGCAGTGTTTGAGCAGTTCATGCAGAGACTGGCCAGGCTCATGCTTTGGCTCCATTTTTCTGCAGCAGATGTGAGGGAGCACACCTGAGACAGCTTCCCCTGTCCTTGAGGGACTTCAGACCCAGACCTGCCTCTAAACATTGCTACCTGGGTCTGTTTGTGCTTTCCTACCAACAAACGTAAGGATGATGTAGCTGCTTTTGGTATCATGGAAATATTTTCCTTTTTTCCCTTTGGAAAGCCTAGATGTAAGAACAAAACTGGAATGAGAGGGATACTGAAGAATAAGAATTGGGATTGCTAATTGCCATGTGGATTTCAGAACCAGGAAATAAAATTCATGCAAATATATGGGGAAAAAAAACCCAAAACAACAACAAAACCTTCACCAAAATCAATCAACTCTCAAATAAGGTCAGTCAAGAAAAGCTGATAACAGAAAGGTGACAGGGGACCTTTAGGCATAAAATCCAGTGGGGGAGACTCCAAGCACCAAAAGTGGGTGCTATTTGCAGAGTAACCAAAGGCTGTGGGTGCCTCACAGTAAAGGTTTTCTTAGGAATTAAGGTGGGCAGAGCAGGAGGGAAGGATTTGTTTTCCCAATCTTTGTCAGGGAGTCAATAGCAGGAGGGAGATGTGAGCTGTGCTTCCTGCTGGCAGCAGGACACTGGACACACCTCCCTGGGGAGCACCAGGGCTGGTGGCAGGGGACCCGACTCCACACATTCCAAATAAGGGGCTCAGTGGAATTTAAAGGGGAAGACATGGTAAAGATGCTGTGTTCCCCCATACCAAATTGATCAGGACAAGGTTTTTGGGCAACTTGTTCATGCAAGGCAGGAAAGGGACACACCTTTTGACTGCACTGTAACAGGACTTGGCTGCTAGCTCCCTGATGTCTAAAGACCTTTTCAGAGGTCTGACTTGTCTAGAGATCAGCAAAAAACAAGGTTTGCTCAGATCTGAGGCTGCTCCCTCCAAGAGTGCTCAGTCTCCCAAAGGCAGTGGTGCTGAAATGAGGGATGTGGCTCCAGGCACATCTGGGGGCACAGCTGGAGCTCTGTAGCTGAGGACAGCCCAGGGCTGGGGCAGCCAGGTGGGGATAGGCAGGAGAACAGGGCAGAGTTAACTGGAGCTGTTCCTAAACAGGGCCAGAGCAGTGCTCTGTTTACAGCAGTGCTGAAACCAAAATCCGCCAAGCAGGGTCACATTCTGTGTCTTGAGGGATAACACAGGCTAAGAGCATCCCATCAAGGGCTGCCTGATTCTGGTGTGGGGAAAAACAGCTGAGATGTGGATGAGAACTCTGCTCCCTGGCCCAGGAGATGATCCCTGGCCTGTTTTGTTTGGGAGCACAGCCCCAGAGTGGCAATGTCTGTGCACCAGCTCTGGCAAGTCAGCAATCAAGTCACTCTGCCTGCGTGACTGCTCAGCTCAAGTGGCTGCTGGCTGTCCAGGGCATGCATTCCTGCAGCAAGGAGCAGTTATTAAATCCTCCCAAAGCCCATGGGTGCTCAGATCCATCTTCTCTGGGCACAGAAATAAATCCCTGCTCCCTCCAGCAGGTAATTATTTGCCTGCTCAGGCTCCTTGTACATGCATGTGTAGTCGTGATTTGCATGTGGCCAAGGCTGTCAGTCCTCCCTGTGACTGTGCAGGTAAAACCAGCAGGGAAACACTGGCTGTGGCTGTCACCAGGCTGGGTTCCAACTTCTCCAGAGGTAGCTGCTCTCTGTCAAGGCTCAGGAACAGCCTCAGGGCAAGAGGGTAGGGCTGAGCTGGAGATCGCCAGGCAATATGTAAAAGCATCTGCAGGAATTTAAATGGGAAAGGGGGATCTCAGAGGATAGAGGGCAGGAAAAAGCAGATAAGAAAGCATGGGGACCAACAAGATTTATTCAGCTGAGACTGTGGCGGGATTCAGGCAGGATTCTCACATATTGCCACACCTAGAACCCCAGTTAGTGGATATTTGTAGTTTCTTAAACCTAAGCTAGGCTAAATAAGGAATCATACAGTGTGTGGATTCACCTAAACTATGTGCTGATATGTTGCCCTCTGGAAACATTGATTCCTACTCGCCTTGTAAAGCCAATGGGCTTTCTTACAAATTGTAAGACTTGACTACAGCAAACCAAGAGCCTTCCCTCCAGCCAGCCCTGCAGGACCCCATCCCTGCAGGGTGTGATGGGGAAGCTGTCCTGGTTTCAGAGATTGATATCTGAAGCAGGAGGGCCCCACCGACACCTTTGCAATCTGCGTCAAGGCAAGGAAAATTGCTGTCATGTTCAAGCTGTCTTGGAGATAAACTGAGTGGGTTTATTATAAACCTCCCGTGTGACAGAAATACTGCAGAAAGCATCTCTCTTCTCTGAAGAACAGGCACACAAAACTTGGAGTGGCAGCTCTTCTTTCCAGGACATTTTCAGGGCTGCCACAGGTCTTCCCAGTGCTCCAGCCTTACTCTGGCCTGGTGGGAGAGGTTCCACAGGCAGCTTGTGGACATCCCAATCCCACCTCCTGCTCCACAGTGGGCTGAGGCGCTCACTGGGCTTCATCATTTCTGTTTTCTGGGCCCAGCATGAGTGCTCACTCAGCCTCAGGACCAACACATCCAGTCAGTTTGCTGTCCCACCACCTCCCAGATTTCCCGAGGGGAAACGACCACAGAAACTTTCCCTGTTTGAGATAACAAGCGTGAGACAGAAAGGATCTGCCTGGGGACAGGATGGAGAAGAACAAGCGTGAAGCTTACAAGGAAAAGCATCCAAGACAAGTTATCCCAGCTGCTCCCAACACCCCTCTGCAGGGCCAGGTGATGTTTCTGGTAAGGTCACCCAAGCTGCAGTTCCACAAGCACGATGAGCGGGCTCGCCGGGCTCCCTCCCGCTGCAGCAACATATGGTGGTGGGAGGGTGATTGACTGGTACAATGTGATTTTCAATAAAATGTCTTGCAGACAGAAGAGTTCCAGGTGACTAGAAGTAAGCAATCATCGTGCCAATCTTTCAGCAAAAAAGGGTCACGCGTTGAGTGCGGCAACTTGAGGGAATAAGGCAGCTTTTTATAGCGGGTAATATCTCTTCTGACAGTGCAAGTGAACTGCTTCAAACCACACTTGGCTGGGAATGTGTGAAGATGAATGGCTTTGTCTCTCAGTAAGTATTACCAGGAGCACTAGGAAGGATGAGAAATGGTCTGTAAAGTAAGCAATAGCTAAAAATCCTCTTCTTTCCTGACCTTATTGTAAAGAAACCTTTAGCAGTGCGGGGAGGAAAAAAAAGAAGTGTAACGAGGTGTCCCTGAGGAAAAAGAAAAATCCACCCTAAAGGGAAACCTGGAAACTTTTAGTAAGGATTAGATGTGATGAGCTGGAGTCTCATAGTCCACACTGGCAGCAGTCTCATCTTTCACTCCTGTTCACCTCATGTTTTGGTGGTGGACTGGGGCTTGGCTGGGTCTGGAAGCACAGTGTGAAAGGTGTTTGTCCCTCTAGAAAGATTCAGCTGGAGACAACTGCCTGAATAAATAAAGCAGGTACAGGGGGACCTTTATCCCCTTTTTTTTCCAAGCCTGGTCAAGGTTACTCTGAGAGACTGAAGCCATGTGGGGAAGTGACCACAGACTCCTGCACCTTCACAGTCTGACCCGTTGGTGGTCATTGCATCTTTGGAGGGCTCAGAATTAGTTTTTGTGGTGAGGATCCAGTTCTTCATAACCTGAAGTTCAAAATAATGGTGCCTCCAGGATGTCAAGGGAAGTGTTGGCTTCTTCACAGTTCTGGGGGGACTGGAGAGAGAGGCATGTGAAAATGCTTTAAATGGGGATGGGTTTATTTATGGGAATGATGCACCCTGCCTCGTGTCTTCCCAGGTGCAATCTTATGAGGATTGGAAAGCATGAGAGGACCTACATTTACTCCACAAAATATCTTGTTTCCAGATTGGCACCTCTCACAGAAATCTCCTAGAAACAGGACTGGGAGCTGCATGGCATTCAGGCACCTTGGTCAGTGCCATCTCTCACTCAGCCCCAACACCTGCAGAATGATTAACCCCCCTGTGAGTCCCCACCTCTCTGGAGGGCCATCAACCCTCAAAGTAAAACTTTGCTTTTGCACATGGGGCTGTCACAGATCCTCTCCTTTGCATTGAAGTGTTTGCATTCCCAATATTTTTGGAGAGTTTTCCAGGGGAAAGCCCTCCTAGCACACCTAGGCATGCATTCCTAATGTACAGAGTTTGCTAATTATTGTCTTAATGCAAACTCAGTCTGCTCATAGGAAAAAACAAACAAACAAACAAACAAACCTTTGGTGATGTTATTTTTCTGGATTAAGCAAGAGGGGAAAAAAGTATGAGAGAGATGAATTAGAGACACTCCCAAACAACAGTCGTGTGTCTTGTACTGTGGCTGCCTGAGCATATGGTCTTTTATGGGATTCCAGGCCCTGTCAACTCAGGGAGCAAATCTTCCCTCTCTGCTTAGGCTGAGAGTGAGCCCGCTCCTCTCTGACCCTGTCACTGGGGCATCTGGCAGGAATGATGAACTCTCTATCTCCTTGTGTTAAACCTGAAGTTATTGGTTGTTTTGGTTCTGTTCCTATTTGTTTTCCCCTAGGGGGAAGAAAGGAGCAGGGATATAACTAAAAGAAGTTATAACCAGATGTTTGGTATTTCCATCCCAGCTCAGGGTTTGCTCAGATGGAGCTTCCCCACTGATTTAATCAGGGCAAAAATCCCTTCCACCCTTGTCTCCAAAACCAGCTCCAGCAGTTGTGGGTCTGCTTGTTTCCTTTTCCACAAGTGCATCCCAGATGTGCCCTTGTCCTGCACACAGAGGCAGAACATCTGTGCTGGAACGAGGAAGGAAAGATGATGATGTTGTTTGGTTGTCTCGGATGCTGAGATCCTGTCAAAGGTATGGGGCAAGGGGAATTTTTTTGTGGGTCTAAATTAGGGGCTGCAGGACTTGGAAGGGCAGAAACCACTCATGGTTCTCAAACCTGAGCAAGCAGATCCTTTTCCTTTCTGTCAGGACAGTGAGCACAGGACATGATGCTCTTCATCTCCCAGCCCAGTGCTTGGATGACGATGATGATGGTGAAAGTGGTGGTCTGAAATCCAGAAATCAGGGGTGTGGCAGCTGTCAGGGTGATGTGCAGAGCTGCAGCCATGAAAATTGGCACGTGGAAGGTCAACCAGAAGTCATGGCTGTGCATTTTTGCCTCCCACAGATGTGTGGCCAAACTCCTTTTTGTCACTTCCACAAAGGTTCTGACTGCCCCCTTTCAATCCTTCATTATCCCAGTCACACACCACCAACATTTCCTGCAAGCTCCTGCAAGTATCATAAATTATATAAATTATTATTATAAATCTCTACTCCACAGGAACAATGCCCAGGTTGACATTTGAAGAGTTAATGATACATTTTTCTTTGGCATAATTGATGTTTACTCTTTCTTTTAGTTTGATATACAAAAATGCCTAGAAGGCATACGGGACTTTAGGATCTCCTTTATACCCTTAATTCTTGAAGATCATTACAATCAAGGAGACTTTAAATCCCCAGATAAGTCTCAGAAAAGGGATGATGAATAGATAAGAAGCAGCAGTGTATTGCCATAATATTCATCCTTAAATCTACCAGGGTACTTAAAGTGAAGGGAAGAGGTTGGAAAATAAAAGTGAGGTGGGAGGAGGGGTGGGCATTCAGCCCAACACAGAAGTGTGAGCAGTACCCTGTGGATGAATCACACTTTTCTCATCAAAAACAAGCAGTCCCATGACACCAGAACGGGAGTTTGGTTTCCAGAAGAACCGTGTGACTTCATTTGGAGTAAACCAAACCCTTCTTATCAGTCTGTCCTCTCCCCATTGCTCCTTCTCCCTAAAAGCTGTAAGGTGCTTTGTGAAACTTGGTTAAATTCAGCCAGGATGTTTCACAGCTCTTTGAAAGGAAGATGCAGAGACAACAGAGAAATTCTTCTTTAAGAAATCAGAGATTTAAGGCTGCCCGGCCTCTTTTTCACTCCCTCTCTTTAAGGGGGTTTGAAAACACAGGTTTAGGGGAGTTTAGGAGTTTGGTTTGGGAGTTTAGGAACATTCCAGGAGGGATGAAAGGCAGCAGCCTCAACCTCAAATATCTCACATTAAGGCATTGGACATTTCCTGGGTCCCTCTGAAGCTCCAGCTCTGCCCTGGGTGGGAAATTAGGGCCAGGCCTGGAGGAGTGTGTGCTGCCCACGGGGTCTGGTTTTCAGAGATGCTGCAGAGTGGAGAACATGAATACCTTCTTTACTTTGCCTTCTGGAGCTCTCAGACCCAGAAGAGAAGATTTTGCAGCTATAGATTGGTCTCTTGGCTTCCTTGACTTTGTGAGGCCGCTCTTTGGGAAGAAAGGCTGAGTTTCCTCAGAGATCACACAGCACTGGCTAAAGTGAGATGCCTTCATGTTTCTCTGCTATAATCTGGGATTTCAGGCACAGGAAAAGTGGTGCCACCCAACTGTTTTGACTAATAAAGTACCAGAGTCAGAAGTCAGCTCATTGCAAAAGAAATCAGTGAGGAAACCCAACAGGAGAGTTTGGCTCATTGTGATTCCATAGTTGTATTTTTTTTTTTTCCTGTCTTATATTGGAAAGTCTGCTTTTCCCAAGGGTAGGGAATTATTTGCCTCAGCAAAATCTATATGACACTGTATGTGTAAAGTCCAAATCAACTCTGTCTATCCCATTAACAGCTTTCTTTTCCAGTGTTTTTGGTGAAACAAAAATGACCTTTCAAATCAAAGATTTCTGAAGCCTATTACAGAAAGCTTTCACTTTTCAGAATTATTTCAGCTTTGTAATAAGGACTGTTTTTTCCTTCCTCAATCTTCTGCTTCCTGTCTCAGCTTTCCACACCCTTTAAAAAAAATTATTGTATTAGGTTTTTCCTTTCCAAGTCTTCCCTCAAAGTGTTTCTGGTATTGGAAGCAATTAAATTAAAAAAACCCCCAACCAATCAAACAAGAAAGTGAAATTGAAGTTTGCTAATCAAGAACTTTTGCAAAAACGGAGATGTTTAAAAATTTTATTTGTTGCAAAATATAAAATAGGAGAAAGAACATGAAGAAAAGCTAAAGTAAACAAACAAAATGCTTAATTTGTTTGAAGTGTTTTTTTAAGATCAAATATTTCCCACTATCAACACTGAAAACAATGGAAAGATATCTGAACTTTTTTTTCTGGTAATTCCATTCTTGTCATCAATGTGGGGCACTGGTAAATACTCTGGCACCTCCTTCCTGGTCCATGATGGGAAACATTAACTCAGCATAAACTCCAGCAAGTTGTCTGAATTCACCAAACCTTCCCAATATAACCTGGAGGGACCAACTTTCCACTGGGTAAGACCTTCATCCTTCTATTTCCCAAATTCCTGTGACTGTGTCTGCAAATGTGGCAGAAAATCTCTTAGAAAAGTTAAGAAAAAGTAAAACAAAAGAAGGAGCTCACTGGCATTGATGGACATGTGCACTGTTACCACCCTGTAATTTATAATTTACAGATCTCTGAGAATTTGACACGATTCTAGAACTGCTGTTGTAAGCTGGAGGGGGAGAAAATGGCTGAATCCAAACTGAAATAATTATTTGTGGGAGCCAGAAAATGAGTGTGTCAGTTGTTAGAAGAGAGTATCAGAAGCATGAAATATAGATCACCAGCACTCTGTGGCTGTGAGTGAGTTGTCCCTGCAGTGTTCTGTCAGGCTGCTGCAGAATATCCTTGAAATCTTTTCTTTTCAGGAGGTAACAACAGCTTCAAACCCTTTACTGGCACGTCCAATCTCAATGTGCAATCCTTTGCCTGAGGAAGTTGTTTCCCAGAGAGGTTGTGGATGGTCCATCCCTGGCAGTGTCCAAGGCCAGGTCGGACAGGGCTTGGAGCAAGCTGGAATAGTGGAAGGTGTCTCTGCCCATGGCAGGGGGTGGGGCTGGATGATCTTTGAGGTCCCTTTCAACCTAAAATATTCAGTAATTCTGTGATTCTCAGTCAGGATCAGAGCTAGGGAAGGTAGAGAAGTTGGCTCAGAGTGCAGGGATGCATGGAAAGCCCAGGATATAACTTTAAACCTTTGGCTTTCTTATTTTTTTGGGTAAAGGAGCAGCTCAGTCCCATTAACTTCAGACTCCCAGAGTGTGGGAAGCTTGTGCCCAGGGCACATTGCCACCATCAATCCCATTCCCAGGTCACTGAGTCACTTTAATGCCACCATTAATGCCACCATTGCATAACATTTAGCCACCTAAATTTGTGGGATCGTTGACTTTTTCACACTGAGCTGGGAGGTGCCATTCTGGTGAGGGATGGGCTGGAAACCCAACACGGGCAGATGAGCTGTGCAGGCCTTGTCTGGGAAAGTCTCTCCTTCATGCTTCTACTGGAGGCAGAGTCATCTTCACAGCAGCTGACCTTAAAAGTGGGAGCCTTGCTGGGGAGTTTGCAGCTTTAGTTAATCACTGGCAGTAGCATAAATGCCGTGGCCTGGTTTTCGGCAGTGATGATAGGAAGTATCTGTAGGTGGCACTTTTCCCAGGGAAATGAGGGTGCTGCCTGTTCTCTCTGCCTCTGTCCCAGCCACATAGCACAGGGGCTGCTTTCTGAAGGGTTCTTTCACTGCCCTGTGCTCAAATGAATATTTAGGTCAGGCTCCTGCTGATAAACCAGGAAGACTTTTTGTTTCCCAGCTGTTAATACGAAAGGTAACACCGGCAAAGAGAGCTGGAAGAAGAGAAATCTGTTCCTTCAGGCTGCTTGGGAGAAATGTGGTCACTGGATTTAATGGGGGTAGAATATTTCACACAGGAACTTAAGGGAATAGAAGAAGGTTCCCAGTCACTGCACCATTTCTCCTGATTCAGAATGGAGAGGAGAAATTTTAACCATTGTGGGGCATGAGCCTTCCTGCTGTGCCAGTTAGAGAGCTGCCTCTGCTGATGCCCTTTATTCCTGCAAATTCCTGCCCATTCCAGCTGCTGTTTCATTTCTAGAGGACCTCTAAAACAAAAGTTATCTTCCAGTCATTACCAGGGGGAGATGCTCTCAAGCCACAAACTTAAAAGCAAGAGAGAACCACGCCATAACCCAAAGCACAAGCCATTGATTTCTGCAAGAGTTATCACAGAAGAATCCCAGCACTTAACAAAGAGATTAGGAACTAATGAGGAAAAATATATCAATCAAAATGCAGGTCAAAACATGCTACTTTCGTTTTCCAAAGAATTGAGAAAATATATGAACTTTCCATCAGAACTTTCTTTGTGTCAGAGGAGAGCTCCTGACCCAAATGTCTATTGACGTCTTTCTCTTTGTTGGCAAAACAGAGATCATCACTTTAGGGAGCCCCTGCTGCTGAAATGAGTGTAACAAATTACCATTAAATCAAATGAAGTCTCTCAATGGCTTTGGACAGCAAACTGCTGGGTCTTGATCTTAAACCTCAACAATGTTTCCAAAATGAGCTTCCATAGCAGGGCTCTGTCAGTGGGGCTGCAGCTCTGGAGAGCTGAGGGCTGAGTTAATCCCCAAGAAGGGATTCACAGAGCCACCAGGAGCAGAATTTTTGTCTCCTGGGTCGGCACAGGTGGCCTCACAGTGAGGACCCATTAGTGATGCAGCAAGACATTGCATGGTAATGACTCTGAGCCCTGCTGCAAAGACAGAAGGCACTGGTAAGTGTTGGTGTGTGGCAGAAATCCTGCACATCAGAGGAGGAATTAAGGGTTTTTCTTCCTGCTTTCTGCAAAGAGAGGTGAAACGAGCTTCTGTTGTTTTCCAAGGTCAGAACTGAAAAGTGGCTGTCCTGGTGTGAAGTCGTGTCTCAGATGTTGCAGGTGTGAGAGGTTCTGCAGGTTCAGGTGTGTTTGAAACCACTGGACCAAATGTGGGGAAAAGTCCTGGTTGAGGCTGTGGGAGCTGCTCTTCACACACAAAGTGAAAGTGGAGTACACATCTAAGACTGAACATTTAACTCAGTGAGGGGAAAAAAGGTTGATGGAGGAAGAGGAAAGGAAAATCACTTCGCTTTTTTGTGTTGATGGAGAGCTGAGGTCCTTGGAGAAACCTGAAGTGGGGTTCTCAAAGCAGTTCAATCCACACCATCTGTGAAACAAACTCCCCCTTCATAAATACGGAGTAATTTGAAAAATTTTCCTTCAGGTGATTTGTTCAGGGACAGTGATACCTGTGCAGCATCAGATCTTGTAAGACCTTTTACTTCCTTACTGAAGTGAAAGGATTCACAAGTGAGGGGAGTCCTACTCCTTAGTTCTGCCCATAAACCAAAGGAGAATTCCATGATATTTCCCATTATCATCATCAATGTCAGAACTGCACACAGGCATTGGGATTGCTAATTTACCACTGTTAAATCCACCAGTTTCTTGCAAACCCATAAATTACAAGTCTCCTCAGAATCTGGTCATTCTCCAGATGCACTGGTCAGGCCAGATCTGGGCTGGAAAATGTCGTGTTCTGTAATTAACAGCTCATTAAGGGACTGAATCCACTGGGAGAAAACCAGCTGCTCTTGTACACCCTGCACTGACACCAACCCTAAAGACAGATATGGCATTAAAGCTTCACAGCCCACGAGGAACCATGACCAGATTTTCCCTTAAAACTTAGAAAAGGCTTGGAATATCAGAGTTGCATGAGACTGGTACAAGCTGAATCTCAGCCTGTGATGGGTGTTTGGGGTTGACCCTTGTTGATTTGCAGGGCTGTGATGATTTGCCTGGTGGCTGCCTGTCTTCATTTCCATTTATTGTGTTCTTTTAGCACAGTTTCAACTCCTTTTCCCAATGAGGAAGAATCCTGGTCTAGCTCTGAGAATTTGCCTGAGTGGTTGTAAAATTTTGCATCTCCTGATGAATTTTGAAAAGCCTGTCAATCCCTGTCCTGTCCTCTTGTTTCTGATTCTCACTTCACAATAAATGCAGGATGAAACCAGAGGAAGCAGCAGCCCCTGGAGTGGTTTAGAAACCTTTAACCAAGAGGAAAGGTTAATGGAGTAGAGTTAATGCAGTGGAGTTTATTTTTAATAGAAAAGAAGAGACTTCAAGATGACTTGGCAGAAATCTTCAGCCTTAGGAAGCAAAAAGATGATAGTGGGTAGTTTTCTCTCTGCTGTCATGGTTAATAAACTCAGGATATACTTTAAAGCTGAGATTATTTGGGAGATGTGCCACATCAGGCAAAGGGAAGAAGATATAAGCAGTGAATTTCTAATAACTCAAAACCTCCTCCATATTTGGGTCAACAGTCCTCTGGATTTTCAGGTTTGTTTGTTATCCAGTAAAATCCACAAGCACTGACCTTGATTCTTCACAGGACTGCATTAATAAATTATTAAAGAAAGGGAACTCTGTAATTATACCAAAGAACCTTTCTGGAGGAAGGTGAGTACTTGGTTCTCCAGATAAAACAAGGTACCATATGTTAACATTTTGGGGGATATATTGCAGTTTTATGTTTTCCTGTGGCTTAGATTTTTCCCTTGGTAAATAATGGGAACCTGGAACACCTCAAAACATGGACAGCATCAGTTGTTGGTTCATAAACATTTACAGAGAGCTTGGATGGCAGAGGCTGAATAAGCACAAAGCATTTTCTCTGCCCAGCTAATGAATTTGTAACTTCTGGATTTTTATTTTTTTAATGTACCTACCATTCAATCAATTTGCAATTAACTCCAGCCCTGACACTTCTGGCTGTTTGAGCCAGCAATATATCTGTGTGCTGGAACCCAATCTGCTGGACAGCAACCACATGAAAAAATTGCTTCTTTTTGGAAGATAATTTGGGAGAATGCCTCTTCATGGCTTGGAAGGGATGAAAATTGTGTCCTGTCTCAGGAACCTCCTTCCCTGAGCCATGCCCCTGGAAGCTGGGTGGGAAAACCTCCCCTGAAGTGCCTTAGCAGTTCCCTCAACACTTGATGTGAGCTCTGTGGTTCTGAAGTGGGGCCTGGTGGCATCTCTGTGCTTCCAGCCACTCTGCTCATCAGGTAATCTCAAGAGATGATGCAAAGCTTTGGAAGCTCAATTAGCCCTTAATTAAGAGAACTTAAAGAAATCTAAGAGCTCTTTGCTGCTCTTACCACTCAAGCCATGATTAAAATGCTGCATCTAGCACTCGATAACCCTGTGCAGTGAGGTGGGTTGGTGCCAGCTGGCTGGGAAGCAGCTCTGTGCAGGAGGAACTGGGGGTTTTTGGCAGCAAATGAGTCAGCAGAGCATCCTCGAGGCAAACTGTGCTCAGGAAAGTGTTCACCAGCAGGTCCAGGGAAAGGATTCTTCACCTCTGAGCAGCAGTCCTGACACCACTTCTGCAACCCCGTGTCTTGTTCTGGGCTTTCCAAAACAACAAAGCCTGGAGCACTCAGGGGTGAGCCCTGCAAAGTGTCACCAAGAGGTTCTGATGCCTTAAATTTTAGCTTTGATATTTTTTCGGACTCTGTGCTGTTTCAGTGTGTAGTTCTGGGCTTCCTATTAAGGGTTCGTAAGCTCTCTGCACAGGGTAGGGAGACAAAACAATTCCTTTCTAGCTGGGGACCAAGGACAAATTTTAGGCCCAAAAGTAAACAACAGTGAAGAGGAGAAAAAGAACAAAGAGGATGGAGCTTCATCACCTGGAGCTGTAATTGGACAATTAACTCCAATGTGCTGATGGACCAGAGCTTATAAAAGAGTGAGGCCTTATGACCTGGTGTCCATTTTTTTTTTGGACCATTGCTAGATTGCTTGGGTGCAGCCCCAAGGGGCTCTTGCATGGCCCAAGCTGGATTCTTTCAATAAATACCTTTTTATTCTTTTACTCTGCCTAATCTCTGTTTCCAGGTCAGCCTCTACAGGCAGCAGTTCAGCATCCTGGAACACACAACGTGGGGATGGCTGAGAGCTGGGTGTGCTCAGCACGCCCAGGAGAAGGCTTGGTGACATCTTGCTGCCACCTGCAAAATCCAGTGAGGCCCTGCAGAGATGGTGCAGCCTGTCCAGGGCACAAGGGAGGAACCAGAGGGGAAGCACATGGGAAATTCTGATTGGATATGATGGCAAAACAAAGGCACCCTGTGACTGGTGAACACTGGTGAAACACTGGAATGGGCTTCCCAGAGAGGTTGTTGACTCTCTGTCCTTGGAGACATTCAAAATTTGCGTAGACAAGCCCTGAGCAATCTGATCTATTTTGCCCTGGTTCAGCATGGGCTCTTTTCCAGCCTGTTTATATTATATTATATTAATTATATTATATTGTAATCATATTATATGATATCATATTATATGACATTATATTATTCTCTAAAATTGACTGCTGTCTCATGTAACAGATTTCTCCTTTTATCAGCTGACAGAGCTCTCCAGTGAGGTTATCCTAACCTGCATCAGCGAAATTGAATGGACTTAATCAGTATATCTTTACTAAAAAATGTATTTTTTGTCTGCAACAAGCCAAGAAATGAGAGAATTGATTCTTCCTGGAGAGGTTGTAACCTTCAGCAGAGTGTGAATAAAGAAAATCTGGGGGAAGCAATCTCTGGATCTAGAAGACGACTGCTCTCGACAGACTCAGATATTTAATTTTTCTCACTTTCTCAAATGAGGCCAGCTCTTGCCTGGGGCTCTTTTTGAGTCATAGCATACAAATTGCTTTGGGGGCAACCATTCCATGGAATTTCTGCCATGGGAAACACGCAGAATGGTAATAAAGGCAGTGACTGGAGGCAGGGAGATTTTGAGTCCATGGCTCCCAGGCTTCGAGCAGGGTCTCCGAGCTTGCAGCAGGCTGGTGCTGCAGAAGGAGCAGACAGACACTGAGCTATCAGACTGAGAACTGTGTTGTTCCATGGGAGAAACGAGCATAAGATGGGCTGTAGAGGGTCAGACAAAGCTTCCTGCCTCCAGAAATGGCTAACAGCAGATGCCTGGGGAGCAGTGCAAGCACGTGGCAGCAGATAGTGATGCTGCTTTAATATGTTCTCCAGCAGGTGGCAAATGGGGTTGACAATTGCTGTTATCTTTGTCTTTAGAAGCCGTTGATCTGACTTCTCCTCTGTGAGTCACTTTTGGCAGCTCCTGGGAGTACCTGGGCTTTGCTATAGGCCACGTGAGTGCCCTTTGCTTCTGGTTGGCCCAAAAATGCCACAGGGAAAACGCTGGGTTTGGAATTAAGAGTTCACAAACCTTTACCTTCTCTTCTTCATGCTGACCCAGCAGTACTCAGGAGATTGTATTGACTGGGGTTTGATCCGAGCACCAAAGTGGAGATTGTGGAATCACAGAATTGATGCCTTAAGTTTTAGCTTTTACATTTTTTCCAACTCTCTGCGGTTTTGGTGTGCAGTTCTGGGTTTCATATGAAGGGTTGATGAGCTCTCTGCACAGAGAAGGGAGACAAAACAATTCCTTTCCAGCTGGGGACCAAGGACAAATTTTAGGCCCAAGAGTGTAAACAACAGTGAAGGAAGAGAGGGAACAAGGAGGATGGAGCTTCATCACCTGAAGCTGGAATTGGACAATTAACTCCAATATGCTAATGAACAAGAGCTTATAAAAGTGTGAGGCCTTGTGACCAGGTGTCCATTTTTTTGGGGGGGACCAAAACAATTTTTTTTTTGCCGGGTACTTGCATGGCCCAAGCTGGATTCTTTCAATAAATCCCTTTTTATTCTTTTACTCTGCCCAGTCTCTGTTTCCCAGTCAGCCTTTCTAGGCAGCAGAATGTTTTGGGTTGGGGGGGATCTTAGAGATCATCTCATTCCAATTTCTGTTCCAAGGGACAACTTTCACTGCCCCAGGCTGCTCCAAGCCCCGTCCAACCTGGCCCTGGACACTTCCAGGGATGGAGCATGAATGTTCACAGGGCTCACAAAGGTTCCATGGTTCAGGAAGGTTCACCTGAGGCTCCTCTTGACCTCAGCCAGGAGGCTGGAAGTTCCCCTCAACCCCATTTCAAGCTAGGGCACAGCCTAGGGGCTGAGAAAAAACTGTAAATCATGGAGGGAACAAGTGAAAGTGAACTGTCAAGAGTTACTAAAGTTTGGGCTGACATCAGCACTTCTGGAGCTAAGATACCATCCCCAAAGGAAAGAAAAATAGAGAAGGCCAGGCTGCTCCAAGGGGTCTTGAAGGCTGGACCTGACTTCACTGCAGTAAAACAGGCTACTGACACGGTTGTGGTTATTCCTTTCCACAATTTTCTTGCCCCTGCTGCTGTTTAAAATGCATGGAGAGGGACTTGCCAGCTCCTGTTCCCGGTGTGAGTGCTGTCTTATTCCTGCATCCTGTGTTTCCAGAGTGAATATTTAATGATGGACCAGGGTTCAGCTCATTGAGAGTTTGTTACAGAGTTGGAGCCATTATTATGAAATTACCAAATAAAACATACATTTTCATTCCCATTGGTAATAAAAATTATCGAAGTACCTCTCCTGGGACAATTATAATGAGATAATGCAGAACTCCTGACTGATTCCTGTGGCTGTAAAAAAAAATAAAATCAAAGAGCATTCAACAAGACATTAGTGTATGCCTTGGCTCCAATCACTTCCCTGTCTCATGGGGTAATGAAGTTATCAAATTAGTTTTAAAAAGGTGAAACTTCTATTTTTCAGCCCATCTGACAGGTTCTCCCCTGAATAATGTCATTATGATGAGGTGCACAGGGCAGCACGAGCCTTTATTGCTTTTGGTCTAGACACTACAGGACATTAAGAAATTTTTCCCTCTTGTCTCCACAGTGTAATGTTTATACTCAGAGTGTCCAGGCCAATCAAATGATAAAGAACAGGGGTTTAGGTTTTAGGTTTTTTTTTTTTCCCCTTCTGCACACCCAAAACATAAATACAACCGTATGTTCCAGCCTGCATTTGCAGAAATGAAGCATAAATGGCCTACTGGGTTATATAGCTCATCTGTTTCCCATTACTGCTCTGCAGCAAATTACATTCTTTCCAAAGAGCTCTGCCGGCATGGACAGCCTAACAGCCTCCTTTCCCGGGGATCCAGGATGGAGGTCATGAAACATACTCAGCGCTGCTCTAACAACCAGTTTGTCAGCCTGGCACGAGCAGAAACCCTGCCCTGAGATGCTCCGGTGACCTTGGAGGGAGCAAAACGCTCTGAGAAGATGTTTCAACCACCCCTGGAAGCGTCCCCTGCCTTTATCGAGCATTAAAAAGTGACGGGACACCCGCGCTCCTGATTCAGGCACTCCAGTCACGTTCAAAGGCAGGGCTTTGCCTCCGGGCTGATGCCTCCCACAGTGTTGGATAAGAGGAATATAACTCATTTTTCAAGCGTTGCCGTCTCTCCATTTGCTGGGAAGTGAACCCCAAACTTTCAGCAGCCAGAGCATCATCTCCTGCGGTTCGCTCTGAACGGCTCGGTCGCATCCCCGGGAGCAGGAGCGCATCCTGCACGGGCCAGGATCAGCGGGGAGTGATTCACACACCCATGGAGAGACACTCGGAGCCCCTCTGGGGAGCAGGGATGGTCTCAGTGCCCTCCCCCGACCCGGCTGTGCTAGCCCGGGTACCGCCCGCCCCTCTGAAAAATGGAAATGGGCAGCAAAACCGCGCGACCTCCCAAATGACCTGTCAATATATCAGAGCTGGACACCCCCCACACCGTGATCCCGGCCTCAGAGCTGTCTAATTTCCCTTGTAAAAGAGCCCCGCAGGCAACAAACGCACACACGGAGCAACTTCTGTGTTTACCTTGACAGTACATGAGTCACAGCGCTCGCCTCTTGCCGAGCAGCCGTATACATTATCATCACTTTGGCATCGTGGTTGCTGCTCTCTCCTATCCTCCTTCTGTTCAGAAGAGCAGAGAGGTTGTTTAGGGTCCCCCCCCAGCCCCTCATGCCTGCACTCCTTCCCAGAAAACCATTACCCAGAATTCCAGCTTTCCTTGAAGCAGCTCTGAACAAGCTGTGCTGTGTTTTCCCCCCTCCAGGCTTTTTGTCTTTTTTTTTTTTTTTTTTCCTTGCAGGAAAGAGTAATTTATCCAGGATTAAAGCATCTGGTTATCGTGCTCCCTGGGTTAGTCAGCACTGAAATAAGAGGGAAACAAAGTACCTGGCTGTCTCCATCATGGGAGAGGAGGAACATGACCCGTGTCTCTACAGGATAGCCTGGGTCGGAAGGGACCTTAGAGAACATCCAGTTCCACCCCTGCCATGGGCAGGGGCACCTTCCACTATCCCAGGTTGCTCCAAATCCCACCCAACCTGGCCTTGAACACTTCAATGGATGGAAAATTCACAACTTCACTGGGCAACCTGTGCCAGAACTTCATCACCCTCACAGTAAAGATTTTTTTTTTCCTAATATCCAATCTAAGCCTACTCTTGTTCAATTTGAAGCTTTCCCCCCTTGTTCTGTCACTCCAGGCTGTTGTAAATAGTCTTTCTCCATCTTTCTTTTAAACTTGTTTCTCTTCTCCAGGCTGAACAATCCCAATTCTCTCAGCCTAATTCTTCTCCTGGCACTGAGTCGTCTCTCTGTCAGGGACAAAGCAGGATGGCACAGCAGAGACATAAACTGACAAACAGTGCAGTGTGATGTCAAGTGAGGAGGTGGGTCCAGAGGAGAGCTCAACTCCCCCACCTGAAATCCAAGGATGTGATTTTTGGATGTGTTTGGTACTGATGCCTTAAGTTTTAGCTTTGATATATTTTCGGACTCTGTGTTGTTTTAATGTGTAGTTCTAGGTTTCATACTAAGGGTTGGTGAGCTCTCTGCACAGAGTAGGGAGACAAAACAATTCCTTTCTAGCTGGGGACCAAGGACAAATTTTAGGNTCCTTTCAATAAATCCCTTTTTATTCTTTTACTCTGCCTAATCTCTGTTTCCAGGTCAGCCTTTCCAGGCAACAGCACCGTCTGGGACGCTGGTGCCACATCTGGCCTGTGGAGTAACCTTGAGCAAATCACTCCACCCCTCCACTCCTTCCCTCTCCTCCCTCCTTTGCTCGGGTTAATTAGGGAAGAAACTTTCCATTCCAGAGGGTGCACCCCTTGTTTATCCATTCCAGAATGTATTCCCCTTGTTTATCCATTCCAGAAGGTGTACCCCTTGTTTATCCATTTCAGGGGATGCACCCCCTGTTTATCCATTCCAGAATGTGCACCCTGTGTTTGTCCATTCCAGGGGGTGCACCCTGTGTTTGTCACACTGATGCATCCTCAGGCTACCAGTGCACAGATAATGAAGAGCAATAATAACTGGTTGCCAATCAGCACAGGATCAGGTTTGCTGTTTCCAAATCAGTTGGAAATTGTTTTTCTCTTGCTTTGAATAATGTGATGGGAATATGCAAGAAGAAGTTCTGTTTCTATTTTTTTTTTTTTTTTTTGGCTAGCAGCTAAAACACCCTTTATCAACATTCCAAATTATGATTAATGCTAATCTTGACCTTTCCAAAGTTCTATGCCAGGCAGTTGATGATGCTTCTGTATTGTAAAGAATCAAACAGAAGGTGTTTCTATCCACAATGAAGTGTTCTTTATTAATGAATGATTTGCTTACCAGGAAATCCAAGAATTCCTTTGCACTGTCTATTTTTTTTTTTTTTTAGCAAACCTGGGGGAGTTTAATCATTTGGAGTGGATTGAAAGCATAAATATATTTATGAATTTCTCATCTCTTTTCCCCCTCTCTCTAAAGTCAGAACACGAACTCTATTAGCTTATTACTTTAGGTTAGAGATCTTTTTTTTTACCATTCCAAGGAAAACACCTGGGTTATCAAGAAAATTAATGTATCAAATCAATCAACATTGTGATACCTGGTGTCAGCTGTTTCTGAGGCTACTGACAACAAGCAAAGAATACATCTGCAAAATGTGAATCAGTACAGGCTGTAGTTGTCCAGCTTACAAATAGGAAAATATAAAATAATTTTCTAGACTTGAGTCAGGGATCCCACCCTGGACCTTCCAGGATGGTGACAAACTTCTCATTCTCTTCTTCTGTGAGTAAAGCAGAAAATCCTAAACAACTTCCCAGACTCCCATAAACACCATGAAAACGTTTCAACCACTGCTCTGAAAACCAGACAGAACCTGAAGTTTTGTTAGGTCCTTCCAGAATTTTCTAGTCCAAGGTCAGAGAACAGTGGAATGGAGACTCTGGAGGGCAAAGTGCTTAATAGCCAGAAATTGAGGGATCATTGGATATTTTGCCTAATTAATTCACAAATGCAGCATATTAAGGTGACCAAAATCTTCTGCTACCAAAAGGGTCACATGGATTCATTTAGTTCCTTGAGAGTCACAGATTAGGGGTATGAAAGAACTGTAAAATATATTTCTTATTTATCATTATTCGTAATTCAGGCCACTTATCTGCAATCACATTTCTCCTGACTCCTTGTGTTCTTTGTGATGGGGATGTCTCAGGCCATTAGTGACTAACCCTCTGAATAATTAGGCTGTGAAAATCTAATGGCAGGATTTATTATTTTTAATAGCATTAGCTACTTTCCTCTCTGTTGTACTAATTCCATTTGGTATTGGTCTGTTTTCTTGGAGAAAAATGCTCATTCATATAAAGTTGGGGTTTTTTTGTTGTTCAAAATGCCTTTCATCATGTGATTTAACAGACCATGAAACATCTTAACGTTGGTTTTTAGGTTTTCAAGCCAGTGCCAATACTCTGATGACATTAATACGTCCCTTGCATCACCCCTGGAATACTTATATGAAGTCACTGTATTATCTTCTCCTTTTTCTGCTGTCCTTTGTGTCCTTTCCTCATTGTCCTCCTGTGATGCATAACAATTTCTGTGCTAAAGGTTTCACTGATGGGCTTCTTTCACCCTAAATGTCACTCTTGGATGCCACTCTGGATGAGAAATCCAACCGCTTCCAGGAGAAACCCCTGGATCCAGCCCACCCTGTATAAAGACGCTGAATTTTCTGTCTAATTTACTCATCCTCAGTGACCATCAGCTGGCCAGGACCCTCACAGCCTCCTGTATCCTCTGCACTTCGTTTAAAACCAGATTTGTTTCACCAAACATGTCACCCTCAGCATGCCATGGGACAGGTGATGAGGAGAGCAGGGGATTCCTGCTCAGGGGACAAATCCTGCCCTGGGACTCTCTTGCAGCTGTGAATGTGGGCAGTGCTACTGTCATGGAATCATGGAATGGGTTGGGAGGGGGTTAAAGCCCATCAAGTGCCACCCCTGCCATGGGCAGGGACACTTCCCACTGTCCCAGGGTGCTCCAAACCCCATCCAACCTGGCCTTGGACACTTCCAGGGATCCAGGGGCAGCCACAGCTTCTCTGGGCACCCTGTGCCAGGGCCTGCCCACCCTCATAGGGAAGAATTTCTTCTTATTATCTAAATTAATCTTAATCTCTCCTCTTTTAGTTTAAAAACATTTCACCTTCTCTTATCACTGAGGAAAAAGTCACTCTACCTCTGTTTTAGGAACCCCCTTAAAGTACTGGAAGGATGCAATGATGTCTCTCCTCTCCTCTCCTCTCCTCTCCTCTCCTCTCCATTTGAAGACCAGATTTGCTCTCTGTCTCTACACCTTAATTTTAAAGCCAGTCCCTTGCATTTTCCATTCCCCTCACGAATCCCTGCCTCTGTTGCCTACTGCATTCCCTGCACTCAAGCAAACTCCGCTCATTTATCTGCAACTTGCTGAAAAAAAAACCCCATTTTTTTCCCTCCACTGCAAAAAGCTGTTGTCAAAGACTTCAAATCATCTCATCCATCAAGCACCGTGTGCAGGGGACGAGTGTGTGACACGTCCAGCTGACAGATCCGTGCTCCTCCTGGGGTAGCTCCAAGGTTAGCTGGGCTCCTTGGGGTTTGTCTGGACCAATAGTGAGCACAGACACAAACCACATGCTCCCTCAGGGCACTTCCACACTTCCCTCTTTCTTAATTTGGGGAGCTAAATTATGGGCACTACAAAAATGCTTTGGTAGCTGTGAAAAACAAAAGGCCATTTCACCAGAGCTCTTGCCCTGAAGCAACCTTGAAACCTTCAACCCGGGATTTGTGAGGGAAATGGGTTCCTTCTGACAGCCCAGTCCATGCTTCAGTGCCTTCTCCTCACCCCATTTGTTGTGTAAATTTATTTCTCCCCACCAAAGAAGGCTGGAACAGCTGGGCTCTCTTTGCTTTCCTGTTTCTGAGTGTTCTGCAGGCTCATCTGAGAGCTAAATCATTGCATTTTTGAGCCAGTTTTGCCTGTGAAAGTCTAAATGCCTCTATTTCAGGAGGCTAATCTGTGGGTGAGAGGAGGGGACACCACATTTCCAGCAGGCTGTTCTGCCTTGGAAGCCAAGAGATGAAACCAGAATTCACTCCCAAAGCTGCCACTGGTTTGTCAGGCTGCTTTGGCAAAGCCACTTCACCTCCTGGCACCTCCTGGGATGCTGATGCTCCACTCTGGCAGACAGGAGGGATGTGCTGGTGAGGGTCTGAGGGGACTGGGAGCCAGCACAGCCTCGAGCATGGAGTTCTCACGTGGCAGATTTAGCATCTTGCACGGTCTGGTCCCATCTGTGCCTACAGCTGGGGCCTGGAGGAGCTGGAATATGTTTCCCTGCAGAGCTGGGGCTCTTCTTGGAGGAAGCAGAAGGAGAGAATGGTGGTTGTGGCAGCTGGAGAGGTTAATGCTCACAAATCTCCCTTAATTCTGCTGTCCTGCTTCCTAGAGGAGACAGCTTAAAGGCTGTTCCCTCCCTGGAAGTGTCCAAGGCTGGGTTGGACAGGGCTTGGAGCAGCCTGGGATAGTGGGATGTGTCCCTGCCTGTGGTAGGGGATGGAACTGGATGGGCTTCAAGGTCCCTCCCAGCCCAAAACATTCTGGGATTTCATAACAAAATTAAAATAGTGTGCACACCTCTCTGAGCTTTGAGAGTGGGACCTCAAAAATGAGGATGTGTTTGAATCACCTTGGAAAGAAAATTAACTCTGCCCCAGCT
This sequence comes from Phainopepla nitens, assembly GCA_013400175.1. Lineage (NCBI taxonomy): Eukaryota > Metazoa > Chordata > Aves > Passeriformes > Bombycillidae > Phainopepla > Phainopepla nitens. Next base: position 336,240 of record VXBQ01001354.1, read on the forward strand.
AACAGCAGCTCATTCTGCCATCCTGTGCCCTGACTCCTCCAGCAGAGACAGATTTCATTCCACATTTCGCTCTGTGGCCATTTGTCCTGCCAAGAAAACAGGAGTGGTTAATTGCCAGGTGAGATGGGAGCTTCAGGTGGGTTTCAGGGAAGAGCTTTGTGATTTCTTAACTCATTTAACAGCATGGAAAACGCAGACTGAATATCTTGATTTTCAGGGTCATTTTGAGCAGTTTGCAGAGCGCAGTTTACTCCTTCAAGGCACTGAGCCCCTTTTAGAGGATGCAATTCCACAATGAACAGCACGGTCAGGAGATGGGCAAAACCTGAGGGAAAAGAGGCAGAAGTTGAATTTCTAGGGCTGAACTCAAGCTGTGAGGACAGGGTGGTAAATAAGGGGGCGGCTAAGCATCCAGGATGCTCAGGAAAGGAAGGATAAGGTTTGCTGACATCTTTCCTGACTCATCTCTAACAAGACCTGCTGATCCTGCTTCCACAAGCTGTATCCATAAGCTGCACCCATATCTGATGCCTATAAATACAACTCCAGTATGAGGCAGGCTCCCACAATAAATCAGGGAAAAAGCCATGTGGGAGACTTTCTCTCTTTGACTCTCTCATTTCTGAGTAATTATTTGGCCATGCTTCATTGGGACATAAGTTGCATCTTTATTACTTCTTATTATATCTTTATTTTTAGACCTCTTCACTTTTCAGAAATGGGCACAGCTGTTGTGTCCTTGTGAGATGACCTTTACACCAAAAGCATTGTCCAGGTCAGCCTCATTCTTCTTGGAAAAATGTAATTCCCCATCTAATTTTGTCTCTCAGTCTCTCAATCTGTTTGTTTAAATCATAATCATTGATTTGGAAGAGAATATGTAGGCTTTTATTTAATTTTGGAATCATACCATTCTAAAAAAATTAGTAGGCTGGGACTTTTTACAATTTTTTTTTTTAATTCTCATTTCCTCCAGCTATTTACTTTGAACTGGCCAGGCCTGGAGAATTTCAGCCGAAAGGTGATGAAAAATGAAAGCAGAAATGTAATACTGAAATGTTTAAATAATGTCAACTGCAGCTGTCACCAGCTGTTCTCTGGGGAAGGAGTGAAGAGGGGGACCCTGTCAAACAACCTGGCCATATTTTATGGGGTAATAGCTGCATTTTGGAGACTTCTGACTACATGCAAGTTTTTTCAGTTTGATTTTGGAGGATTCATGGATGGAACATTATCCTTTTTTTTAATGAATTATTTTTCCTGGGAAATGTGTTTATATTTTCACTTCTTCCTGCTGCAAATGTGTAATAAGTGGCAGAGAGTCTGCTGGGGGTCCTGTTCTTTCTTTGCTCTCATTCAAATCTTTGCTGTCGAAACCCCTCCTAACCCTGCTGAAAACGGCCTCTTTGCCCTCAAGAACATTGCAAACATAAGGCAGTTTCACCATAGACTGCAGGAAAAAAAAAAAAAAAAGAAAGTGTGCCTCACATTTCAAGAATATTTAGTTTTATTGCCCAAATCTCATTCAGCTCCAGGAAATGCAATTCCCATGCTTGCCCTTTCCCTCACCAGCTTGCCCGTGGTCCCGTCTGCAGCATCTGCTCTGCCAAGCCTCCCACCAGGGTGAGTTGCCTTCCCTCCATAAACTTCTTCCTGGGTGATTATTTATTTTCAGCACTGATCCAAAGCTCTCTGGGAAGGATGGGGAGATTGGATGGACTTTGGAGCAAGGAATGGCTCTCCAAAGCGCTGTGGGAAGCAGTTTGCAGGACAGAGGCTGATTTTTGGGAGCACCCACCTTTGCAGGCACTGCTCACATCCATTCCAGCCCCATGGGGGAGCCCTCCTGGCAGGAAAAAGAGGTAACAGGATCAGACCAAATGGTTTTTTGGCATGAACTTATTTTGTTGCACGAGCTGAATGCCAGAAGGGGGAGGAAAGGGCACGTTGCAGCACCTTGTGCCTGCAGAAGCAAACCTGAAGTATTCCCACTCGCTCTAGATACAAGATTCCCCTCTCCATCTGCTTCAAAAGCTGAATTGCTGCTGTCCCTGATGATTTCATTCCCAAAAATGCAGTGGGATGCTTCTGCCACAAGTCATGTGGACAGGGGATGGCTGGGAGGAGGAGGAGGAGGGGTTTTACGTCACGAAGATAACAAAATCATGCCCGTAATGTGCTGTGATTTATTGCTCTGTCTTGTGGCCTCGATAACTTCTGTATCTTTGCACAGCTTCTGCACTGGATTCTTGAGTTTTACCCTGTTTTGTTCTGCTGCAGCAGCTCAGACCTTCCCAGCCTGCAGGAGAAGTTAAGAGGGGTTTCCTCTCTGAGGTTTATTCCACAGTTTCAGTGCCCCCGAGTTGTTTGCAGCGTCCTCCATCTCTGGGAGGGGTGGCCAGGTGTAGATTTGAGTTCTAAAATCATGTCTCTGCTTTGATACAAGCACTGAGGGCAGGAGACAGAGCCAGCTGTGGGTTTGGAGGTGTGGGAAGGAGCAGAGGGAGCAGAACCACCAGGATGTCATCATCAGGATGCATCAGGAATCACCAGGATGCCTGCCCCAAACTCCTGAGGCAGTGGTGCTTTTCTTTAAATCTTTTCTCTGCATCTGTGGCTCAGTTTATTGCCCAGGGAAGCCCTGCCTTTTCCAGAGTCTTCAATCCCATTCCCACCTGGGCTTAAAGCCCTGGGACCCCTCCTCCTTCTCTGCCCCAGTCACCACAGAGCACAAAGGCTGCAGAAGGATGGGTCAGGGAGATTATTTTGCTTTAAAAAACTTCATTTTATCTCCACTTTTTCTTGCAGGGAAGGATCCACAGTTGTGCCACCAGGGAATTTCTGCTCCAGAAGAGCCAAGAGTCTCATAAACCCAGTCAGCTGTGATGGTGGAGATTCAGGGCACGAACCAGCTCAACCTTCTGGTAATTCCTACAGAAATGAAGAGTTCTAGCTGGAGACCAGTCCCCAGGACATTTTCCCAGGATGGAGGAATTTCTTTTTTCTGTAACTGGCACAGCAGGGACATGACATTCAGCTTTGCAAATGCCAGGACAACACTGATGGGGGGGAAGGGGAGTTTTCCTCTCACCTGCATTTCAGGAACAAAAGTTGAAGATTCTGAACTCATCCCTACATAAAACAAAAACTATTTTGGATTCTTGCAGGATATAAAATAGTTTCCCAACCAGCTTTAGTAATCAGAGACTTGTTGAGGTTGGCAGGGGCCTCTGGAAGTCACCTGGCCCAATCTCCCTGCTCACCCAGGGCCAGCTGCACAAAACCATGTCCAGACACCTCCTGATCCTCCCCAGGGATGGAGATTCCAGAGATTCCACATTCCCTGGGCCATTTCAGGGGAAGAGAGACTGAAGCCTTGCAGAGCACTCTGAGAAACCCTCAGCCCTGTCAGCTGCTTGTGGATGCAGCACTTGACACAGCATGTCTTTAATTCCAAAGGTGTGAAATATTGCCTTGGGTCAATTTGGAAAGCTTTTTTTTTACCTAGAATTTAGCCTTGAAACCCACAAATCTCATCAACAAGAAGCAGAATGAATCTTTGAAATTGGGCAGCGTGTAGGACCTGCTGCCTTAAATTCTCTTTTAACCTTTGCTGTGCTTCTGTTCTTCCAATTGCTGCTACAGCTACTTAATTTCCCTCCCCAATGTTTTGATTGTTTATTATTATTACTATTGATGTTCTTGTTATTGCTGTTGATTTATTATTTATTTTTTATTATTTTTATTCCTTATTTTTATTTTTATTTTGTTTCCTTTCCTGTCACAGGAATGCAGCAGCCCTGGTGATGCCATGGCCGTGTCACAGGAGGAAGCAGCTTCCTACAAGGACACTCACCTAATGATAAGGAAACTGCTCCAGTCCAGATCCCACCATGGTCCTACAGGCAGCTGGAAGCTCCCCACAGCCACCACTGGAGATCCTCATCACCCTCCCTTAACTGTTTGTGAAACTTATGACAGAATCAGAAAGTCACAAAAATTTTAAAAATCTCAAAATTCAGATTCATGAGTCCCCTTAAAGAGTTCTGATGGTTTGTGTTGTGATTTTTTTTTTTTTTTTTGAGGGAAGTCTTTGGGGGATTTTCCTTATTGTCCTTATTTTCTTATTTTATTTATCATGGAAACATGAAATAATGGAATTGTTTGGGTTAGAAGGGACCTTAAAGCTCAATCTCATTCCAACCGCTGCCTTGGGCAGGGACACCTTCCCCTATCCCAGATTTCTCCAAACTTTGTGCAGCCTGGCCTTGGACCCTTCCAGGGATCCAGGGGCAGGCACAGCTTCTCTGTGCCACAGCCTCCCCACCCTCACAATAAAGAATTTCTTCCTAATATCTAATTTCTGTATCTTATATTTTTAAATAAAGCATTACTACCCTAGGTGCTTGCAGGGACATTTCCCACCTTCTTCCCAGATGCTCCCCCTGCTGCCCTGGCCCATTTTTTGTGACAGGATGAACATTCCAGCAGACATAGGGAGTCTGATCAAAATCAAATCCACCTTAAAAAAAAGCCCTGTCCTTTCCCCCTGCAATCTGGAGCAGTTCCCTGAACAAGGGCTGTAGTTTGAGGCCGAGTTATTGCGTTATTATTGCTGCTACAATTGCTACTTTTATTTTTCTATTAGTGTTATTATTTCTGCTATACCCACCTGGCTTTCAGCGAGGAAATCACTGACAGTGCTGTTTTTTTCAAAAACTCATATAACTTTTACTTCTAGAAACAGCCAATGGTTTGGGTGCAGCTCAGTGAAATTTGCAGATGAAGAAAACTCATGGCATTTTCTCCCCCATAGTGGCTTTCCTCCAACAGAAAGGGCAAGTTGCTCCTAATTTTCTTTATCAGCACTGGGCTGTTGGAGCATGTCTCTCTCTCTATCAACTCATTGCAACACCTAGAAGAGCCAGGCACCCTCCCCCAGGGAAGCCAGCTCCATTTAAAACGGGAATTACAAGCATTTTGGTGCTGAAGTCAGTTGTTGGAAACCATCTGCAGTCTTGCTGCAGTGCTGCTGTATCCTAATTCCATCTGTCAAAGCCCAGGAGAGTTGAGGCGATGAGCCCGGCCTTGTGAAACAGCATTGAGCTCGGGCAGGAAAGGGAATTCCACATCCAGGAAAAAAAAAAAAAAATAGGGGATCTGAAGCTGTCACCACTGGAAATAATGCTCCCTCTTTAACGAAGGCAGGGACTGCTGAAATCCTGTGCTTAAAGATGTGAGCAGCAGAGCTGTGGAAAACATCCTGTATTCTGTCTTCAAAAGCCTGTCTTGGGTGTCTTCTGCAGAGTTGTGCTTTCCCCTCAGCTTAAAAGCCAGAAAATTCTCCCTGTCTTCCCTGGAACAATCTTTATTGGACTGATTGCAGTGCAGTAACTCCAGCTCTAAAACCTCCTCCCTCCAATTCTCCATGGGTGAGGCAGGTTAGTGGAGGTGGGGTTTTTATTTTGTCACACCTGCTCACCCTGGAATGGGCCAACTGAGAACATTCAGATCCTGCTCAAGATTTCCTACCCTTCCAAAGAGCTCCCTGTTGTCTTTAACTTGGCTTCCTAAACCCTCCCAGTTGCATCTCCAAACTCCTCAGCCCCTCTGACCTCCATCCACTTCCTCCTCTGCAAAGCACACTAAACACCCTCTTTCCCAAGTTCAGGAGGGCTGAATTGCTCATAGCAGAGGGATTTCATTTGTCCCTGAAGGGATTCTGATTTTTGGTGAATGCTTATTGTTATTCACAACTCTTCTCCAGCAAGTTTGGAGAAACAGTTCCAAACCAGGGGGTTGTTTCCAAATTCTTGCTGTTTCACCCAGGGCTGCTGGTGGCAAAGTGCTTTTGGTACCAAGTGGGTGGCTGAAAGATCAGAGAGGGAAGAAAAAAAGATGGGGAGCAAGGGAGAAACAGGGAATTATAATTTGTTTTTCACACTGCTGCCCTTCTTTTCATGCATATGTGGATATTTGCTGGGAAAATGAACATTGCTTTAAAGTTGTATCCTTTTGTGGGAATGTTCCCAAACAGCAAATGAGAGTGGATATGGACACTGTCACCCAGAAGAGCTGTCTGGAATTCAGAGGAGTGTGTGTGAAAATGGCAAATCTCATCCCAAATGCTTCACCTTTCTTGCTCCTCATCTCCTGCTCCTCCTCTTAGAGCAGCCATTCACCTCCACACTCTGTTTTCTCTCACTGGGAAATCTGGAGGGGGCTGTGGGGATCAGAGCACAGCTTTGGATGTGAGGATAAACATCTGGAGCCAAGATCCAGCTCAGGCACAGCCTGGACTTCTTCAAATCAAGGTGAACATCTGGATTTGCATCATGTCCCATGAAATATGGGGCTCAGGTTTATTATGTTGGATCATTTTGTTTTAAGAAATGACTGGATTTGGCACTCAGTGCCATGGTCTGGTAGTCGAGGTGGTGATCAGTGACAAGTTGGACTCGATGACCTCATAGGTCTTTTCCAACCTAAGTAGTTCTGTAATTTTAAATTCAAAGAGGTTTTGCTCCTTGCTCTGCTTTCCTAACTTGCACCTTTTTATGGACCTTGAAGAAAACTCTATGGATCACTCAAAGTAACACTTGGAGTGCTATTCCCAGGTTACAGCAGAATAATCTGCCTTCACTGCTCTCACCTCAGCTTGGTTCTCTCAGACGTGTTCCAGGGGATTTCAGGGTTTCTCACAGAGCATTGCACAGAGCACAGTGAGATGACAACATGTAATTACCTGGTGGAAATGTGTCGCCTCCCATACCCACAGGGAACAGACAGAGCCAGGCAAGGTGGATCACTGTGTCACTCCACCTCTCCCCGAGCATCACCTTGTCTGATGCTTTGGGAAAAAGGCACCACTTTGGCAGTGACAGGGGAAATTCTGTTTGTAAACAGTGTGTAAACCTTCAAGGGGAATGGTAATGGAGTGGGTTAAGCATTCTCCTCGGCAGAGGAGAACATTTATCAGGGCAAGAGCAGGCACGGAGAGACAAACTGGGAGTTTATAAAGGAGTCACATCCAATCTCTGAGGGGAAGAGAGAGATTGCAGTCCCGTGCTTGTGTCCAGCTGGAGATCACAGGGAGGGAGCTCAGTGAACATTTCTGCAGTGCAGGCTGAGGGCAAGGATGGTCCAGTGATTCAGGCATGCTCGGGGTATTGTGAATTTATTCTTCCTTCATCCTCCAAGTCCTCATCTTCACTTGCATCCCCGAGCCCTCTGCACAGCTGGGAAAGCAGAAGAAAAGCAAAACCTCCACATTATCCTCCCAGCTGCAGCTGAAAGCCCTCCTGCAGAACCTCTTCCCTTGGTGGATGCTGAATGATGGACAGATGGATTATTCACATGCCAGGTGCCATTCCCAGCGTGGAGAGTAAGGCAAAAGCAACCCTTTCTTTTGCTTTCCCAACTGAGCTGAGCTGGTCTGGAAGCTACTGAGAGTAAATAAATAAATAAGAGTGGCTCTCTGTCCTTCCCACATGCTCACAGCTACTGGAGTATTGCTATCACCTTAAGAAATAATTATTATCTCCCACCTGCATAAATCAATACTGGCCTCAGCACCAGCATGGACCACATTGTCTGAGCTATTATAAGTTCTCCTGAGAGAAGGAGGGGGGAAAAAAGCAAAAATCAGGGAAATACAGCTTTATTTATTAGCCTACAGCACTGCCACAGGCATGGCAGTAAGATCTCCATGTGAGGAAATCCGTGTTCAGAGTTGGGAGCGAGGGACCAGACTCTGAGGAAGCTTTGGGATTCAGGACCAGCTGAGCCTGTGAAAATTTGGTGTCCATTGTTTTTAAATTCAGCTAGATAAATCTAATGAAGTTCTTGATGTTGAGAAAGAGTGGTAGAGTAAAATAAGGCTTATGACAACAAGAGATGTGGCAGGGTACCTGTAACTGGTAACATAACAATTCTTTAGAGGAGCTTTGCACTGGGATGGTTTACACCTGGTCCCTCTAAGTCCAGAAGGAATTAAGGAAGGTCAAGGAGTGACACTGCCCACAGAATCTGTGTCTCTGCTTGCAAGAAAAGCCCAGTGTTCGAGTGCAAGGAGGAATGAGGTTAGAGACCTCAGCTGAGGTCATTGCGTTTGCTGGAGCTTTTTGAATTTCTTTAGTGCATCCAAGACTTGCAACAACCAGCATATCAACCTGCATCAACTTAAAAATGGGGAAAAAAACCATTAAAGTGTCATCTTTAAGCTAATATTTACCTGTTTAGAGGGTATAAGAGAGTGAGTTTTTTTCCTCTCCAGTGTACCACCGCTGTCTGCTGGAGTGTCAGAAAAGAAACATCTCCCAGACTTCAGGGCAGGAGTTGTGCTGCAACTCTCCTTGTGGGTCCTTTTCTGGGGAGCTCTGGATGGGTGTCCTCTGGTAACAAGTGTCAGCCCTGAGCCAGGCATCACACCACAACGAGGTTTACTTCCATCTCATCCATGGAGCAGGCTCTCAGACTCACCTTTGGAGGCACCACGCCTTCTCCTGAATCAGATGAAAGGGAAAAGGGCATTTCTAGACTTTCTGGAGAGAGCCCTTGGTCATCCAGGGCTCCACTTCTATGAGGAATTGTGTGTTTCCCTCACAACTGCAGTTTGCACCACAGTGCTCCAGCAGGAAGGCAGGTGCATTTCCAGATCCTTCCTTACCTGCTCTCCCCTCCCCTCAACATCCTTGCTTTAATTCCTGCACTCTGGGCAAAGTTTAGGCTGGGGCTGGGATGCCGCGATCAATTTTAGGTCCAATTTGCTGTGAATAATCATGCAGGACTCACAACTCAGAGCCACTTTGTCCTTGACCCTACATCCCCATCCCAAATGAATGGGAATGCTGTTCTATGTGAGTGCTCACATCCCCCAGGATGGGATTACTTGACTCTTCCATAAACACACCAAACAGTGCTTTGAGTAAAAATCAGTTAATTCCCTTCCTTCCATTCCTCTGCTCAAGACACCTGAATATTTTCCCCTGTCTCACATATCCTCTGCATCTGCAGGGTGTCTGCTTTGCTTGGCAGAGCTCCCTGAAGGACTGCACAAATAATTTAAATGGCTGGTTTATTGTTAGAGGCATGTACCTGATTTCCCTGGCGCTGAGGCGGAGTGAAGCGTCCCGGCTCCATTGATTTCAGAATTAGAGTGTCAAGGATCCAGCCCACACCTTATTGAAATCAATACCAGTGATCAGGACCACACAGAAACTGCTCATAAGCTGTTATCTTGATATCAACCCCAGTTAACTGGCAATGACAATAAGTTCCATTGAATCAGATGGGCCATTAAATTTCGACACTCAAACCCCGAGCTGAAATTCGAGTCAAGCATTAGCAGGAGAGAGAAGCTGGCTCTGAGTCTGACCCTCCTCACGTTGGACTGGTGTTACCAGAGGTTTTAATTACACAGGGTTTCCTTTGGAGCTGCTTTATTAGCTTGCTGCTTTTGTGGGCTTTCTTTTTTAATGGAGCGTGGCTGGAAGAGAGCAAAAAAAAGAAAAAATCTGCTCACCTGCATCTCCAGCGAAACCTTGGCCTCCCCAGGGCAGGCAGAGTAGCAGTGCCCACCAATAAAATCATCACATACCCAGCTGGAAAGTGATAAGACAAAATCAAACTGCCTGCAATAACAAAGACAGAGCCTTTTGATGGCGAGCAAAGAGGGAGGGTGTCATTTTGCACATTTTATTACTGCGGCGCTCAAAGCTGGCGGTGATGGGGATTTGATTCCCTGCCACGCTGGTGCTGCACCTGGAGCAGAGAGGGAAGGAGGGAGTTTTTAGCTACCCAGGGTATCCCTGGCTTGGCAATCAGAGCCTCCTGGGGTTGGAGGCAGGAAGGGTGCTCTCACTTTGGCCACGCCAAGCAATTAGTGTTGGGCAGCTCAAGGAGCTCCCGTGGACTGCTGAGCCCTCCTGCCTGAGCGCTCACCCCTCCCTGGGCTGCAAAGTGAAATGTGTTTGATTAAAGGCAGATTGTTTATTGATTAATAATCCCTTTTAACTTCAGTTGGTTAGGAATGGGCAGCAATCTGAGCTAGCATGCTGCAGGCCCTGGTGGATGCACGTGTAGGAATAAAAGCTCAGTTAGGAGGTTAAGTGAGAGTTCTTGGGCTTTTTTCCAGTGAAGGGGGAGTTAAGGGCATGTGAACAGCCCGTGGGAGAAGCTCACTCTGCAAAATTGGGGAAGGGGAGGGTTACAGGGACAGGCCATTACTGCTGACAGGCAACAAGAGGTGAAAATGCAGGCATTGAAGCACTGTGATCATGTCCCCGTGCCCTTTATTTACACACACCTCCAGCTCACCCTTCACACCAAGGGTTTTAAAGCAAACTATGCACAAAGCCATGAAATAATTGAGGTGGCAACTGAGCTCTGAAGGTGACCTGGCCCAACTCGTTCAAAGCAAGGCCAACCTCAGAAATAGATGCAACTCCAAAGTCAGACCAAGGATCGAGGTCATGTCCAGCGTGTCATCCCACTTAGAAAATGACATCTAGGGCAGGGGTTCACCCCAGGGGATGGGAGCAGCTTTGCTGCAGTTTTCCCACCATCTCTGTGATGGTCAATATGGCCTGGAAATCACCAGGCATCTCCAAGAGGTCTTAATGAAACACATTTCAAAGGCTCTTTACACCTCAGCGCCATAAAAGAGACCAAGGCTGACTAGAAATTACTCTTCCCTCTTTATCCACAGCTCAGGCTTATTTCTCATGGGAGGAAGCAGGAAGATATCATTTATGGGGAAGAAAAGGGGGGAAAAAATCAACTTTTGTTCGCCATGTGCCAACAGGCAGCGATAAGGTACAGCTAAAGTGGCAGCCTGTACTTCATGGGGGTGAACTACCACTCAGATAAGATGGAGGCAAGAGATCTTCCTTGGGCTGAGAGGAAAAAATCCTGGTTTAAGGTTATTACACAGGAAGCGCCCTGCTGCATGAAATCTATGGGAAATTGCATATTTTGTCACATTTAGTTATTGAATCCCAATTTCATCCTAGCACGAGGAAAATATACATCACCCTCCCTTGTAGCTCTTATTAGATTTCACAGCCTTTCAATATTAAAATGCCAGCCCGGGGAGCTGTGCTTCTCTTTCCATTTTCTCCCTCTTCCCCCTCCTCCCCTCGCCTCTGCGACACTGCAGTGTTGGAGGTGTGGTGCAGGAGCCCTGGTGACACAGAAGGAGTTAGAATCACCAGCTCTGCCCACAAAGATCCCTCCAGCTTTCTCCCTACCACTCATTTATCCTCTGCAAGTTCATGGGCAGTCCCAGCAGTGCCCATTTCCATGCTAGACCAGCCTAGGGTTGCATCCCCTCTCTTTTTTCAGGGATTCCCCAAATCTGCGTGTCTTGCACAGTGTTTTAGTTCCTGCTCAGACCTATAGGAGTTTGAGAAGGGCCAGTTCACCCTGTCCTCCCCTTCCAGTTGGATTTATCCTCCCAGCAACACCCTTAAATGTGTTTGAGTTGGTTGATGAACCAATGTCCTCATGCAAGAGGAGGATAAATTGCCTGGCAGCCCAGATCCTGACTCTTTTTTGGCCTGAGGGCTTGACATGGATCCTTTTGCAGTGGGATGGCACGGGAGGACCATTCTTGACTGCAGCTAGAAGGCTCATGTGGTCAGAGAAGACCTGAGATTTTAGGACAGTTTGGATGGGTTAAGTCATGCTCCCAAAGTTTGTCCAAAAACTGAATTCATTTTTGGGCATTCCCCGGTCAACCTCTATGACCCATCTTTTCCATTATCCTACAAGTGATGGTTGACCCATCTTTTCCACTATCCTACAAATGAGAGAAGGGGAGCCCTGCTCTGGTTATAACCAGAAGGGTTCCTTTGACATCCCCAGCCCTGTAAGACTTCTCTTGTTCTGCAGGGACTAGCTCTGGAGTGAGTGGGTGTTGAGGGTTTCAGAGAAAGGCTGCGAGTGCTGTTCTGTAAAGTTATCAGTCTCTCTCCAATATAAACCAAAGTGCAGCTGCTGCAGGGGAAAATGTGCTGATTTCTCTAATATTAAAAAAAAAATACTCTGTCTATAAACAGATTGAAGGAAACAAATTATTTCCCCAGTTAAATATTTTAAAGAGCAATTCAGGCTTTGGCTATCACCTAAAGTAGGGAGGAGAAAGCAGTTTCAGGATAAAGGAGTGGATTTCTTTCCCAGTCTGCAGGATGCACCTTGAATATTTAACCTGAGTGTTCCCTACCTGCGATGCTTTCCTGGCTTTGGGGTGGAGGAAAATCAGGATGAACTGAGGTCAGGTCAGGTCAGGATAAACCACAGCTATCTGATCTGAATTTGTAACAGGTCACAGGAGAAATAAATCCCACTACTCCATAGCAGAAATGGGAAAAATCCTTGAGTGCTCGAGGCTCAGTTCAGATAAAAGTTGCAGCTAATTATCCAGACAAAATATTCATATCTTTGAATCAGCATAATAAAATGGGGCTGGAAACTTGAAGGGAGCAGCCTCTCCTGTGATGTCTCAGCCTGAAATTTTGCTCCCTGACACCTGGCAGGAAGGACAGGATTAAGAGAACTCCAAGTGAGAAGTGGCCAGGACTCAGGGAAGACCTTGCCGAGGGCCAGAGGAGCAGCTTGCTTTTTAAATACTTTTAAGGAAACCCCTCTGCCCTTCAAAGAGAGGAAAATAATATTGCACCATCCCAAAAGCTTCACCAGCTCTGCTGGACCTTTCCTAACCTGCTCCCACCCTTCTTAGGTGTGTTCTCTCCCAAATCAGAGCACTGCCAGGTGAGACACAGAGGCACAGGTGTGACATGTGCTGCCTTACACAGCCCAGAAAGGATGAGAGAGAATTCCCTTAGTGCTCTTGGATGAACAGACACGAAAAAAACATAAATTAAAAGAAGTACTAAAACCCCTTCTGCCTCTGAAGCACTCCCTCTGAATAAAAATAACAGTGCTGAAGCAGCACTTTCCATCCTTAAATCCCTGTGTGCTTTTCCAAAGGAAGGTCAATGCCACTGCCCCTGTTCACAGGTGTGGGAAAGGAGCTGCTGCTTTTCATAAAGGTTTTTCCACCCCACAGCCCAGCCCTGTTTAATGAGCCACTGTCTTTGCCTTTTTCCAGAGGCTGGACCCAGTCCTGAGGGTTTCTGTGGGGGCTTGTATGCCCTTTCTTCATCCTTTAAAGGCTGCAGGGTTGTGTCTCCCCATTCTAGAGGCCAAACTGGCCTGACAGTTGTTGTGTTCCCATTCTTGATCCAGCCAAAACCTCACAACACTTTACTACAGTGAGGATGGAGCAAAGAGTGAATGAAATAGAGGCTTCATGGAATTAAGATTTTGCTCTTCCTTGTGCCCTTTTTGAGAATGGCATCTAACCAAAACTGCTCAGCTCTTGCCTGGCAGCACCTGAGTCTGAATGAAAACCAGACACTGGGGCCAAACCCACCATCTTCCCATCTGTCCCATCCCTGCTGTACTCCTTGTTTCTTTTGGAAGTGCTTGTGTTCGTCCTACAGGTTTGTCTAACCCCTCTATCCCTGGCTTTCCCTGCCTTTTCAAGTTCATGGACGCCTTCCACCATCCCAGGCTGCTCAGAGCCCCATCCAGCCTGGCCTTCAACATTTCCAGGGATGGGGCACCCACAACTTCCCTGAGCAACCTAAGTCATGCAGTTATTGTTGGAGGTCTGATTCAAGTCATTCTAATCTATGAAAAAACAAATTCTACAAAGACAGCAATTTTTCCCCCCCAGATTTACATTAATATGAATAGAATCAGAACCACATGTGCCATTTTTAGAGCATTAAAACAAATCTTTTTTAGCAGTCTGCTAATGGCTATAGACTGTAATTCACACCCTGTCTGCTGAGTAATTTTGCATGGCATCAAAGATTTTTGCAGGCAGAAATATGGCCAAAATAACACTTCAGTGGATCAATACCACTGAAATATAAGGCTATCCAGTTGTTAAAGAGGTCTATTTAGTTTCTCTGTCAGATGCTGATCCTGGGTAGAATCAGTTGGTTTTCCTTACAAGCATTAATACATTTTGTGTGGAGGACTCCTATCCCAGGAACAGGAGTGCTGTTGCTGATAGGGAAGTGGAGAAAGGGCTGTAAAATACATGCAGAGCATTCAATAAATTAAAATCTGTAACGGTTAAATGTTTTAACTTCGTGACACTACTTCATTTTGGCAGTTGTTTAAATTATGGAATTTTTAAGGATGAAAAAAACTTCTGAGATCATCAAGTCCAACCCAGCACCACCATCATATTCACCATTAAACAACATCCTCAAGTGCCACATCCACAGGTTTTTGGAACACTTCCAGGGGTGGTGACACCACCACTTCCTCAGGCAGTCTGTTCCAATGCTTGGTAACACTTCAGTGAAGAAATATTTCCTAACATCCAGCCTGAACCTTCCCTGGCACAGCTTGAGGCTGTCTCCTCTTGTCCTGTCACAGAAAATAGATGGATGTCTGTTCCCTTGCTGATGGCCTGGGAAACAAAGAACAGAGACTTCTCAGCATTGGTCAGACTGTGTGGATATAAAATTCTACCTAGTTCAGGGAGAATATACAGCACACATGGGAAAGAAGTTAAGGAAGTGTAAAGCTGTGAAGGGATGGAGGAGGCTGAACTCCTCCTGTCTCTGTCATTTTTAATAGGTTTTTGAATTAGCATTGTGCCTGTGATGAAATAAATGTACTTCAACTGCTTTGCCTCAGCCTGTCTTGCAGTAATTACCCCAGAGAAATTAGGACTCCTTGTTTCTTCTAAAAAAATAACTCATGCAGCTTTTCTTGAAGAAAAATCCCGCAACAACTTTTCCCAATGATACTGTTGGCTATTATTAATTAAAAGGGTTCAAACGAAGTTGAGAACTTGGCTGGTGAACCTCAGAGGGTCAAAGAGTTGGCGCTGTGGCCTTTGAAAATGTCCTGGCCCTTAATTCAGGCTGTACCAATAGTTAAGAAGAGCATTAGGGGGCACTGGAGGCACTTTTGTAACTTATCTGCATGTTTTGTTTAATTAGCAGCTGGTTAAGCAAGTGTTAAGCCACCTAAAAGCCTTTCAAACCCTGCAGTGCTTATCTTCCCAGCACCTGCAGCTTTCTTCCTGCCAGTGCAAGCCTGCTCCTTTTCATTCCCCTGCATCAATGGCAGAGAGAATATAGCAGTAAAAAAGAGAGATATTCACCCAGGTCTCCAGGTGCCAGACTCCAAACTGATGAAAGCAGACACAGCTCCACACAATCAGGCCGTGGCTGTTGTTTCCAGGAGGTATCAGCATCGAGGCCTGAACCTCTGCGGGTTTCTCCAAGGCCTTGTGCATCTCCGTGGGGAACGCGGCCATCCAGGAAAGAGATTAAACAAGCTGACACAGTCTCTGTCCTCAGAGTGCCAGCCAAGGTCCAGCTAATGAGCTTTGGGAAGGATTTGACTGTCTGGGAAAATTTTTTCGTGAGTGTCAACTCCAAAGTCTTCCTGTCGCGTAGAAGGAAATATCCAGTCAAGAGTTTCCTTCATGGGGACACAATGGAGTCCCTGGCACAGGTTGTCCATGAAAGTGGGGCTGCCCCATCCCTGGAAGTGTCCAAGGCCAGGCTGGATGGGGCTTGGAACAACCTGGGGTAGTGGAAGGTGTCCCTGTCCATGGCAAGGGTTGGGACTGGGTGACCTTTAAAGATCTTTTCCAGCCCAAACCATTCTGTGATCCTGTGGGTCTATGAATAAAGGCTTTAATACCCCTGCTGATGATGGTAATAGAATATATTTTCCTTTTTAGACTGAGAATCTTCTCCTATCAGTGCCAGAAAACAAAAATCTAGCATATAATCCCTGGTTTCTGGAAATGAAGGAAGGACAAACACAAACCTTTTTTTTGGGGGGAGGGAGTAGGACAAAGTTTTCTGTTGCTTTTTTTTTTTTTTTTGGTCAAATTTGAAAATGTTGTCAGCAATTTGCAAATTCCCCACCTGTTCTGTGCATACATGAAAATAGCCTGGGTTCCTGCTCTTTTCGAAGTGACTTTTAGTGTATAGCAAAAATGCACAGTGTTGACAGCTCTCCAATTTTAGCACAAGTCTCATTATCCTTTTTTTTTAAAACTAAGGCCATCTATCCCAAAATAAAAGATATGTTGGTTTTGGTTGGGTTTTGTTTGTTTGTTTGTTTTTGTGTGGGTTGGTTTGGGTTTTTTTTTTGTGAAAATACACATGAAAAAGTCTACTTTCTTTTTTCTTTTTTGTTTTAGTCAAGAAATTTCAAGTGCTTCAAGCAATTCTATTTAAAGATCCACCACCTTTACGGGGATCACAAGATTACTTGTGATTCTTGTCTTCTGTTTGGAAAAGGAGGCAAGAATGCTCCAAGCCTTCATACAGTGGGGCAAAAAATGCTTGGAATGCCATTTCCAGCAAAGCAAAGTATGAAAAGCTTATTATTTAGTTATTATTTATAAAGTTATTATTTAAATATGGGGGATTTTCTTAGAGGGAGTTTGCCCCATAACTTTTGTATGTGTTGGATTTGGATATCATAGAATCACAGAATGGTTTGGATTGGAAGGGACATTAAAGATCTTCCAGTTCTGCCATGGTCAGGGACACCTTCCACTCCCCCAGGTTGCTCCAAGCCCTGCCCAGCCTTGCCTGTAGCCCTTCCCGGGCTGGGGAATCCAGAACAAGGGTTACAAGAAAGAACCAAAGGTATTTCTTATGACAGGGCAATGATATGAAGGTTGTAGCAAGGTAGCAATTGCCTCCAGGTGAAGGTAGGAATTTTGTCTGCTTGAAGTTGTGGCAATCAGCAAAAATAAAGCAAAAATCAAATCAGAACAATGACAAGGCTTTGTATCTAGGTCAGCTGGGGGTGGACATTTCCATTGCTCTGTTCCTTGGTAGATCTCCTTCTCGTTAGGTCTGAAAACTGATATGAAAAGTTCTTCAGATACCTAAAAGAGGAGCTATGGTGGGTACAAGTTCAAGCCTTTAAGGCCTTAAATTCAGCTGGAATTCTGTGCTGAGCATTCTTTAAATGATTGAGACTCAAATCCATTATAAATGTGGAGCTTTGACAGAGCCTTCCTGGCTAAACTGGGAGTAATGGAGTTAAACCCTCATTTAGATAGTCTAGATTAGCTTAATTATCACACAGCTCCAAATGCAATGGAGTTCCTGGGTTCTTTGAGTCTTGACTGGTGAGTTTGTTTTGCTGACGTGCATAAATATCCCTGAAAAGGATGAATTTTTCTGTTCTCCATTTCCCTTACTGATGCTTCCCCAAGTTTCTGTCCCACCAGACAAAGTTTCTCCACATTGGTTGCTTTGTTGCTTCTTCTTTCCCCCCAGACCTTGGGTCTCTTTCTCCTCCCAGCATTGTCTTAAACCATTGCCTGCCCTCTTCCACCCATGTTTCCACCCCCTTTCTCTCTTTCTCGGAGTAGGAATCATGCACTCTGCCTATGGACAGCTTAATTCTGTGAGGGAGACTTGATTCCAACCCTGGTGAAAAAAGAGATCAATATAAAGTTTATTGACAGTATAAAGGCATCAGTTTACAGTATCTCCATGAGATTGCCTGGAGAGTTTAAGATCCTGAAAGACCCAATATTGCAAGAATTGTACACAAAATTTGCATTCTGTTTGGATGGAAGTCATGGCTTTCAAGTCCATTTTCCCCGAGAGCTCTGGCAAGGTCGGACCCAGCGCTTTTGACTGACCCCGTACAATGAATGGAACTGTGAAATTCAGATCCAAAATTTGAAGCTTTAGGTTTAGTTCAGGTTTTATGATTCCTGTCTTTGCCGTGCTGGTCTTGACAGATTAAGAGAATTACCCATGCTCCTCTTATTTACACGGACGAGTTGGTTTGTGATCCCCCGCAGAGCTCATTTCAAAACCCCCTTGCGCTTGGCAAAGGAAGAAACTTCAGTAACCATCAGCTGTGGCATTGATCCTTCAGAAAAATTAACCAACTGAACTGAGACTTACTGTGAAATCAGTGATGCTCAGCAGCCACTAACTTCATTTGGAACTCACCAGTGTTAATGCATTTAAAGTATTGATCCTTCCTCGTGTGCTTTGCAGCCCCGGTTCCCTTTTGGCATTGCAAACACAAAGGCAGCTCTCTCCAAAGCCAGGATGAGCAAGCAAAACCCTTCAACCCCGAAAACAAACTCATTATTCAAAATGCTTGTTAGGCTCGCTGCAGCAATTGAATTGATTGGGGGAAAAAAAAAAAAAAAAACAAACAAACCACTGTGACAAATAAAAATCAGATTATTTCAGAGCATGGGAAAGGAACCGGCAGAGGAAACATCCTGATGTCTGAAGGGAGCAAATCTTCCATCAAGTCTCCATAATTTTTTGCTTTATTATTGCATTACTGTGATACTGTTGGGTTTTTACTCATGTGAAGCACGTGGGATTGAGAAGGAGCACTCAGAGCTGTGGCTGTGCTGAGAACTGGATATTCAAAACCACAAGGACCACAGGATTTACCCAACAGCACTTCTAGCAATTTGCAGGTGGTTTTGGGGAGGACACTGTCCCTTTCACGTGCTGGCCTCCTAAAGGGGAGGCTTAGCTTTTAACTGATTACTGAATCAAACTAGCCTGATTTCTGATTTATTTTTTTTTTTTTTCGCTTTTGCTTTTGCAGCAATTGGTGAAAACTGCAGCTAAAAGCAGAGGAGCTGCAGTTTGCAGCCCACTTTGTGTGCTTTCCAGCATTCCCTGGGCTTTGCAGTGAGTTTGCTAACACAGTGCTTTCCCTTGCCCTATTTAAGTGCCTCTGCAGTGTTCTCATGGTGAATTAGGTTACTCTGTAGAAAAGGATACTGCAAATCCCCTCCTCTGCTTCAGCTGCTCCCCTTTCCCTGCATGGCAAGCTGAGTGCTCGCTCTCTTTTCCAGTTTTTGGAAAATTTCATCCACTTTGTGGGGGCTTCTACATAGCAGAATCACCTTTTCCCTTGGATTAGTTTCACTCCAGAAGCTACTGGTTCTCCAGCTTCTCCACAGACTCCAAGCCTTCTCCAATTCCAGTTCTTAAACTGTGTTTAATTCTTTTATCGACGTATCCTGTGCAATCCCAGGCTCCAGTTCTCAGCAGTGATTGCACTTAGTTTATGATCTCTGTCTTTAAATGTCACATCTGGCCATCTTCAGATGCACCCATCTCACTCCCTAAAATATGCAGGTGTCTTATCCTGACCTTCATTAGTGCTGTGACAGATTCCAGCCATCCTGCTTGTTAGTGCATTATTTAGCTGCCTGTCAGCCACTCTCTGCAGCTCCCTGCTCCTTCTGATGCAGAGAGGCAATAATTGGCTGCTTTGTTTTTCAGGCATCTTTAGCATTACTAAAATCAGCCAGACTGAAAACCCAGCAGTTTCCAGGCTGTTTGTAAAGGCCCCATTGTTTTTAGTGACACAGAATAGCTTGGGATGTGTGGAGGGGTGAAAGATCTGTGGCCCAGGCCCTACACAAAAGTGACTTTACTTACTTTCAACAATGTCTGCTGGTCTCCAAGAAACACACAGCAGTGCTGCTAAACTTCTCTGGCAAGAGACAGGCAGCTCCTGATCTCTTTTCCAGCATAAACCACAATGAGGCACCTCTAGGTGGTCTCTTAAATAAGGACACACTCCCCAACCATGGTGGAAATGCTCCAAAAAAGACTTTTCTTCCAATTCTTCTGACTGTACAAAAAAAAATCTGACTTATTCTTCAGTAGTTGTGGTATTTACATAAACTGTTCTCTGATACAAAAGCTCATGCTGATTGCTTCTTTTTCTTTTTTTTTTTNTTTTTTTTTTTTTTTTTTTTTTTTTTTTTTTTTTTTTTTAATGTCCTTTAACCTGCATGCTCTGCTGCCTGGTTTTGTTGGGAATAAATAGGATCAGGTGTGTGGTAGCATACCTGCAATCTTACTCCCTTATGGCTTTGCCAGCATTGTGGTGGAAGGGAGGCTCCAATACCTCTCTCAGGGTTTGACAAGTGGATCTGAGCAAACCTGAGGTGCAAAAGCTCACTGGAGCAGGGAGAGGACAGGATTTTTCCTCCTGCCCCTTCTCCCTGCTCCTTGAAGAAAGATGCTGGTTGGTGTGAGAACACCCAAGGCTGTGCCCAGCGCTGACAAAGGCCCATCCCTTCAGTGTCTTTTCCCACTTTTTTGCTGATTTCCCTTCCCCTGCCCACTGACCAGACACCATTCCTGACCTTTAGAGGACAGGGACATCACTGTTGTTCAGTCTGTCCCTGAGCACCAGCAAAACAGGAAGAGAAGACCTGCTGGAGACTGTGCTTGTGTGTTTTTGATAGAGAGAACAAGCCTAATTTATTATGAAACAGAAGTTAGCTTTACATTTTCATAATTAGGGAGGATGCTAATGTTGCATGATTGGAAAATGTCACCCTGCACAACTAATTTGAGGCCTAATTGAAGTTCAGCATCATCTGCAGCTCCTCCAGTGATAACTTTTCCTCAAGGTGCTGCAGGAATGCAGAGTGGTTAGCAGGGAGTCATTTATCACCTTCCCCGCAGATAGAGGGATCTGGGAGGAAATGACCAGAGAGAAGCAATCCCAGAAGCTGGAGCCTCAGGCTGGTGGAACAAAGCACTCCATTAAAGCATAAATGACAGGGTTAATTATCCCGGGGCTGCTGCAGGGTGGACAATGCATTTCCCGGGCATTCTGTCCAGCAGCTGCTGAAGAAAGTTGGATTGGGTGTGTCACTATCACAGCATGGTGTCACAGAGGTATGGATGGGCCTGCCCTTATCTGAGGCACGCTGGGGATTGCTTTGTGTTTGGAATACAGAGGAGACCAGGGCCACAAAGAAGGCACAAAAAATCCTCACTGCAAGAGTCACATCTTCTCTTTGCCACCCAGGATCTCTGTTACCAAGCCAAGCCTTGCTCTGGTTACAAGTGCTGTCACACCGCTCACGCTTAGTCAGGCTTGATCTAAGAAAGAAAAGCTGTGACTTTAACTCTTCTCAGACATCCAAGGTTTATCCTTTCAGTACTTAAAGGGGGCTTATAAAAAAGAGGGAGGGAGACTTTTCACATGAGCAGGGAGTGATAAGGTAGAGGGGAATGGTTTTAAACTGAAATAGGAGAGATTTAGATTGTATATTCAGAAGAAATTCTTCCCTATGAGGTCCTGGCACAGGTTGCCCAGGGAAGCTGTGGCTGCCCCTGGATCCCTGGAAGTGTCCAAGGCCCAGCTGGATGGGTTTGGATAGCCTGGGATGGTGGAAAGTGTCCCTGCCCATGGCAGAGCAGCTCCACAGGTTGTTCCTCCCAACTGGCTCTCTCCAAAAGTAGCTACAGGCGTATGAATAATGCATAAAGACAAGGCCAGGGTTTGTGGAGTTTCCTCCCCAGTACTTTCCCTGCCTCCAGCCATTTGAGACTCAGGGACTTCCACATGTTCTCCCTGAATTTAATAACACTGTCTGGATTTTTCTTTGAACTAATCTGCTCTTCCCTGAACCCTCGTTAACTCTGAGCACCAACTATATATCTATGGCAAGAAACTCCACAACTTGATTGCACTTTCTCTGGGACCCCCAAGTTCCTGCTCTGGAAAAATCCATGAGCAACCCTTATCCACTCATCCTTTCCCTGACACTCTTGATTTTATGTATTCCATCTCATGCCTTCCTAGTCATCTCTGCAGCAGCCTGGATTATTCTCTTACTCCTTATGGAGAGCTCAGGTTTTTGAGCACCCTTGCAATTGTCTTTCCCTGAGTCCTATGACTCCCTCTCCTCTTTGCCTCTGATTAAAAGGTTCCCATTCACACCTGATGGTCTAGGAGCACTAAGGAGAAGGATCCTAGCAGGTCTCCTGTAGATGAATGCTTCTACATGCCCCCCTGTAACAAAAAAAACCCCAAAACACACTGGGAGAGCTCAGGTGTTTGCACTGATAATCTCAAATTAAGATAATCCTGCTTGGGCAGGATTAACAGGCTACAGCCACAAGAAAACAAATGAGAAGATTTGCCAGGAGGGAGAGAGGGAAGGCTGCCTATTGAGCTGGACTTCATCCCACTGTTATCCTGATCTAAGATCCCAGAGAGCTGGAGGAACAACAACATAAAGGCTGGGCTCTGCTGGCTTTGACACTCACGAATATAGTTGAGAAAAATAATAATTTTGGCTCCCATCCAGGCTCATCTTCCCCAGCCAAATCTCCACGAAGGACAGGCTGCTGTTGCTGGATTCCTCAGAGCACCCACAACATCTCCAGCTCTGCTCAGTCCATTGAGGAGCACCAGGACTGTAAGACCCCACACCCTCCTCCTGATCTTCAGCTGCCTCCTCCATCCCAGTGCTGGCTCATCCAACCTGCTGGGGATGGCCCAGCAGCTTTAGGAGACCTTGGAACCCTCAGCTGTACATGGCTCCCTGTCAGTCCCATCCTGAGGAGACAGCCTGGGATTTTAAGGTGACTCTGGCTGACACAAACACGCTGCAAAATTTAATGTCACACCCTCACACAAACACAGGTATCCATTTCACTGTGTGGCCTCCCACAAACCCCAAACAGCTCTAACACTTCCCTCCCCACAGGAGTGCCCAGAGTATGCCTCATGCACGGGTGCCCTCTGAGAGATTGAACATGGGCAGGGTTATAGTGAAACACACACACACATCTCAGTTTAATGCCCCAGTGCCACCCAACAGGGGATTCTCACCAGCTCTGCAAAGCCCCCTGCACTACATTAGGGGAGAGTTAATTCACTGGAGGAAACTGTAATCTGATTTAGGCCTTACGAGCCAACATTATTATTCTTTTCCTTTCTATTCTTTCATGCTTAAACTGATCCGCTCTCATCCTTTGTCTCTCTCCATCTCCAGCCTGTATCGCTTTCAGGGCAGCCTGTCTCCATTAGATTTTCAAGCTCCTAATATTCAATTTAATTTTAAAGCCTGTCCATGCTCCCTCCCTTTCCCCCTTCCCCTTCCCCTCCTGACCTGCAAATCCCCCACCCCTCCCCGATGACACAGCTTTCTTCCTGATTTCCTCCCTGTGATTTCTGCTCCCTTTCTTCATTATCAGCATGTCAGATTAGGATCTGACAAGAAACTAGAATCGACTGTTCATCCAAGGCTTTACAGCATAAGCAGGATTAGTTACCCTGATCTAAAGGACATTTTCATTTTTCTGTAGCTGGAATACATCTAAAGATTCCCATCATCCAACCAAAGATGTGGGCTCCTGGCCTTTTCCCCTGGGAAATTCATCAAAAATTGCTCCTTGGTGCTGTAAGGCTCTCAAGGACATGAAGGGAAGAGAGAGAGTTTGGACAGAGGAAACGTGGGAGATGAAATCCCAAGGTTTGATGGCTGCAGATACCTTGAGTGGGAGATGTTTGGACGTGCAGCAGCCTCACCACGGATTGCTCTCATCCCAGGGGATATTTTGCTGTTCAGAATCACCTGAGGACCACCAGCAAACCTCAGACCACAAACATTCCCACTCCCTCCTGCCCAGGAAGGGATGCCACAGACCAACCCACCCCAATCACAGGGTAAAAGAGACCTGCTCCAGGTTTGAGGGAGTGAACTGATTAATGCATTTTAATGATGAGGCTGATTTCCACACCACAGCACAGGTTTTCATTATGAGATCCACTGGCCTCCAAATTCCTGGCCTGTAAAATCCCTGTGTTAGTGCAAACTCTCTGGCTGATTTATCCACAGAGTTCACACCAGTAATGCTCCGTCTCAAGCCATAAACATTTAAAATTGGAAAGGGAGCACAGGGGATGCAATGCAGAAGCAGAATAAAGGCAAAGAGGGTTGGTGTTTCCTCGTGGCTGGAAGGATTGAGGGAGTGAGGGCTCCTGGGTGTCCAGAGTGGGGGATACAACAGGATAACCAAGGTGAAATGATGAGTTCCTCGCGGGCTGAGGGCACAGACACATCCCTGCCGTTCTGGCCCACACAGAGAATTCAGGGTGAAGAACCCCAGGGTACAAAAAACACGAGTTGGGACCAGCAAGATTTTGCCTTCCTGTGCAGAGTTTGCCTCCTGCTCTCACTTTGGCATCTGAGGTAGATCACCAAATACACATAATTAAGGGATATCTTCTCCCCTGTCACACAGGGGTTCTGCCAGCACCCAGAGATCTGGGCTGTCAAAGCAGGACACTGCTGCTGGCTGAGGTCATTGGCAAGAAGGTTCAAAGAAAAGTGTTGGTACACTCCGAAACAGAGGGAAAATAATTCATTCCCCCACAACAAGGTGTCCTCCTAACAACTAAGAGATTAATTTAAAGTCTGAAACACAGGATGTGAGATCCCTCCTGAGAGTTTTTTTATTTTACATCGGTCGTTACAACTTCAGATGTTCGGGTTATCCTCATAAATGTCCGAGCCATCCTCGCGTCTGGCTGAGTTCCTGGCCTCATTGACATCTTATGGAAATGAGTTCCTCAGTCTAATTACACTTTGGAAGACAAGAGATTTCCTCTGAATCGAGTATCTGTCTCATTCCTGCTGTCTGAGACACAGAGAGCCTTTCTCAGCCTACCTCCCTCATTTTACGTGCATCCTCTTGTCTCTGCCCTTTCCCCCCCTCTCCAATATACCAAAGTGTAATTTCATTTGCTTTATTTGCAGAAGATGTTTCTCAGGAAGCTAATCCTTCTTATTTTTCCCCCAAAATTCCCCTGTGTCCTTCCATAGATGTGGTGACCTTCCAGGTAAATCACAGCTGCAGTGATTTATATGATTGCAATGCCAGATGTTCTGTAATGTTCACCGATTCTTTCCATGTGCCATAAGGAAATGCCATAAGGATATGGTATAAGGAAGGACTTGGTCAGTAAAAAAAATGGCATAAAATATTCAAAAAATCTGGGTAATTTTTGGAATACAGCTGTCCATGGATCCGGGGCCTCTGCTGGGCTGACTGGGTCCCTTCTTGGTATAACACAGTTAAATGAGAGGTCAAAAAAGCCAGTGAAAAGCCTATTTTTATTTTTTTCCATGATGCTTTTTCTGGAAGAGTAGATTTTCCAGCTGCTTGAAGCAGCTCCTGAGAGTTATTGGCAGATTCTGATGGGTGAGGAATTCTGTAGAAGATGCTCTGAACTTCTTAGGGTAAAGATAGGTGAATATGGGACGTGAATGGGTGTTAAACATGTACAGAAAAGGGATGGCTCTTCGACCCAAAAACTCTCCAACCAGCCCCTCAGAAATTTAGGGACAGGCTGTGACGCTGACACTCCCATGTGCTCTGTATTTCTCTCCTTTAAGCAAGATTTCTTTTAATGGAGGTGATTTAGCTTAAGCTGAAGACTGAGCTAAACAGTCTGCAGAGAGATCAAAGGGAGTTAAAAGTGAGTGAGAGAAGGGAAATGCACAAGCAAGAGAGAGGAGCAGCATGAAAGGGGGGCTCAGGTGAGAGTCTAAACCACATTGTTCACATAAAAGGGAAGTCTGCAGAAACTCTGTTATTGTTCACGTGACTTTTTTCCCAATCAGAGCGAAGAAGCGAGAAGCAGAGGAATATCTTCCCCACGTTACATTAAAGTGCCTCTCATTTTCTGTCTGCAGCCACTAATTTCAGAGTTATTAGAGGAGAAATTGCCAAGGCACCTTTGGCTGAAGGGCTTTTGTGAGACCAAATCTCCAAACCTGCAGGGTGAGGATGGCTGTGCCACCCTGGGACACTGAGTGTCCACTCTGAGCCAGCAGATTCCCCTGTGGGGGCCAAACAACAGGCACGAGGTCTTAGTCCACAGCAGTTTGGAGTAACCACACAGAGGCAATTTCATGGCTCCCAGCTGTGGCTGTTCCAGCCCTGGAAGTGTTCAGGGACGAGCTGGATGGAGCTTGGAGCAACCTGGGATAGTGGAAGTCTGCCCATGGCAGGGGGCTGGAATTAGATGACCTTTAGGATCCCTCATCACGAAAAAAAAAGTATCCTTCCTTGTCTCTATTCTGATATAACCTAGTCTAGAATCCTATAATTTACCTTAAAGCCCCAAAGCAAACCTATCTACCACTTAGAAACAAACAAACAAATAAACAACCAATAAACCCAACTCAACCCACAGCACACAGGGGTGAGATCTATAAGTTTTATCTCTCCATTTCCTTACAAATCACTGTCTTGGGCAGACCTGAAGAGCTGGGTGAATTTTGATTGACCTGACACCTGCACTTATGGATAAGAAGCTCCCAGAGCAGCTCAAGAGGAGATGAAACAGTGCCAGGCCTATTTAAAGCAGTGGTTTTAAATTTAATTTCTTAGCTGGGGGAGTTGGGGGAGGGATAGAAGGCAACAGCTGTCTCATTATACCACAGAGGGCTCCTTAAGTGAAAACTGAATAGATTAGTCATGGAGAAAATTAAGACAAGGTCTTTAAGCCATCAATATCTCCCAATTTGAGTGCAGGAGGGGAGGGAGTTGGTATTTTACTTCAATCTCCATGTCTGGGGGTTCAAAGTTTATTTTTAAATGTGTTTCAAAGCCAGAGGTGAAATATTTTCCTTGCCCCACTTTTGTTTAAAATTTTCCTATCCAGCAATGATGTTTTTCCATCAGTCCCAAAGCCAGTGTGTGGGATTGGGGAAGCTTGCAGAAGTCTGCGTTGCATTTTTAGCCAATTATTTGAGTTTTCCTCCCAAGCAGAAAGTCAGGATAATTTCTGCCTCCCACCAAGGGCTTATATCATGGCCAGTTTCTGAAGATCCATCCCATCACTTCAACAGAAAGACCTGCAGGTGTCAGGAGAGACATGAGCACCGTTTTGGGTCTATTTTTGATGTTTTGGAGAACTCTCCTGAGCATTTGCATCTCACCACCTGCACTCTGGGGAAATGACCATAGAATGGTCAGTGCTTCTGACCACTGGTTTGAGGTTGTGGCTCTCCTGTCCTCCAGGGAACCACAGGATGGTTCAGATTGGAAAGGAGCAGTGGGGTCAGCAGCTCCAGCCTCCTTTCCTCATGCTGGTTGTTCCTCCAGACTCCAGCCAGGTCTCCAACTCTTTCTGTTTCTCTTCCTGCTCCCCTCTGGCAGCTCCCCCAAAGCATTTGACACAGCAAGGTGAAATGTGGTAGACAGGGACCCCAAAACAGACCTTTGCCCACCGCCCCCAATAATTTGGCTGATTTTTGACCACACCGACTGCAGGTTTGGGGTGATCGAGTGTCTGAGGCATTTATTGATGGAGAGGAGGATGTTGCATGAGCATGTCAAGAGCTTTGCAGAGGTTAAGCTGTCTCACATCTGCTGCTGCTCCCCTGACCCAGGAGGGTCATTACACTGTCACAGGAGGAAATTAGGTTGGTTGGATGTGATTTGTTCCTTGGAAATTGAGGCCGGATGCTCCTCATCCCCTTGCCATTTTCTAGGTGCTAAGAGACGGATTGCTTGACTCTTCACTCCAAGATTCTTCTGAGCACTGAAGCCGAGCTGATTTGTCCCCAATTCCCCAGACTCTCCTTTCCTTTTACTCTCTTTCAGGAGGATGATGTATTTGCTAGGTGATAATAGCCTTAGATTTCTACCAGACCTTTAGGTTCAAATTGACAGAGGCTTGTTCTGCAGCCCTGAAGGTCCTTCTCGTGGGAAGTGGGCAGATCATCATATGCAGATTCAGTGATTTTAGCTGTCCCATCCTAGAGCTAAGTGGGGCAGCTCTGCCTGGTACAGTTTCTCAGGAGAAGCTCTAGGAAACCCACTCCTTGTTTGCTTGTGTTTAAATCAAACCAACCTGTTATTAGGCAGAGCTGTTACAAGAGACAGGCAGGGAAATAAAAATGTGCTCAAACTCCCCTTTTTTTTTTTTTTCTTTTCTGGCCAACCCAAGTATCATCTCTGTTGAGATTTTAATTATTTTTTTTCTCTTTAATAACGAGCCGCTGCATTGTTCTCTCCCTGCGCCCACATTGCTGTGCCTCTGAAAACACAATTAGAGCACAGAGTATTGCTAATTTAGCTTTGAAGGATGTATTGTGGGGAATTAAAAAATAAAGGCGGGGGGGTGGGGGGAACTCGTGTTCGCCGCTGTTGCTGCAAACAAAAGCGAGCAGGGTTCAGACAATTGGCTGCCTGGGATGGCTCCTGTTCCCTGCCTGAAGAGAATGAACAGGACACAGAACAAAACCCGGGCTCAACATCTCGTGGAGTACGCTCTGATGGCCAAAATCTAAGGGTTGCCGCGTGTGAATAGCACGAAACAAAGGAGATTTTAATTGCAAACATTGATCTTCCTCTTTGGTCCCTGGCACGGGCTTCATCACTTGGAAGATTTGCTCGCTGCAACTTTGCAAATGTTTTTCAGGGGGCCTCTGACATGTGACCTTGTCAAAATGACAGAAAGTTTGCTTTCTCTTTTTCCCCCCAAACAATAACAATACGGCTTTTTTTTTTTTCCCCTCCTTCTTTTTTTCTATCTTAAGGTTGCAGCAAACCCTGTTAGCTGTGAGGCTGCCACATTTTCCCTCTCATCTGACCAAGCTGCAAGAAACCAGGACTCCTGTGACCTCGGGCTAAAGAATAAGGTGGTTTCTGACTTTTTCCCCTGCTCATAAATTCTGTTTGGGTAAATAAAGGTAGCAAAAGGTCTGTGTTATGGCCTCGCCAGAGATCTGCTAGCTGGGAGCTCTCCTGGGAGGCCAGGAGAGAGATTACATCTGCCTCCTGGAAAAACCTCTGCAAATACCAGGCTGCAGAGCAAACGGAGCAGCCACAGCCCCCTGTGAGCACATGGCCGAGGAGGGGGATGTGGGGCAGGCAGTGAAGGTGGGTAATGAGCAGCTCTGGGTCTGCCAAGCACACAGAGACAGAAACAAAACAATCCTCTGATCCTCCATGCCTTTCATCCACACTGCTGAGCTCCCCTGGTCCCCACATCACGGCGTATTTCTGTTGGGATGGCCCCCGAGCTGGGCTGGAGTGGGGCTCAGAAAGTCCTGGCTGGCCCCAGAGCCATTGCCAGGCATGTGGGTGGTGGAGGATCAGTGCTTGGTTAGCCCAGCAATAGCTTAATTGTGATGTTAGTCTTACATATGAAACTTGTCCTGGCTACTTTTACAGTGAGGCCCTCAGGGAAGTTGGTAATGAGGAGCATCATGCCTTGGTTACAATATTTACACACTCAGAGGCACTTGAGTGCTCCAGGACAAAGCTGAGGTGAAATAATGGATAGAAAATGTCAGGACTTGCTGTTCTAGAGATCTGGAGTGCTCCAGCACCTCCTTCCAGCACGGCTCAAGGTTTCCTGACAGCAGCAGAACTAAGCTTAAACCTCTCCTCCTTTGATGCTCTTTCTTGCAGTGTCATTCTGACTCTCTTCTACCATAATAAAATGTGCCCTCTTCCTTCTCCTTCTAAACCTTTCCTGTCCCTCTTTGTGCTCTGTCCTTTTTTTTGTTTGTTTGTTTTTTTTATGGAACAGCCCAAGGGTGCTTCTCCTGAAGATTCATCTGGCTTGACACACTTACCTGTGTCCAACAAAGCCTCGATCCTTTCAGCACCACTGGAGGGAAGGAGGCACATTTGGGGAATGATTAGTTCAAGTCCACATCTTAAACAGATCAAGGAAATGAAAG
Organism: Phainopepla nitens; assembly: GCA_013400175.1. Classification (NCBI taxonomy): domain Eukaryota; kingdom Metazoa; phylum Chordata; class Aves; order Passeriformes; family Bombycillidae; genus Phainopepla; species Phainopepla nitens. The sequence goes on from VXBQ01001354.1 coordinate 365,824, forward strand.
GCATGAAATCCAGCCTGGCAGAGTATCTGTGACCTCCTCAAAAGACAGATTTTGGGAGAGGCAGCACTAGCAGAGCACCCTGAACTATCCCCTGCTCTGCATCTTTAGTCTGTTTGCCCTGGAAATTGTAGCTGGAGGTACAGGTGTGAGTGAGCTGGAAAAAGGCAGCCTGGCAAGTTCAGCTGTGGCTTGTTTGTTGTTTTAAAGGTGCTACCTTTCTTTAATTTTAAAACATTTTTATGAGGTTTTTCCCTCTGCAGATAACTGTCCCTCACATGGTTCCCACTTCTTGGGCCCAAAGCATCTCTGAAATGAGGAATGTTGCTCTGGATGTGTTTAAAAAAGCCTGGATGTGGCACTTGAGGCCAGGGTTTAGTTGAGGAGTTGGGCACAAATTGAACTCGATGATCTTGAAGGTCTCTTCCAATCCAGTGATTCTGGGATTCTGGGATTCTGTGGAACTACATTGCAGGCTTTGCTGATGTCAAAGTACATCTGAGCTTAGCCACAAATGGAGCTCTGGTTCCTGTAAAAACTCCTGTGTGCCCCATCTTCCCACCCAGCCAGAGCTTTCCATCAGCTTCTTCCAGAGACACAGAGGAGTGTCTGCCAGTGCCACTGGTGGTGGAGGCTGAGGATGTGCTCTGTGCAGTGGTACAGAGGAGGAAAATGGTGTTAGGAATTACACATTTAGTGTTGTGGCACTGGAGGAAGGAAAAACACCTCATTCTCACACAATGTTTAATGTTGTCTGGGGTGAAAACATAGGGTGAATAATTCCAGGCCAGAGTTAAACTTTAACAGGATCTTTGTTCCATTTAGAAACCTTTTGTAGTGTGAAGGGTAAAAAAAGCAGCAAAAGTCTGAGTGGTGATGCTCCAAGGGCTGAAGCAGCTCTGCTCTGGAGCCAGGCTGGTAGAGCTGGGAGTGTTCACCTGGAAAAAAATCCAGGGAGATCTTAGAGCCTCTTCCAGGCCCTAAAGGGGCTCCAGGAGAGCTGGAGAGGGACAGGGGACAAGGCATGGAGGGACAGGACACAGGGAATGGCTTCCCACTGATTAAAGGCAGGTTTAGATGGGGTATTAGGAAGAAATTCTTTACCATGAGGATGGGGAGGCTCTGGCACAGGTTGCTCAGAGCAGCTGTGGCTGCCCCTGGATCCCTGGCAGTGCCCAAAGCCAGGCTGGATGGGGCTTGGAGCACCCTGGGACAGTGGAAGGTGTCCCTGCCCATGGCAGGTGTGGTGCTGGATGGGCTTTAAGGTCTCCCTTCCAACCCAATTCCCTGTGATTCTCTGGTTCTGTTGGGCACTCTGGCCATGCAGAGCTGTCAGACTGGGACAAGGACACTCCCATATTCCCCCTTCTTCACCAAGGCTCTCCATGCACAAGGTCATGGAGATATCAACACCGATAAAGATCCAGGCTCTGACAAAGCAAAGGCCTCTTTGCTGACATGCAGCAGACACAGGGCAGAGTGCCTGGCTCCTGTTAACCCCTGACACCTGCTTTTTGAGTGGTCCTGGTGGTTTGTGTATGGAAAACAGACCTGATCTGTCCTGGGAATCTCAGCAGCTCCCTGGTGTCTTCAGTGCAATGCTGGGGCTGTGTGTGGCCCTGGCTGTAATGCAGCATGGGAAAGCACAAATGCTACTGCAGGGAGATCATTTATAATAAAATTTAGAATGTTTTGCAGTCATTTACACAGAGATCTGCCAAATATCTGGAGTTTGTCTCTGATTTTATTTGGAGTTTCTCTGTGTGTGTATGTGTGAGCAGGCATAAGTTCTGGCTGTGAGATGCTGTTGCTTTAAATTCTTACCAGCATTTGCAAGTTTCCAGCCCTTCAGGGACAATTTCACAGAATAACTCCAGCTCCCTGTAAACATTTGAAGCCTTCACTCAGCCCAACTCAATTCCCAACAAGTCATTCTGCCAGGTATTCCTTATGGACTGGCTCTCCACAGCTCCCTCTGTAGCACTTTTCTTAAGCTGAGTGGCTGAGTCTCACAGAAACAGGAAATTTAGGAAAGAAGTTTAAGCTTCCTGCATCTGGGCTTTCTTTCCCAAAGAGCCATGAGCACAGCAAAATGCTCATCATTCTCCCCAGCCATCCCCAAATTTGTGAAGGGGCTTTGAATTCTTTGGATGCTTGAAGACATCACCTCACTTTCAACCATTCCTGTCCCAATAAAACACTAAATGGATTTGCTCTGCTGAAAAAAAAAACCAACCCAAACCCAACAACAACAAAAAAACCCAACAAACAAACAAACAAACAAACAAAACCACAAAAAACCCCTAACAAAAAACCCAAAAACCAAAACAAAAATAAACACAAACAAACAACAAAAAACCCTCACAAAAACCCCACAACTCTGTGAATGGTTTTTTTTTATTATGTTTGACTTAATGCTGGCATAAATTCTCCCAAATTTATTTCAAGTTTGCTTGAAAAGCTCATTTGCCTAATTGTAATAATAAAACAACATCATATGCAGATGTCTCCTGTCTTTCTCAAACTCAATTTATTTTCAATTAGCAGTGATTCAGTGTTTGTTTCTTGGGGGGAGGCACGTGGCTGGCTGCTGGGGGAAAGGTGTGTGCGTCAGGTGGCATCAAAAAAAAAGAAAACCAGCAAATTCGAGCACAAGGGATACACAGAACCCATGTGTATCCCTTGTGAATCTGTGTAGATCGGTGTAAATCTGTGCAAATCTGCAAGAGATCAAATCCAAAGCATGAAAAAATGGGATCTGGGAGGCTGGGAAGTGCCAGGAGAGGAATGTGCTGTCCAAAGGGCTGTGCCATGGGCAGGTGCTGCCTGCCAGCCTTGGGGAGGCCTGGACCACACTGGGAGGCATTTGGGAGATGCAGCCATGCAAATTAGGGAAAATCCAGAGAATATGATGAGATTATGAGAGGAAATGACTCCATTTTGCCCTGCTTCAGACCACACTGAGAGTCCTGCTCTGCTCTGTACTCCACAGCTGACAGAGGGCTGAGCACCTCAGACCACAGTTAGACTGGTTTGGGGAAAATAAATGGCATCAGCTTCATTTAAGAGAAACTGAGACAGAGCAACTCTCTCCATGGCAGGGGCCAGGAGAGGTTGGAACTGGATTATCTCTAAGGTTTCTTTCAACTCAAACCATTTTGTGACTCTGTGATTGTATGAGCTCACTGACTCTGCTGTGGCTGCTCAGAGTAACAGGATTATACAGAATTATGAAACCAACCCTTTCTCTCCATGTTGTGGTTGTTAACGGGCTCCAACTAAGCTCAAACCTGAGCTGATGGGGAGCTGAGCTGCCTTCACCTGCTGCAGGTGACTTGAATCAGGCTAAAACCCACGTAGCTGCAGCAGATCTGGAATAAAATCATCCACCTCCCTGACAGACACCTTGGAAAGTCTTTGATGCAGCACCCAAAAGCAGCAGAGAAGGTGCAGCATGGCTGAGGTGCTGTGGCCCCTTCCCTTCCCTTCCCTTCCCTTCCCTTCCCTTCCCTTCCCTTCCCTCTCCTCTTCTCCCTGCTGGGATAAACGAGGCAGAGATCTTCCAGAGAAATCAGCATTTTCCTGGCGTGTGTTTGTACAGGAGAGGTCAGAAGGGGCCTGCAAGAAGTGCAGGAACATGCAGGGAGAGCAAACCATCACTGACCTTTCCAGGTGTTTGCAGAGTCATGCTGGTCATGATGCCCTGACATATGGTTGGAATTTGAGCCCTTGTACAGCCTTTGGCTATCTTGAGTTGTGCTGAATGAGATGCAAATGAATTGTGATGAGCATCTGGAATCCAAGAAAATTGCTATAAATAATGCATATGACTTGCTCAGGTTTGTGGGTTTCTCAGGCAGAACTGTTCTGTAAATCATTTAGGGCCAGTGAAAGGTGCCAGGTCAGTGTTTGTGCACAAAAAGGCTCAGGTTTGTGCCCCACAGCAGCAGTGCCCTGTTCAGGCTGCCCAGAACTGCCACCTTCTCTCTCCAGTTTATCATCCAAAGGCTTTTCAGCTGTTGAACTTTCTCAAGACACTCTGGAAGAGTGTCCATCTGTGCCAGCTGCCACTGTGGTGTTCTAGGATGGTCAGCAGAGTGATGAGAACAGGCTGGAGAAAAAAATAGGTTTAATAGGTTCTTAAAATCATAGAATCACAGACTGGTTTGAGTTAGAAGGGACCTTAATGATCATCCAGTGTCACCCCTGCCATGGACAGGGACAATTTGCACAATCCCAGGCTGCTCTAAGCCCCGTCCAGCCTGGCCTTGGACACTTCCAGGGACCCAGGGGCAGCCACAGCTTCTCTGGGCACCCTGTGCCAGAGCCTCATCCTTTCACAGGATGCTCAGCAGCCATCAGCTCTCAACCACAAATCCTACCATCCCTTCCGGCTCTGAGGACGTGTTGTTATCCAAGACAAGAGATCTTCTTCCCATGCCTGGTCTTTCACTTCATCAGCCTCACTCAGCTGGTAAAGAGGGCTGGAGGACTCTCCCAGCAGTGCTCTCACCACAGGAGCTCTGCTCCCTGTCTGGTGGTTTTAATTGCTTGGAAAAAATCTGACGGAGGGTTTGTGCTCCCTGAAACTCGTCCACTCCTTCCAGGTGCGTGAGCTGATGTGGCAGATGATTCCTCCCTCCCTTTGTGCTGCAGAGGAGCTGGGAGAGTTCATTCTCTCAGCCTCTGCTTTACAGGGTTGTAAAGCACCTTGTAACTACTGGGTCACTTGAAGGTTTCCAACTCCGAGTGTCTGGGTAATATCCAACCCTGTGCCGATGTGAGAGGGAGCAGATTAGAACTGGGAATTAATTTGCTTTGGTTTTAGCTCTGTGAAATTTGTGAAAGCAGAGAAGTCTGGTGGTGCGGTCCCAAAGGAAGGACCTGCTGTTGACTCCAACATCCTGGCTCCTGCCACGGGACTGGGAGGCTTCGGTGCCATCTGCCAAAGGGCAGAAGGATCCACGCCTGCTGGCTGGGGCACCAACGTGACACTGAGCACGCACAAAACTCACACAGAGTCTGAGAGAGGCCTTGCATGCAAATTACTCCAGGATTAGTGCTTTTAGCATCAGGGTGAGGCTTTTCCTGAGTCTGGCAGGTGAAAATTCAGACACATTTTCACCTGTCTCCTACTGAGGTTGCGTTTTGGTTAGCATTGAAGAGAAAACTTAAAATCATCTCCATGCCATCTCTTTTAGCCTCTCCCTTGAAAAGGTCATTTATGGAATAGACTTAAATGCAATGTTTAAGGCAGAATAGCTGCAGCTGAAGCAATAATGTCTCGTGAAATGCTTGGAGCAATCAGAAATCTCCATTTCCCATCAGCCAGTTTACTTTACAATGTCCCTGGACAAAGAAAAATAAAAAGTGGAGTTTTTGCAGCTATGTAGGCAGAAGAGAAAATTCTCATGTGGGGATGGGATTTATAATCTTTGCTTGTTCTTGGGCTGCAAATCAGGTCCTTCTGAGCTGAAATAAGACGTTTCTGCAGCTCAGCCTGAGATGTTTTACAGGCTTTTTTCTCTGAAGGTTTCACAACAAGGATTTCAGGGAGTGGTCAAGCTCCCATGAGACACAGGCAATTCTGCTTAAACATAAAAAGAAAACATTTTTTTTTTTTTGATTGAGAGGGTGATCCAACACTGCTGCGGGTTGGCTGCAGAGGTTGTGGACTCTCTATCCACATTTCTCCATGGAAATACTCAAAACCCAATTGGACACAGCCCTGAACTTGGCTGAACTGTTCCTACTTGAACAGTGAGATGATCTCCAGAGGTTCCTCCATCCTCCAGCAGTGTGCAAAGGGCAGATTTTAACTATTCAGATCAAACTTTCTTCCTTAAGAAGAGAAGAATTTAATCTCTGATTCACTATACCCAGGTGTGTTGGCCTAAGCTGAGCATTAACACCCTGCTCTCAACTCAGGGCTGCTCTGTGGCACAGACACAAGAAATGGAGAAAGCTCCAGCACAGGGAGGTGATGGAGCTGATAAGATGAAGATGTGCTTTTCTGTCTGTCAAACTGACTGCTGAGAAAGAGGACAGGACTGATACAAACCACCTCATCAACCAGACACAGAAATGGGAAATCTGGCGTGTTCCAGCTGTTTAACCAGCGCTTCCTGTGGATTTGCACAGCGTCTTCCAGTGGATGCAGCTGCTCACCAGCACTTCTCCCTCTGCTTTTGGAGTGGTTTAACAAGCCAGCTGCCAATATCCAGCTGTTACAGATGCACCCAGCCTGCGAGCCTGTTCATGTTACCTTTCATAGCAATTTGTCCTTCCTCGTCAGGGGACTGTGGCTGGTCAACCAGCCGGGGCATCTACCTCAGATGGACTTGTCTGCTGAGCTCCTGACAGCCCAGAAGAGAAGGCAGGTTCAGTTTAGAGGATCCCAGCCCAGCTCTGAAAAAAAGCCTAATCCAGAAAAAAAAAAAAAAAAAAA
>VXBQ01001354.1:374284-397007 GCA_013400175.1 Phainopepla nitens
TTTTTTTTTTTTTTGGGATGAGCACAGCTTTTGCTGAAAGCTGTCATGCGCTGTCTCAAGAGTAACAACTTTATCCCAAGGGTTTCATCCCATGTCTTCCAGAAATTTATCCTGTGGTCTGTGACAGCTTTCAAGCATCATTCTGCAATGCTGCTGCCCTGTCCTATACACAACACACTGCCCCAACAATGTTCTGTCCCTGTTCTAATAGTTCCTAATTTCTTTTTCAGTCCATTTTCTCTGCTCCCTGATCTTTCTCTTTCCTCCCAGGTTTAGCACCAGGAAAGAGGGATGTTGACTTTTAAAGCTGCTAGGGGTTGTAACAGAAACCAGGTGGATAATTGTGGCACAGAATAATAAAAATTTGCCTATCAGTTGATTGCAGCTACTTTGAATTTGAAGCAATCCCCGCTGATGTTTGCTCAGTGGATTGTTCAGAAGTGGTTTCCTGGAATATGTCTCACATTTGACACCTGAGTTGTGCAGCCCAGCCATTTTAAAGGAAGAAATTCTCAGTCCTACCCTGAGAATGTCCCTGGATTCAGGTGTTTTCAATCTCTGCTGGAGTGAATTTTAAGCAAGGACTTTGTGCATACCCCTGGAATGTGCTCCCACCGCTCTGGGTGTGGTGAGGAATTGCTGCTCAGTTCCTCTGAGTTGTTCCCTCTGTGTTGGTTTGCAGAGGACTTTTGGCTCTTTTTTTTTTTTTTTTTGCTGGATTGCTCGTGGACCATCTCCATGGCTCTTCTTTGGTGAGACTGGGACACCTCCTTTGCTCTCAGTAGGATTTGCTCCTGCGTTGCCAACGATCCAAATTTCCTCCAAGCAGACACAACTGTGAGCACTGGTTTGGCTTTCAGGCAACCTCTCCTGGAAGGATTGATGCTCAAAGAACCTTTTATTACTCAGCACCCACAGGAAACCCATTTTGTCCTCACAGAAACATATTTTGCACTCAAAACACCCAGAATTCCCTCAAATTGCTTCCCACTGGAATCAGGAGCTGCTTGAAAATGCTGAGCAAGGCTCCCAAGTGGTCACTGCCAAAGTGTGGTATGGAGAGCTCAGGGGATATCACCAAGTACCAGCCAGGGTCAGGGGGTGCAGCTGAGGACATCAAGGCTGCAGGTGACATGGGGAGATGTGAGTGATGGACAGAGAACAAATGCCAAGGAATGATTTTTAAAATGGTGCAGTCCCACACAGGTTTTAAAACAGGTTTAAGACACAGTCAGAATGAAACCAGGATAATTGGTGAAACTTGGCAAAAGCTGTTGAAAGTGAGCAAACAAACCCACTCAAACAAAATCATGGAGTTCCCCACCCCCAGACTGATGATGGTTTCTTTAGTAGAAAAGTGGTAGGAAATAACCAAATAAATAGGATCACAATCTCAAACTCATCTTGGAAGGAAAAAAAAAAAAAAGAACCTGTAGATGCAGAAACAGGCAAATTAATTGTATTTTCTGGTTAACAAACACAATTAAGGCAACAAAGCAAGAAAACCTTTGGCAGTGCTGAGGAAGGTTATTTTTATATTATTCTGATTACATGAGACGGTCAGTGCTGGGTGACAGCTTTATTCTGAGAGCTATTAGAGGGACAGAAGCAGATAACACTACCAACTAATTATTACTGCAATCTGTAATTTCTCTGCAGGGAACTGGAATTGCAGGGGACCAGGGTGAGAAAGAGAAATAACCAATAACAACAACAACAAACGCGAAATTGGGAGGATGAAGGAGGAAAGTGGAACCAATGGGGAAATTATTTTCATAAAGCAGGAGCAAAAGGATGGGAAAGTTGTTAAGCTGATTTCATGGACTAACATTGGCAGGTCTTTTAAGGTCAAAACAAAGATTAAAGAGTCCTGTACAAGGGAAGCCAAACAAACCATACTAGTGTTGAGAGAAAATAATACATGGCTGGGTTATCAGCAAAAGCCAACAACTATTGCTGCTATTCCTGGAGATTACAGGGACCTTTTCAACTGTGAGGGAAGCAGATCCACACTGTCACTGCAGATGGGATTTGGATGATTAAGTGTAGCCAGCAAAAGCTGAGCTGGTTACCCTGGGACTCTTTTGGACCATAAATCCTGGTTCTTTTGGGCCAGGGTCTGCTTTAGGGTGTCAGGACTGTGGGTGAAGGGGGTTTGCTTTGCTGGGGGCATCTCAAGGAGGTGAAATGACTCTGAGGTAATTTTGGCTGAAGGAGGGTAGGTTTGGATTAGATGTTAGGGAGAATGTATTTACCATAGAGGTAGTGAGGCACTGGAACAGGCTGCTCAGAGATGTTGTGGACTCCTCATCTCTGGAAGTTCAAGGCCAGGTTGGATGGAGTTTTGGGCAACCTGAGGTAGTGGAAGGTGTCCCTGCCCACGGCAGGGGGTGGAACTGGAGGATCCTTAAGGTTCCAATCCAAATCTTTCCATGATTCCAGAACTCTGTGACTCTTGTTCCTCATGGACTATGGCTGTACAGGAGTTGCTCAAGGTTGGATAAAAAGGTGATTTTTTTTTCCTTTTTGATATGATTTACAGGCTGGAATTTACCAGGAGGACCTGCTTGGGAACCCAATGTCCTTCCAGCATCTAATGTTACCCTCAGCAGGTGCCATCACCCTCTCTGATCTTGGGGTGAGATTGCCAAGAGGGGCTGCTGTCCCTGCTTCATGGATAGAAGGGATTTGTGGGCAGGTTGAACTTGCCTCTGTGAGACAGGTAGATCTTCACCTCCAAAATTGCCTGTGCTCATCTTGTAAACCAGTGGTGAGCCCAGACAATGTCAAGAAGGTTGCTCAGCTGCTTTTTTATCTGTTACAAACAAACAAACAAACAAACAAACAACTCACAAAACTCCATGGGATATTTAAGAGAGAAAAATCCAGCCATCAGAGCCAAGCAAGCAAGAGCCCTGGGGTGGTTTTGTTTTCTTTAGTCTCAGAATCCAAGCTGCTCCATGTCCATGTTAGTATTAGATGGCAAATCCATCCTACTCCTGTCAGGACTCGTGACAAGGGAGCAGGGGACAAAGAACCCTCTGGGGCACCACACCAGTCCCAGAGTCCTGCTGTGCCTCTTGGAAGTAGCCACAGAGCTGCTTTCCTTAGTGTGATGGGGCAATCTTGGCGTCATTTTTCCCTTTCAGAGATGTAACAGGAATGTATTAAATCAATAAAACAAAGAAGGCTCCCAGAAGCTGACTTGTCAAAGGATGCATTGCGTTGATCTGTTGGGGTTAGTTGCTGGTGTAAGAGGGGAAAAAGGACAGGTGAGTTTTGTGCCTGCTGGAACCAGAGGACAGGAATTCTGTGCTTTCTGTAGTCCTGCCAACAGGCCTTAGAGACAAGATAAATCCATCCACTTGACCTAAAAAATGGGTATTTTACACTATAATTGCAAACCTCTCTCTTCTCCCCACTCCCTTTTATCCTCTTGAGATCTCTTCTGGGACACGAGAGCAGGGAAAACTGATGTCTGTGGCAACCTGTATTGCTGCAAAAATAGAAGCCTACACCTGACAACATCATGAGTGACATCAGTCACGGGATCTCTGGCAGAACTTTCATGTGGCCCTTGGGACCTTTCACTCCCTCTTCTACAGAGCTGGGTTTGCTTCTTGGAGTGTGGAGGGTCAAAATATCTCAGTGTGTGGGTGTTGAGGCAGATTGGTGAGATGGGAAAACATTTTCAAGAGAAAAGATTTATTTTTGGAGAGAGAATCATGGGATTTTTAGTATCAATAACAATATCAATGTCATTAACACCCTACTTATTTGACAATTAATATTCCTTGCTCTGTCCTTGCTAATTGGAAAGATTGGAAAACATCTTTGAAATCATCAAGTCCAACCATTAGCCCAGCACTACCAAACCATATTATTTCCAAATGTGACATCCACACATCTTTTCAGCACTTCCCTGGCCAGCCTGATCTCTCTTGCAGTAAAGAAATTTTCCCTACTCACCAATCTAAACCTCTGAATGTTTTCTGAGGTGTCAACATCCTTGTGGAAATCATCAGGAAATACTGAACATTCTGATATGCAATAAATTTTCTCACTGAACCTGGCATTTAACAACAACAGTTACCTGACCATGATTTCACACAAACCTCACTCCACTGAAGGTGCCAGAAAATCCTTCAGGATGGGATTCCAGGTGTTGTCCGTCACACCACATCCTGTGCTATAAAACCTCCTTCATGGTGCCTGTGGGTTGCGAGTTAAATATGATTTATACCACAGCATAAACTAGTTTATATCACAGTGTAAATCATACAGATGTGTGGGGCAGAATCTCGATGTAACCCCCAATAATAATTTAAAAATTTCCTCCAGGATCCTCCTAGGCACTGAGATTAGGCTGCCCAGCCTGTTGCTTTTGTCGTTTCCTTCTGAGAGAGCTGCCATGCTCACTGCTCTCTTGTTCTCTGGGACCTCACCTACCACCCCTGAATTATTGGGCAAAAGGACTGAACTGCTCAGAGCCACTTCCTTAAGCATTCCAGATGATCCCACGAGGTCCTGGTGGCTCAGATCCATCTGTTTTACCTCCACACCACTTCTGTTTCTCTCACAGGGCTCTTTCTTCTCCACCAATTTTATAATTAATAGTATTGCCTATGAGATCACAATTAACTTTTCTTCTTTCTTTTTACAAGAAGACAGAGATGTCTTACCAACTTTGTGAAGATATGTTCATGCCATCTCTGCATCACAGGATGTATATTTTCCTTCCCAATGAAATAACAGACTTGCTGTTTTTTTCATCTCCTTGTTTTGAATGATTTTCAGATCTTTCTTTTGCTGTTAACTCACTTTTTTTCATTCTCTACATTAAACTTCCTGGTTTTGTTCCTCCATAGTTGCACTTTTCCTTTATTTTTTCATTAAATTTGCAGCCTTCTTCCCACTTTATGTGTAATTTTTGTTTATCTTTGCCCAAATATTCAGGCTTTTAAAGCATTCCTGGTACAACCATCTTGGGCTCCTGCCTTGTTTTTTTCCCTGTGACACTGAGGTTTGCTGATATGGATTTGATGGACTCTTTCAGCAAGAGCCCATATTTATTTCATTGCTACTCAGCCTGTTTACCAAGGAAGCAGCATTATTTCACATTTGTTGCCCACTTTGTCAAGCCTGTTTCTATTTTGCTGTTTCTACTCCTTCAGTTCTTTAATAAAGTAACAGTTACTGCCACTGATTATTTCCTGGAAGAAGTTACCTTTCACCTTTAGATTTTTAGCATTTTTTTTCCCCCTGTATTTTTTTCTCCTCTTTCTGAAATAAAAAACAAAACAAAACAAAACAAAAAAACTGAAAATTTCAGCTCTCCCTAGGTCACATGCTGTTGAATTTCTTCTCCAATAAATATTCACATCCCCTGGGACTTACATGGTCTTGTTCTCTCCTTCAGCTGCAGCTCCCTCTTTTCTCTACGCCAAAACTGCACCATGGAATTCAATTTTTGGGAGATATTTTGGGTCACTTGCCACCATATTCCTTCAAAAATGGTCTGAAATGGTCCTGGTATTACACTCAGAGTTTTGTTGTGTGTGAAATGGAGCAGACCCCACGCCAAAAAATATATTATTATTAGCCCATCTAAGTATAATGTGAAAGTTAATTAACTCACACTCATAATCCACGCTGATGCAGATGCAACTCAGTTATAACATTATTAAAACTGTTATATAAGGAAGATTTCCAGCATTTGCTCTTCTTCTCTGGTCCTGCCAACATCCCTCTGCATCCGGGGACAGACAGATTCCTTCAGCACAATCAGAGGAGGGTTATGAAGAGTTGTCACACCACCCTGAGAACTTTCCTGGATGATTTGTGATGCTCATGGTGATATTTTTACCTCCTCACTCTTAGGCTTCCCCCAAGGGGTGTTTTCACCCCTCCCTTCCCCATCCCACCACACCTGCAGGGACTCACAGCTCCTTCCAAACTCCAGGAACCGCTGCAGGAATTCTCCTGCTCTGCAGGAGTTTACATTCTCCAGCAAGCAATCCCCACTCCTGGGCTGCTGCTTTTATATTCCTGCCTGTCCCCTGGAAAGGCACGCAGAGAAATGTGTTTGCAAACACAACTCCAGGTAGCTGGTGCCTCCCCCCAGCACAAAAGCTGGCAGAGGTAATTGCTGCAGGGAGGGACATTCAGAGGCTTCCCAAACTTTGATGCCCTGTGATTTGCAACTCTCTGTAGTTGGAACTCGCAGCCTCGTCTTTGCTGCACAATCCTTCAGGGGATGGAATCCTGTCGGAAGGCTCTTGCTGATTTCTGTGGGGTTTTGACCAGCTCCTCACTGAACTTTTAGATGATTTCAAGTGAGCTAAAACTTCACACATCCTTCTATACCCCATGCAGTGGCTGACTGCTCTAAAGTTTCCTGGTTCTTAGCTTGCTGAGGAACACAAGAAACTTTGTCACCTTGCCTGAGTGAGTGTTGTCCTTCCCTTTTAGCTCCCTGCTAGGTATTTCATAAGTTAGATGAAAATATTTGCCATGTTAGTGAACACAGCTCAGTGCCTGAGTGTGATCTGATGGGATTCTGATCCTGCATGCCACCTTGGGCACTGCTGGAAGACAGAGAATAAATATTCACAGAGTAAAACAGGGAACATGACTGATTTTCCAGTTGTAAGTTGCTCTCAGTCTGGTCACCTGAAGCTGTCTGCCATTCATGAAATGTGCCATACAAGCTGCCTGGAATTTCTTTTGACTTCCTCCAAAGCTGGATGTCTGAAGGCTTGAGGGTTGGGGGTTTTTTCTACTGAAATAAAAAATGATAGATCACAATGAAAGGGACAAAGCTGTACCTGGTATGAATTTTAGGATCTTCTATGATAAACCTGCAACCCACCAGAATAATTCAGCTGCAGGAATATCATTGTCATTAACACCCTACTTATTTGACAATTAATTTTCCTTGCTCTGTCCTTGCTAAATGGAAAGACTGGAAAACATCTTTGAAATCATCAAGTCTAACCATTATCTTAGCACTACCAAACCCTATGATTTCCAAATGTCATATCCACACATTTTTTCAGCACTTCCAAAGATTGGTGATAAAACCTTTCTGTGGAAAGGTCTTTCTCCAACCATGGACTATCCTCCATGCACAGGACAGTCACCACACCTGTGTGGGCAATGTAAACCACTGCACAACTATTGGAAGGGGAAAATATAATCCTGCTGTTGGTGTGGCCTCAGATGAAGTTCAGATTGCCCAGGGAAGCGTGGATTTCAATGGCCATGGAGAGAGAATGTGCAGAGAAATCTTAATTAAATTAAAAAGCTCCATCAAGTTGCGCTTCCAGGCAGGAACAGCTGGAGCTGGCTGCACCTCTAATCTGAAAAGGGTCAGTGACCAGCACCAAGCAGGTCTGGGAGAGAGACATTTGCAGGCACAGATAAGGAATGATCATCACCCTGATTTCAAACAAGGTGAAAACAGCAATTAAAACATTTTATAGTGCCAGAACTGGGGAGGAACAGAATCCACTGCCCAACGCCACGGCCCACCCAGCAGCTGGGCTGTGTGACCTGAGAACACATTCTCTCCTCAGTTTAGTTATTCAGGGATCAGATATCTATTTTTCTCAACTCCTTCTGCAGTCAAAGCAGGGAAATGTGGTAGTTTACTCCTCACACCTTAACCTGAGGTTTCTTCCTCCTCCTTCAGGGGTGTCCCCAGGATAAATTCATCCCCCTCTTCCCACCATTTTCTCCCTCCTTCCTGGTGCCCAGGTAGTTTCCCTGCGATGCTCAAAGGCATACCTTGTGTTCTGCTTTTGCCTGACAACATTTATGTCCACCTCTGTCATGTCCCAAAATGACACCTTAAACTCTCACATACATCAGCTTTAGAGGACTCAGGACGAGGCAGGAGGCTTCCCCTCACTGCTGTGGAAAAATGGGGAAAAATGATTCGTTTAGACTTTAACAAATCATCTTCATTGATACTCTGCGTGCAACACAAGAGAAGAGTTTGATTCAAGTGGAGGAAAAACAAAGATTTGGGCCTCCATAGCCCAGGAGACTCTCCCAAGCTATTTTATGGATGGAGGGAAGGAGGAGCTGCTGCCTTTTAAAAATAAACCAGCAGCAGCTCTGCCTTCGTGGCTGCAGAGAGCCTCAGGCTGTCTGGGAGCTGCTGAGGGATAAAGAGATGCTCAGGGTAGGTAAACTAAAGAGCAGGGGATTTCTGGTTAGGAGATGCTCAGCCTTGCCATGACCAAAGATCTTCTGAACATGCCAGTACAGAGGGAAAAAATGGTACTCGTGTAGCTGAGGAACCTCTGGGATCAGGTGACGGATGAGTGGGGATTTTCAGGCTTGCTGTTTCAGAGTTAGGTGCCCAAATTCCCTTTAAATCCCCCTTTAGGTTTGTAAATCCTTTGTGAATGCTCTCGGTAAATAGGATTGCCGCCAAGAAATACCTGGATCGTGTCAGCCATTTCTCTCCTCCAGAAATTAATCCTGCTAAAAAGTGAGTGTTGGTTAGGTTGTGCTGAGCTGGGAGGAGGAGGATGGAGCAGCAGAATTGCTGCCTGGTCATTGCTCTTGGAAAGACCTTGCTGGCTCCTGCCCTGAGAAGGGGAAAGGCAGGGAAAAATGAGATTTAAGCCTCCCAAGCTCAAATTAATCCCACTGTAAACCAGGTAAGGGCAAAGAGAGGCGAACCCTGGTTTTATCACACCACCAGGGTGCTGAGATCTGCCTGTGTTTGAGTCCTGCTCTGTAGGGCCTGCTTCCATCACAGGGGGATGGATCCTCAGCACAAGTGAAATTAATTCTTTTAGTTCAGGTCCTAATTGCCCAGGAGTGGCTGAGGTCCCTGGCTCTCCCTCCTGCCACAGAAAAGTGGGCAGAGATAAAGGAGAGTTAACCTCACACCATGGCGGCTTCCCTGCACTCCCCAGCCCCAGCACCCCTCATTTTCTTCCCTTTTTCTTTTCCCATTTACATTTTTCATTCATTTACACGTGATGTTAATCTTTCCTTAATCTCCAATTCCTTGGTGTGTGTGTGGGGGATGAATTCCATTTGTTTTTGTTCCACTCTATCAGACACAGCAGCTATAAGATTAAATGATAACTGTGGACCTAATAATAAAAATACAATATAATGTAATGAAAGTAATGTAGATCTAATCCTCTGTTTTATTGCATCCTGAGTGCCTTTGGTGCTATTATTTTTTTTCTTCCCTATGTCTCCGTCTTTGACTCAGCTGCATCTTTTCAAGGAAGCAAAGGCATTTGTAAAGATTATGGTATTATTCTGTTGAGAACAGCCTTGCTGTGGGGCACCTTTAATTACAAAACACTATCACTGCTTATAGGGCTGTGTGTTTCTATGTGTGCAAAGCAGATATTCCAAGTCCCCCAAAGCACTAACACCAGCTCATCCTGCTGCACTGGAGAAACTTCTGCTGTCTACTCCTTTATTTTTCCTGCTTCTTGTTGCAGTTCCTACACACACACACACACACACACACACACACACAGAGTCTTTCTGCGTCGGTATTTTTACTGTTTTCATCCTTGTTTAGGGAGAAACTTCAGAAGTGTTTAAAGCAGGAATCAGTCCCTGTGAGAACTCTTGCTCTGGTTTCATCTGTGGCCCTGCTCTTTGGGAAGAGAGGTTTTGGAGGTCTCAGAGGCACCAGGCACCATGCTCCTCCTGACCTGTGCTGCCCTGGCTGTCTGCCTCTGCCTGCAGCATGCTGGGGATGTCACTCTGAATGCTGAAAGGGGCTCCATCTCTGTGGGAATCCTGGACACAGGGAAGGTTTCTCTGCCTGTCCTGAGGAGTCCTGATCCCCAGGAAAACACTGCTTTTAACCTCCACCCATGGAGAAAGCTTCCAAAGCTTCAGGAAGAGCTTGAATCAACTAGTGTGTGAAATAGGTATAATGTAGTTGTAGTTTATCTCAGGGAAAAATTTAGATTTTGGGTTTGATCTAGCATGGATGTAGGTGGGAGACCAAGATGAAGGATTTTGGGTGTTGTCTGAGCCTCCTTCTCCCTTCTTCACCTACTCCATTTCCTGCAGTGTGGGGAGCACAATTTCACTGGACCGAAGTGCCCGCAATGCAGGCACTGCGTGGACAGACAAATAATTAGGAATTGGTGGGAAAAGGATAATAAAATACATTTTAGGTATGTTGTAGCAGTTAATTGGATAGCATATCTTGCATATAAGTCCTTGAAAGTGGGCATTTTGGGTCTTGCTGCCACATGGCCTTGAGTGCTGGGAAGCTGCTGTCATCCAGGGCTTCGAACTGATAAAAGTAATAAACTATCCTGAAGACTGAAATACCAGCAAGTCCCATCTGCCTCATTTCTAAGTGTGACACAACACCTCACAGGGGACCCCTGGTCAGGGGGACCCCGTGGAGACTCAGACACATCTCCAAGGGCCTCAGAGCAAAGCCAGCCCTTCACAGCGAGGACGCTTTGAAGGCAGCTCGGGTGAGGTCTGGGGTGGGGAAGCAGCTGGCTGAGGGTCTTCCATGGAGTCACAGCTGCAGTTTGGTGTGTCCAGCTGTGCTGGCCTCAGGGAGGACAAGGAAGGAGCAGGTGAAGTGCCTGGTTTGTTGCTCCCGTGCTCATTGCAGAGGGCGCACGGGGAGATCGACATCACCCTGCTGCTGGGTTTAACCCTCTGGTTAAACCAGCCATTCTCTGATTCAGAAAGAACCTCACCTTGTATCTTATCAATCCCAGCCTGGATTTCATAAACCCCTTTTAAGTGTGGGATATCTTCCACTCTTCTCCTCAGTTTCCCCATGCTCTTACACAGCCTCTTCTCCTCCCTTAGTCCCCCTGGCCCATGACACAATAAATCTGTTGTTTCAAACACAGGTTCTAGGAAACAACTTAAACATCAGGCAAACAGAAATCTACATTTTTTCCGTGCAGGAAAATAATTCAAGCATAAACCAAATTTTTATTCTGCATTGTGAAAACACTAAGCCGTTGATGTGCTCCCTAGAGAGGGGAAAGGAGATATTTTCTACCCTGGACATCCCAGAACTCACCTGGGATGTGACACAGGCTGCCCTGGCTCTGGAAGGACCTGAGAAACCATTTTAGTGTCACATCCATTGGAAGCCCTCTGGAGCCATCAGTACTTTTGGCTCCCCTGAGCTGGTGTTTGCTGATGCAAAACCAAATTGTGGGGTAAAACTTCGCCACTCCCTGAGAGCACATTAACTTCCTCTTGGGCTGAGTGCTCCTGCCAGTCTGTAAAATCAGCAGGTGGAGAGGGTGCACTTCAACTGCTCACACACAAACTCCTATTTGAGTTTTCCCAGAGCATCCCCAATGCCCCTGCAGAGAATCAGGGATTTCCAGTTGCTCTCACCTCACAGATTAGTCCCATTTGAGAATCTCAGGTGACTTTAGATCCCATAAAGTTTTGCAGATTTGAGCTTGGTTTCTGCTGCTGCCTCAGTTTCCCCTCAATGAACCTCTGTGCTCCCAGCTTTCCCCCTGTATCTGCCCAGCTGTCCAGGCTCTGAGTTTCCCCTGGCAGGGGTAAATTCCAACAGAGTGTTCAGGAGCTTGAACAGAGGGAAAACAGATCCTGCAAGCCAGATCCAACTCCACAGGCACAGCGAGTTTAGATACAGGTACATATTTCGGGAACCTGGTCTAGAGGAAGGTGTCACTGCCTTGACAGGGGGGAACTGAGTGGTGTTTTAGATCCCTTCCAACCCAAACCATTCTCTGATTTTTGCTGTTTCTCTATCCCACATTAAAACCAGTCTAGCAAGTGTGGCTGGGTCACCCAGCCATGCGATTCGGCCTCCTATTTACTGCCCCGAAAATTGTATTTTTTCCATTTTTTTCCTCTCTGGAGAGCTCCAAATTAGGAGTCTTCTGCCTGCCAGGGGGATGTGAATGCTGTCTGTGAGCTCCTGACACACCTCCTGTGGTCTCTGCCTGCTGCAGCACCATGTTAACACGGTTCATGGTGTATCCACAGGGTCACAGCCTCCAGCCTGCTGGATTTAAAACCCCATCCCTGCTCTTTGAACTGCTGGAACATCAGCAGAATGCAAATCCCAACTGTTGGGGGGTGCAGTCTCTAGAGGGAGACATGGTTATACCAATTTCAACCAGGCATTTCCTCCTGGGCATTCGAGGATTTTGGAGCACCCTGCACCCCCAATGTCAACTTTGCATCTGATCTCCATCACCTTCAGGTGCAAAATTTTGGATAATTGTGGAGAATGGCAATTCCTTGGGCAGTAAACTCCACTCAGCAAAGAGTTTTGGCTTTCTCTTTTCCCTTGCTGCAGAGCAATGCACCCCCCACTCTGGGAAAGTGCTCCTCAAACACAAGAGTAATTTTTCCTATAGTGACATCCTGAGTGATTTTCTTATCAGTCTCACACTTGAGTGTGGATGTCACCTGTCCTGATCTGTGCTGCTGCCTCCAGCCTGCTGTCAGAACACAAGGAGGCACTGAAGCAGAAGGTGCAAGGCCCTGGATTGATGGAATTGTCAGGTGAGCTGAGTCGGGTGCCAGGCAATCAGAAAGCTCAGCTGTGACTGTAGCCTGGCTTTGTGGTGATGTTCTGGCACAGGAAAATCACATTAAATGTTGCAATGATGGGGTTTCAGTCTGTCTGCCATGGTAGAAGTAATGTCTGGGGGTTTTTTTGAGCACGTCTCTGGTCTTGATGCAGCTGGATAATTCTGTGAGCTGCAACTTCCAGTGACTGCAGATCAGATTTGCATCTCAGAGCCACGGGAGTCCAGCTGTGCAGTGACAGCACATCTTGCTTTCTGCAAGGCTTAGCACAGTTTAGTCCCTACCTCTGGAATTTGTGTGCTTCTGAGAAGGAAAGTTTCATCCATCTCCAGTTACAACAGTAGCAAAAAGGAAAAATTTATGCTCTGCTTGGGCATAGAAGCTCTAGTGACAAAAGCTGGATTGGTTGATTTTTCAGGAGGACTTTGGGGAACATAGAGATTCAAACAAGGAGAAAATATTGACATGGTTTAAAGCAAATATTTCTGTCAACTCTTCCAAAATAAACATTTTAGGGGTAAATGGTGCTGCTGAATGTCCAGTCTGTGGTTTGCACTTGCCAAGGGTGTGGGAGGACAGAAGCCCAGACACTGACATCCTTCTCCAACCACAGTTCCTGCCAACAATCCCCTGAATTTACCAGGTCAGGATTTATCCTCTCTCTCCCTCTGCTGATGCTCTAACCTGCCCTTGCTCTCCCCATGTGAGGAGATGGATTCCTGGACTTTTTTAGACCTTGGGACACCCAAGCAGGAGAAGTTTCTCTCTACAAAATAGATGTCACTGACTTTTCAGCTCATGGGAGGAGCTGTGAGATGGTTTTCTCACCCTGTCCTCTATTGAAAGACAGTGGTTTTGTGAGACTCCATAACATACACCTTTGAGGCACTTCTGCCTTGACCTTTAAATATAATGGCAATAAAACAACTCTGTACCCCCCTGGATGGATAAAAGCACAAGAAAAAAATCTGTAATGAAGGTATAGCCCAAGTAAAAGATTATCCAGTGCAGACATAGGGTGTGATGTAGTGAAAGACACTGGCAAAGAGCCAGAGAAAAGTGAAAGTGCCCTGTTCCTGTGCAATGTGCAGGAGGACCCTTAATGACCACAGTGGTTGGGTCTGTGTCTTACATCTCATTTGAGAGGCCATCTCATGCAATTAGCCACCTATTAGTGGCGGTTAATTGACATCCAAGAGACATCAGGATTACAGTTGGAGCTAAAAGTCAATTAATGGCTCCTCGCTCTGCTCCAGCCGTGTTAAAGTGTGGGAACAGCCACGGTCCCAGGGATATGTGATGTGTCCCAGGTCCCCCAGCCAACAGCTCCCTCCCTTTTCCCCCTCCCTGGCAGAATCAATCATGATTGATGCTAAATGGCTGTGGCTTCCCATTATTGACAGATTTTCTCTTGACTTACAAGGGGTTTCTCCCTCCAGTAGAATCCTCTTGGTTCAGTCCCAAGAGAAACTCATGGCTGGAGCCAGCAGAAAGAATCCCAGATTCATAACACATTAATGATGGCTGTGGCAGTGTGGGCTGCCTGGAGCAGGAAAGTGAAGTGACACCCAAGCCTGGGGAGCTGCGGCCACTCTGCTCCCAGCTCTGCCCCTCCCAAGGTGAACCCACCACAGATGAGGAGCTGACATCAACCAAACCACCCTCACCTTGCAAAGAACTGCCAGAATTTGTCAGAATTTGAGCAGTCTGGTCTAGTGGAAGGTGTCTGTGCAAGGGGTTGGAACTGGGTGATCTTTAATGTGACTTCCAACCTAAACCATCCTTTGATTCTGTGAAATCTGACCAAACTCACCATTTTCTATCTGTGTTTTGCAGATTTCTTGGCCCTTCATTGTATCAGGTCCTGCACAGACCTAATGCAAAAGGGATGGTTCATGCCCCATCATAAAATAAAAAGAGGTAAAAACATGCACAACCCAAATTTCCAAGCCCATCTCTTCCCTGGAATCTTATTCAAAGGGAGAAATCTCATGCTGAGTTTATTTTTCTTCTTCACCAGACAAGTTGTTCTAGGAGCAGACACTGTCTTTCAGAAGAAGAAAACAAATTGATCCCATTTAAAATTCCTCTTCATCCATGACCAACCCAATTTAAAATGCTATCAATCTACATGGTGGCTTCCCCAGTGGAAAAGGTGCAAACCAAAGGCTTGGTGCTTTTATTTTGGCTTGTGTTGGATTTCTTCACTCATGTTGTTTGCATTTTGATGTGTTTTTAATAACACACTCACACAACTGCATCTTCTGGGTGAAGGCAGCTCACCAGATGCCACCGTTTATTGATTTGTTTATCTTCATTTACCTTTTCAGGACAAAAATAGGGAGCACATTTGGTGTCCTTGCTGTGGCCAGAGTCACAGCAGCAGGGATTCCAGGCAAGTGCCTCTTGATGGAGAGAGAGACCTTGAAGAAGAGGAGAACGACAGATTTTGAACACCTGGTGACCAAATTATTTCAACTGCAAAAGTGCAACTGGAATAGAAATTGCTGTGGAGGCATCAGAAGCAGCAGAGAAGTGGGAAAAGTCACCTCATTGCACAGAGGGGTGGGTTTGACCTTCTCCCTGGTCCTACAGAGGGGTGGCAGCTCTGCCTCTGATCTGCAGGTGCAGAGTGGGGAAGGTCCAGTGCAGGTGAGAACACTCAACCTCATTTTTAGGATGCTGTGGACAAAAAGGCTGTTGGCTTTTAATGCAAACCTAAACCAAATTACCCTAAATAGGAATAGTGAGGCTGTTTAGACTCGAGGAGCTGTAATGGGATAGTGACTCATAAACACTTCAGAGGAGGAGCTAAACTTGGGGAATGGTGACTCTGATGTGGCCTGTGCTGGTATTTACCTCTGCTGGCCATGACTAGAGACATGATAGACACGATCCTGGGAGGGAAAAGTTCATCATTCCAAGCTACTGGCCATGCCTGTGTTGTTCTGGAGAGTTCAAATTAACAGGTAATCAGGTAATCAAATTACCTGATAACAGCCACCTCTGAATGCCAGTAGCTATTCCCATTCCCTAAAGGACCGAGAGAACTCACCTCACTGCTCCAGGCACCTGAATTGGGTGTCTGCTTACAAGTATCTCCCTGTGAGTCAAATGTCTTTGCCACCTGAGACACCCAGAATTGTCTCATTTACCTTCAGCCTTTGTTTCTGGAGGGCTCAGGTGGATCCAGTGTTGTGTCTGCTGCTCCTGTGGGACAAGCTGGGTACCACAGGGAGTCTCAAATGGCACAGATTATGCTTAAGGAAACCCAGCACAGCCAGTGGAGGCTGGCTGGGCTCTCCTTGCTATAATCAGGGAGCACCCCAGTACCAGCTGGTGTCAGGGAACCTGAGTTATTCCAGTGAGGACCTAACCAAGATTGTTTCTTTGCCCTGCCCCCTGACAAAAACCCAAAATCTGGTGGACTTCTCTGTCAGGGGCTTTGTAATGTCTGGGAAGAAGGATTGAGCCAGAGAATACCCTGCTCAAAACTGGTCAGAACTTTGCATGGCTGTGATCAGACTTTGATATGAATTGTTGAAAGGAAATTGGATTGAAAGGGAAAACAAGAATCTGTGTGTTTATGTCAAGTCTGAGGAAGCCCCTCTGTGAATTCATGTCTGTGTTGAGTTGTATGCTCTCCCTGATTCTTAACCATTTTTTCTTTGATTCTGAGCAGTTCCTGCTGCTGGCAAAGGGAGGTGGAGTTCTGGCAAGTTTACAAGTGACTGGCAGTAAAGGACACAAGTCAACCTTTGCCCTGAGAGAACTTTTGCAATGTGAGTTTTACCCCTCACAAACCACTCAAGAATCCTCACCGGGATGAGTGCATCCCAGTTGTCCCAAACCCAAGGGCCTCCATGGGTTTCTCATGTCATTTTTCCCTCCAGACTGAGTGCCAGGAGAGCCTCAGTGCAACCCTTGAAGCTGGAAAACCTGAGGACTGAAGTGCCTAATTCCCAGCTGACCTCCAGAGGAGGCAACCAGGCCGGAGAGGGGCTGGGAACACAAACCCTGAGGGAGCTGGGGGTGTTCAGCCTGGAGAAAAGGAGACTCAGGAGTGACCTCAGCACTCTCCACAGCTCCCTGCAGGGTGGCTGTGCTCAGCTGGGCTTGGGCTCTTTCTCCAGGCAGCACTGACACAACGAGGGGACACAGCCTCCAGCTGCACCAAGGGAAATTGCGGTTGGATATTGGGAAGAAGTTCTTCACAGAAAGGGTGATAAAGTCCTGGAATGGCTGCTGGGGAGGTGCTGGAGTCATCTCTCCTGCAGACATCCCCAAGCATTTGAAAGGGCTGTCATAAAAAAAAAGCAAAACACTTGTTCTGGGTTCTTCTGGTGTGAAGGGAGAGACAGCAGCTTTGTCATTCCTACTTGTGCACCCATCTAGTGAGAGCTGCCCTAAAAATGTTGGGAATTAAATAATAATGAAATAACTCCATTGTTCAAAACATTTTTAGCTTTGTTTTCTCTGAAAAATAAGTATATTCCTTTTCAAGGAGCCAGGATCAGAGAGCCCTTTTTATTTGCCAGCACATTCATGGAGAGGAGAGCAGGAGATTTATCCGAGTGTTGTCGGAGTTTTAAAGGACTTATACTTTAAGTCCTTTACACACTAGTGAAGAAACTGGAGTGACTCTTATTTTAGGCCAGCCTAGCTATGAGCACAACTTTTCTGCTGGGGCTTTGAAGAGGGCAGGTTTTGCTGGCTTATCTCCATGGGAGGGCTCCTGAATTTAGGAGAGGCTCCCTGGTCACGTAGTGACCGTGGCAGGCAGTGATTTGGATTTAGATCCCTTTCCTCCCAGTGCTGCCTGTGGAACTTGGCTGTGTTTTGTGTTGGTTCCCCTGGGATGGATTTTTCTCTGAGGATGAATGCATTACAGATGGGCTGTGGCACGACAGAAGGCTTAAAAACACAGACAAACTCTCTTCTGGAGGTAAACTCCATTTCAGTGTGAAATGCTGCTTGCAAAATTTAGGGGTCCTCTCAAGGGAAAGGAGACAATTTCCCTCTGAAAGATTGCAGTCACCACTCCCAGTTCACCCAGTTTCCCAGAGCAGAGGCTGTGCTGGGCTCTGAATGAAGGCCCAGACCCAGCTGGGAGCCCTCACTCCCCTCTAGCCCAGCATTCCCTTGTCTGGGAGGGTCACTCAAACCTGACATCCTGGTGAATTATCTCATCATTCCCAATAATCCTATTTGCCTGATGGGGCAGCCTCACAAACAGCCCTCCATGGACTATTTCCCCATCTCTGTCTCTTCCATGCATCTTCTCCTAATGACAAGCACTCCATTTGGAGCCTGCTTTCCCAGCAGCCTGATGGATGCCACGTGTGGATTGATTTCCAGCTGGAGTCACATCCTCCTCCTCCCCACCACACAAGAGGATTGCTCTGCTGTCCAGTAACACCTCGAGTCACTTCTCTCTGATTCTGGATTGAACCAACCTTAAATGTTGATGGGTCATGGCCCAGTGCCTCTGTTTGGCTAATTCTGCACCTCTGCAACCTTATTTACAATTTTAATCTTATAATCTTATTCTATAATTAATAGCCACATCTATTCCAGCAGAAGCAATGCCCAGCTCTGCTCTTCTTGCTGCTGGTACAGCCTGGTTCCTCTGCCAGGACTGATCTCTCTTATCCCTGATAAGACATTCCCCACCTGTACTACCCCTGGAAAACCTCCCTGTTCAATCCCCAGGACTGGGCTATTCTGCACCAGTCAAAAATCAGGAAAATTCCAGCAATGAAAGCATAGGGCTGTGCTCAATTCCAACATAAATAAAGGACCCGTTCTCACTGCTGCTGAAAAGCTCAGGAATGGCCTGGTGGGAATCTAACTCACAGGAAGGCTTCTGAGATTTGGCTCAGCAGCAGGAGCTGTGTCCAGCCAGGGAACAGCTCACTCTGGACAAGCTCTTATCACCACCAGGATGTGTCCACAGTCTGGAGACTGCTCTGGCTCCAGGCTGGCAGGGACAGACATGCACAAGCTTGATTGAAATGAATCGGTTCCTCAGCCAAAGCAGCACAGGTCAGCCTTCTTTTTTTTTTTTTTTTATTTTTTGGCAGTTTATACCAAGATTCCTGCTGTTGAAGATGGACTGACACTTTACAATTTAAAGAAGATGGAAAAATCCAGTTTCAGGCTCACAGAGTAGAAAATACCTGCATGTTTGAGATCTGTAGCAGCACCGAAGGGGGTAGAGGCACACACACATTATGTCTACAAGTGTGCAGGCTTTCTAATTAACTCTTTGGGGGGTCCCTGAGAGGCACAAAATCCCCCTTCAATAATGGAACTTATTCAATATTTAATTGGATGCTAATAATTAAAATATACCTCCTTTCAGCCCAAACCTACTGAGCACACACGAGCTGCCACCGTAATTATCGAGCAGCGCTGATCACTTCATTTCCACGGTCCCTGCCTTGTGAGAGGCAGCACTGAGGGTGTGAAACATGGCAGCCCTGCACAGTTCCTGGGAAAAGATGCCTTTGCAGCTCATGGGAGCAGGCATCCATCACCTCTCCCCTTTTCCAGCCTTTTCTCTACACCTGTGTACAAATAACTGATGTGAGGGATCAGGGAGAGCTGATGCCACAAAGAGCAGAGGCAGCCACACCTGCTGCCCTTGGAACCTACACCTGACAGAGTATGAGCTCAGGGAACTTTGTTGGTGTTGTTTTTTCCTCTGTTTGCTTGGTTTTGCTTTGGTTTAGCAGCAATTGGAGAGATTCTTACAGGGCATTTTCAGATCAACATTTGTAATGAGCCCAGGTTCAGACTTGGACTACCAGAGCTGAATAAATCAAATACTATTTCCAAGGTAGAAGCCAAACAGGGAAATTTTTTTTCCCAGGTCTTGCTATGGACATTTTGGGAGAGGTGTGAAGCATTCAGAAGGAGGGAACAGAAAGATTCAGGATGTGAAAACTCGGAGCCTGGGAGTTCTTGTAAAATCAGTGAGAGCTGGATTAGCCTTGCAGCTGTTTGTCTGAGAGAGATGGAATGGTGTGCTGCTGCTGCTTCTATTATTATTATTATTATTATTATTATTATTATTATTATTATTATTATTATTATTATTATTATTGCCACCATCATAATTTTTAATGTCTCACTTGAACTTAATGTAATTTTTAGTTAAAGGAAATCCAAGGAAATGTGCTAGTCCATTAGTTCACTGTCTCAAGGATGACCCCAGGGATCAATAACAGAGGAATTCACTGCACCTTAGCAGACAGGGCTCTTTAATCTGACCTAGCCTCAGGGGTTTTTTTTCCTCCCTTTTTCTGCCAATGTTATCTTAGTGCTAAGGTTACAAGAACTCTTAAACTGGCAAAATCATTGCCTGTGAAGGCACATGTGTTTACTGCCTGGGAAAAAGAGGTGCCATGTGCTTAACTCCCCAAAGGCTGTGCCCAGCCTGCTGTCTGTCTAGAAGCTGATTTTTGTGGATTTTCCTGCAACTTCACAGAGAGTTTGAGCTGTTCCTGCTTTGCCATAGCCCAGCTGCAATGTTTTAGGTTAGGCTAAGCAGAGACTTAATTCCTTTCCTCCCAGGAGATCCTCTGACCCTCCTTACAATCCCTTGGGAACAACCTTACTCAACTCCTTGAGCTGCTGGTTTACAACCACTCCTCAAAGCCAGGAGCTGTGCAAGGTGCCTTGCAAATCTGGCATTGGGACAGCAGACCTGGAGCTGAGACCAGAGACAGTTTTTGTTTCATCCAATCTGCCTTTGAGAGTTTGCAACTTCTGTCCCCAGATCACCAGGGAATGAGCCCCTGGACCAACACTGCATTGGCATAAGAAAGAAGCAGGGAATTGTCACAGAAATGGGCTATTGAAGCTGTGTTTTCCCTATTTTTTTCCTTGGCATGGACACCAGGGATGTCATTAAAGCTTCTTGTCCTGCTTCAGACTCAGTTATTTCCCTTTATGCATCTGCTGGGCTTTCAATAGGAGCTCCTCTATCAGGTCATGTCAAATCATGGAATAAAGGGATGGTTTTGGCAGGAGCCTTCAGACGGGGGCTGGGTAGATCTACCAACCCAGCTTTACATCCTTCCATCCATCATAAGGCAAGACAAACCTCTCTGCAGTACTGGGAATAACCCAAATGACATCATTCACTGCCAGGACTCTTCCTCTTGGACCTTTCAGCTGTGAGGAACAGCTTTCCCCTCTGCAAAGCTGCCACTTTGCCTCCTCACATGCACCCTTCATGATTTTTTTGGTGGGTGAAACCTTGTCCTGTTCTTGTCCTGTTTATCTGCATTTTTACATCATCTCTCAGCCAGAAATCATCTCACACTGACCGTCTGCCAAGCTCTGTGTGCACACCCTGCTGTGGGTTTTTCATGCACACTTTGCAGAGAGAGGCTCTGGGACCCACCTAAGTTAATTTGAGGAAGGAAAATCTGGTTTGCAATTTCTTTCTTCCCTTCTTTTCCCTCTTCATTTGCCCTTGACTCGCTCAGCTCCTCCATCACCAGTTTGCTGTCTGGCCAGGGCACGCTGCCAGGAATCCCTTGCCAGCCCTGAATAATAAATACCAGCTAAGTGATGGACTAATGCCAGGGTGAGCTGCTCAGAAATATTCCCCCTAGGTCCCAGATCAATAACACTTAGCTCTTGTTCTGTGATGGAAGACAAGCAAAAAAACCCACATCATCTCCCCAGGAGCACAGGAGGAGCCTGCAAAGAAACCCATTTACCCCTCCCCAGCTCCCCAGGCTCCCACATGTGCTTTAAAGGCCAGAGCTCAGGTGTGAGTTTCTGTCTAGAAATGCTTAGCTGGGACATGACCAGCCAGGGGATGGCTGATACCAGGGCCTGGGCTGTGGAGGGAGAGATGCCAGAGGAGAAATATGGATTTGTTGGAATGAGAGGCTTGTCTCCATCTACATGACCAGGGCAGCACAGTGGTCATGAGCATCTTGGGTGCATCCAAAACTTCCAGAGGTTCTCAGAGTGCTGGGGTGTGGTCAAAAATGGGAGAACATCCCTTTGGTTGAGCAGCTTTAGTCAAGAGATGGATTTGTCTGAGTTGTCAGGGTTGGCACCATCCAGCATCCTGAGTCCTCCTGACCCTGTGAATCAGGGTGTGGCACTCCAAAGTGGGGCTCTCCCAGGGACAGAATTAATATGGATTTATAATAACACAGCAACCTTCCCAAAAGAGGCTTTAGCACCTTGGCTGTGTGGTTTTCTCCTCCTCTTCCACAAGTACAACATCTTCTTCTGACAGTCGGTCTCTCTACTTCTGCATTTTGGATGAAACCAGCCTCACAGAGAGAGCACTGACTGAGAGTTTAACATGCCAGGCAGATCTCTGAAATCTGATGGCTTTTAAATTACTCAAGTGCTGGAAAATAATACATTGCTCTTCCTGACAGGTTAATTGGAAAAGCCCCTGTTCCCCAGCCAGAGTGAGAAGCTGCTGGAAGCCCCTGGGGTGAGGGATGGATGTTGGGCAGTGACAGGAGCAGCGTGGTAGCCCAGCCCAAAATCAGAGTTTTAGCTTTTAGCACTATAATTCTCCTTTCCAGAGTGAGCATGAAGTTCTTCTAGCCCCTCTCCATAGTCTTGAGAAGATTTGTGTCCCACAGGGGAGATAAATCCTGCTCCTCTGTGTTGGTTCAAGGTTTAAATCACTTTGGTGTTGGCTGGAATTGCATTGGGACCCAAATCCCTGGAGTATTGGGATGGGAATATTGGGAATATTGGAAATATTGGGAATATTGGGATGCAGAGCAGCAGTTGCTGCAGGGATTTCTCACTTTTGGAGCAGGAGCTGGAAGGATGTGGGAGATATCCCCAAAAGGGGTGCTGAGATTGTGGTTATCAGTCACAGAGTGAGGTGCTCAAGAGATGAATTCATAAACATTCTCCAGGTGTGCAAACCCAGTCACCCAAATTCTAATTTGTGCCCTGGAACACTGAAGATCAGGAGTCAAAAAGCAGGACCCCATGATGCTCAGTGCTCTGTCAGTCTAAATAAGATAATCCCTCTCCACATGCAACATCTGATTGCAAAGGCTGATCCTTTCTGTGGAGCTGTGTTCAGTTGCCTAGAAAAAGATTCTGTTTATTTTATTTTATTTTATTTTATTTTATTTTATTTTATTTTATTTTATTTTATTTTATT
>VXBQ01001354.1:398129-443528 GCA_013400175.1 Phainopepla nitens
TATTTTATTTTATTTTATTTTATTTTATTTTATTTTATTTTATTTTATTTTATTTTATTTTATTTTATTTTATTTTATTTTATTCTGTTTCAATGCTCCTCTATTGGAACCCTCTGGTGAATAACCAGGTTGTCCAAGCACCAGCACTAACCCCTGACTAGAGACAGAGCCATTCCCTTGGAATTCCAGGAGCCAGAGGAGATGTGTGTTGTATTCCCCATGTGGCTGACAGGATCTCAGGTATCTATGGTGAAGGAATTGTGCCCATTCATTGCCTTTGGTCCACTTAATATAATTTTCCTCACTTAACCCTTCCCATCTCAGGGCTGTTCCAAAAATCTTTGAGCACGGACATGAAGGAGAACTCAGATTGAAACCCTTGGCTGACAAACAGGCCAGCAGTGGATTTGTGCAGGGACAGAGTCCTCAAGAACATCAGAAAGGGGAAATTCTGCTCCTGTGGGTTTATGGTGGCAAAGTGGGAATTATTTAGCATGTCAAAAATGCCACGTTTATCATGTTTGTGTGTCATGTATGGAAAAATGACACATTTGCCATGTTTAGGTGCTGTGGCCAAGAGCAGCAGTGATGGAACAGATGAACCAGTGCCTTTCTTATTCACCTGTGGATGAGATTTCCTTGCCCATCCCAGAGGTGAGCAAGTGAAATTCCCTGCATTTATCCCTGCCTGCACCACTGCCTGGGGAAGATGTCTTGTATTAAAGTAAAAACCACGGCAAAACCTGGTAAAATAAATTCCTCTTTGGTGTAGTAGCACCCCACAGCCTGCAGATCTGGAGTACCACAGTGAGAGAAACTGCACGGAAAAAAGGGGAACTCATACAAATGGAAATAAGGCTGCTTTGGTTAAAACCTAGCAGGACATGAATTCAGACCTTTCCTGGACTGGCAGCAGTGTTGTTCCAGAACAGACTTTGTCCCGCTGAAATGTCTCAGGTAGTCACAGGAGGTGAGGGCAAGGGACAGGAACAGCCTCTTCTCCTTTTTTTGCAGGGATTTTTTTTCACCTTGTCACCAGGCTGAGGTGACACACGCTCCCTGTCCTGGCGATTTGCATCTGTGTGCCTTGCCTGGGAAATGTCACCTCAGAACCTGCTCCCCACCAGGCACAGGGAAGAGAGACAGGAGGAAATATGAGCTTTATTTGTTTAACATGGAGAAGCAAGGACAGGGATTAAAAGGATTTAAGATTCAACAAAAGGTGAATGCTAAATTGACACATGGCTGATTTAGAATGGAAGTTATCTGAGGAGGATTAGCAATGCAAGGGCACCAGCACCACAGGGAAGGGAAATGGGTGGCAACAAGTGGATGCAGCATCTTGCAAAGCTGCTCCAGACTTGCACAGAAATAGAGCTTTAGAAAATAGAATTAGGTCATTGCTGGCAGCAAATGGAGAGAGGCACTGCCCCCACGGGGACAGGGTGGGTGACGTCCCTGGGGGAATCTGCCTGGGAAATGAGTCACAAGGGGTCGGGGGAGAGAGAAGCACGGCCTGAGTGTGAGACACAAAAGGTACAGGGTCTCAAGATCACCCAGTGCCATTCCCTGCTGTGGGCAAGGACACCTTCCACTGTCCCAGGCTGCTCCAAGTCCCATCCAACCTGGCTTTGGACACTGCCAGGGATCCAGGGGCAGCCACAGCTGCTCTGGGAATTCCAGCCCAGCCAGGAATTCCTTCCCCAGATCCCTCCCCAATCCCCCCTTTTCCATTCTGAAGCCATTCCCTGTGTCCTGTCCCTCTGTGCCTTGTCCCCAGTCCCTCTGCAGCTCTCCTGGAGCCCCTTCAGGCCCTGGCAGGGGCTCTCAGCTCTCCCTGGAGCCTTCTCCTCTCCAGGTGAGCACTCCCAGCTCTCCCAGCCTGGCTCCATGGCAGAGTTGCTCCAACCCTCTGAGGATCCTCGTGGTCTCCTCTGGACTTATTCCAAGACATCCACATCATTTCTATTTTGGGCTCTCCCGAGATGGGCACAGGTGGGATCAGGAGGCCAAAGAAGCCAGGGGAGGAGAAGAAGCTTCAGGTGGAGAGATCTAAAACACTGGCCGTGGGATTCTTTCTCCGCTGCTTTTCCTGGATTTTGATCCTTCCTGCCAAGCCTGGCTGCTGTAACAACTTTTCCAGAGCAGACTGTGCAGTGTGAAGGCCAAAGCCTCTCTCCCATAGTGGGAGTCACCTCTGCTGACCACAGGATGAGGTTTTACTTAGAGCACCTTCCATGACCAAGAGACATTTCTGGTTTGTAATTCCTTTCCTGGGGACCCTGGGATCACTGGGATCGTGGCTTCCATGTCAAAGGAACACATCAGTGGGAAGATCATCATGCCCTGGGTATTCAGAGAGGCAGCTTTGCCCTCCTCTTAACCAGCTGCCTGTAACTCAGATAACCCTGCACTGTAAACCTGGGACCTGCTGTGCCAGGACAGGAACAAAAGGAGGAAACAGGAAAAAAGCGAAAAATAAGGAGCAGCAGCACCATTCAGTGTGCAGCAGACAAGAATCTCCCTGTGCATTGACCTGCATTATCTTGTCGTGGGCAGTTTGTTGGGTGTAAAATAACAATAATTACTACTGGAGTAAATATATAAACTCTTCCCCTCACATAAGTGTTTAATGAGCTGGTTTTTAGCTGTCTGGAGTTACTCAGGGTGCCTTCTTGCTGCTGTCCAGTCACGACAGCGCGACAGATGAAACATTTAAATCTGTTTATTTCCCTTTCCCTCCATCCTGCCTCCCTCCTCTGACGACACATGAACAATACACAAGATCCAAAGCTAATCCCACCCTGTCACTCTGCTTTTCTAGTCTGCAGCAGCAGAGCTGGACTTGCTTCCTTTAAGTTGCCTTTTTTTTTTTTCTCCCAGTGTGGCTCAGCAGGAGAAAAAAGCATCCTCCAGTTACAGAGTCATTTGAAGGTTAACACAACGACCTTCATCGGGCTCCTAAGAGGGATAATGATCTCTCACTCTAATCAACAATGCAGACTCCTTTTGATACCAAAATAGCAACTGTTAAGTAAAGCCGATTTTTTTCCCTTCCTTTTTTTTTGCTTCCTTCTTCTTTTCTTTTCTTTTCTTTCTTTCATTTTTTATTTTTTTTTTTAATTCTTTGCCTTTTTCCTAACTCCAACCAGGAGCTCAGAAAGCAAATTGGGAAATCCTACGAGCTTGAAATGGATGCGAGGCAGTCTTCAATTAGACTGTTGATCATGCTCCAATTCAATTAGTTAGGAGCTGATGCTAAGTTTGTTCCGGGGTCCTGGGGAGGAAAGGTGCTGACCCTGTTAAGATGATCACTTGTTGGAGTGGTTCCTAAGTGGTGCTGGATATGGATATGCACACAGTGCAGGAGGGAGATAATGGCAAAGCTTTCCTTTCTGGGCCAGCTCTGGGATCTGAAGGTATTGGTGCTTAATTGCCATTTATCTGTGCATATCACACACGATCTGCAATGTCAACCACCAATGGCAAATGCAGATTAACTGCCTGTAAGTGCTGTATTTACTGACACCTGTGCACCTGGATGGGTTAATGCTGTTTGTCTTTATTCTGCATGGGTACCTGAGGTGTGACAGCCAGTAAAGCAACACACACACGTGCCTGCAGAAATGCACAGGATGATTCCACAGTGCTGTGCTGTCCTTCCATGTAATTATGGGGTGCTTTTCTCTGCATGGAACTATTGTTTCTTAAAACCTTGCATTTGGAGGCCCTGTCTCTGTGAGCATTATCCTCAGCAGGTGTGGATATTCCAGCTAACCTCTGTTACACCATGGAAGTGTCCAAGGCCACGCTGGATGGGATTTGGAGCAGCCTGGTCCAGGGGAAGGTGTCCCTGCATGTGGCAGGGGGGTTGGAGCTGGATGATTTTTAAGGACCCTTCCAACCCAAACCATTCTGTGATTCTTTGTTGCTTCCAAATGAAAACTGAAAGTATTTATGCTGCAGGGTGTAACATGAATCACAGAATATCCTGAGTTAGAAGGGACCCAGAGGGATCATCCAGTCCAACTCCTTAACTGACAGCTCAGCTGTGAGAGTCTTGTTCTTTATCTTTTATCCCAGTTTCCATAATTTGGCCAGAAAGGCAGGAAAAGTAAAATTCAGCACTGCCAGGGGCAGATTGCATCCTGTAAGGAGCCACAATTCTGGGCAGGCAGGGCATGACCCCAATGCCTTATCAGCTCTTATCTTCTCCTCAGTCTCGTTCAGATTTTCATAATTCCCCAAGATCCCTCAGAGCCTCTTCTTCCCCAAAGTGTCCTTGCTCCTGCTGTGTCTGCTCAGAGGGGCAGTGCTGGGAGCACTGATGTCTGTCTGATGGGCTCTCCTTGTCCCTTAGAAAAGAAAAGTATGGAAAGATGTGTCAGAATTACTGGGGGGGGAAATATGGAATCCATAGGGCCCGTTTTCTGCCTGGGCAGTTCCTGCTCTGGACTGCTGAGGTGAAGGACAGCTGGAGGGAGGTTTTGGCAGCCTTGGTTCCTGCTCTCAGACATGCTGGACATGCTGGGAGGTCACCACAGAATATCCAAGACAGCAGAGAGAAGATAGGATGTTCTCAATCCATGGAGTTGTGTCCTGTCTTCAAAAATGACTGAAGGAAAATAGAAGATAGGAAAAAAATGAGGTTGGTATGTGGTGGCATTTTTACATCTTGTTGCCTTCTGGGACTAAGAGGCCTGAAATTACGTTTTTATGTTTAGTGTCCCTTCTATGTTTGCATTTCATCAATTTCCTTAATTTCTGAACCATTTGTATGTTCAGCAACCACAGCATCTTAAGACAAGGAATTTCACAGGTGAACTTCTGTATGTGAAGCATTTCCAACCAGTTATGCTGAATTTACCTTCTGATGATTCTCCCTTCTTTTGGGAGCAACCAGACCCTGCTTCCCTTTCCATGTACCTCACACTCATCAGCAACCAATGTAAAATGGAGCAGGTCTGTAAATCCCATACACACCACTCAGGAAATGGTGTTTGCTGGAATGGTGTGACCCCAACACACCATGGTTTGCATTAAAGGAGGAGGTTATGTAGGAGGAAAGTGGAGAACAGCACTGTAGATTTTCTGCTAGGGTGAATTTGTGCAGTTTCAGTGGAATTTGAGGTGTAAATACAGCTTTACAGCCCTGGTCCCATGTGGAAAGCTGGTGGGAAGATGCTGCTGCCCTGAACCTGGGGGACAAGGCAGAGCTACCTGTGCTGTGTGTGAGGAATGTGTGGTCACCACCAGAGACAGGGCTGAATAACAGATGGTGATTTGAAATGTTTAATATTCCTGCCCTGTTGAAGGATGTTTCACATTCAGATAAAAGGAGCCATAAATCTTTCCTGGAAATTGAAGCTCTGCTCTACCACTACTCCCTCTTTCCTTTTTTCTCTTTTTTTTTTAATTGAGAACTCACCTGGAAAAGAAAAAAAAAACAGATGAAGAAATGATGATGAATCATAGCAGCCATGGAACAGCCCAGATAAGGCACGATTTGCATTTTCATGTGATAATTTCCCTCTCTTGACGCTTTCAAATTACCTTTAGAACCACATTAATTCTGTCACCACAAACTCCTTGGTGGGGAGAGGCCAACCATGAGAAAGGCAATTCAAGGGGCTCTGTTTGGTTTTTCTGGGCCTTGAATGACATCTAGCACACAGCACCTGGATTTGAGAGGACACTTGGGTGGCTTTGTCACACAGCCTTTGTCCCTTCCTGGATCCATTGGTCTGAATGGGCTGGTTTGCTCAGCCTGGTCCAGATTAAGTTCTGGAATAACAATTTTCTTGTGATGTACCAGCTGTGACACGTGTGCTAGGAGAGAACTGCTGTCTCACAAGAGCCGACTCACCACAATCAATAAATGCTGAAGGAAAATCAGAGTCCCTGGCTCTTGTTCTTCATCCTTGGAAGTGTCCAAGGCCAGGCTAGACAAGGCTTGGAGCAATCTGGGGTAGTGGAAGGTGTCCCTGCTTATAGGAGGGGGTTGATAATCTTATAGGAGAGATGATCTTTAAGGTCCCTTCCAACCCAAACCATTCCATGATTCTCTAATTCTATGATTCTTACTATGACTACTGGAATCATTACGTACTTTAATTTTTTTAAACAACAACATGGATTTGGTACAGAAGGGAGCTGGTTAAACAGCCCTGCCCTGTTTAATTCTCTCTGTCTGGAATGAGCATCCCTCTGAGTGGTCTGAGGAGAGCCCTGCCTCTGCCACACTCTCAGCTGGAGGTTGTCATCACCTCGTCCGTATCCGCGAGGCACTGGCTGCACCCCGCTGCCTGTGATCCTGCTCCCCAGCCTGTCACAGCCAAAGCGAGCCAGGCTGCTTTAAAAACACTTCCAAAAGTACATTTCTGCTACTCCAGCTGCTATCAAACGCGGGGAGTTGGGAAGGGGCAGCACCAGCAGTCGAGCTGATCAGCTGGAGGAAGCGGGAGGAAGGTGATAAAGAGCTGCGGGTGCCTTTGGGAGTTGTAAGCACTTCAAGAAGCACAGCTGGAGCTGGAAGTGCATCCTGAGCATTCCTCTTCTCTCAGCACTGCACAGCTGCAGCAAGGCTAAAGTCAGGCAGGTTTAAACCTGACAAGGAGCTGCTGGTGTTGGTGGATGAAGAAAAGGGTGTCTGTGAGTCGGTTACAGATTTCAGCCTGTTTGATTCCACTTCTACAGCAACACTGCATCAGTGTAAAAGTCTTTGTCATGGGACAGCAAAAACATTTAAAAAGAAAAAGAATTCTTATTGCATTATCTTTAAGGCCTCTGCATGTGTGTATGCTCTGGACAGGATATTTTGGAAGTTAAAACAACCTGCTTCTGACTTTTCCTGTTTTCTGGACAGGACATTTTGGAACTTAAAATAACCTTTTTCTGACTTCTTTTATGCTCTGGACAGGAGACTCTGAAAGTCAAAATATTCTGTTTCTGTCCTCTCCAGGACACAGCCAAAAATATTCATTACTATTTCCCTCCTCATCGTAATAAAGAGCTGTGAATGCTCTAGGTAAGAGGCTTCATGAGATAACTGAGCACTCCTTAAGCAGTCTTGACCCTCATAAAAACCATCCCCACCGTGGTCATCTTTCTTCCTGAATAATACATTTCCCATCTGGTCCTGCTGATGATTATACAGGCTGGCCAAGCTCATCTTTTTTATGTGCTTATCACTCACATGGCTATTGATTAAGTGCCTTCTCCTTTTCCCTTCAAAGCTGAAGGCACATCTCTACATGCTCTGGAACAAGGTAGGATCAAACTCCAGCATAATTCTTTCTAAAACCCCGTGTCCATGAAATGCAATTCCATGTGCTGGGGGAATAGGAGGCTTCCCATCAATGCTGGTGACAGATAAGTGGAGCTAACACTGGATTCTGACCTCTCTTTTGTGCCAGGGGATAAATGCTCACGGCACCTGAAACCTCTCCTTGTAACAGTTGCTGAGTGTAAAGGGTTGAGAATCAACTTTAGAAGTAGAGCAGATATTTCTTATTTCACCATTAGTATCAAGCTGGAGAGGTTTCTTCCACGAAAATGGTTCCCTTGCAGAGCAACTTCATCTAACTCTGACATGAGAACTTTCTCTATTGACCCTGATGGGGCTGGAGCAAAGGCTGCCACAGGTCACTTGAAACCTGATTTAAACCTGATTTATTCCATGACTCAGTGGGAAGAAAAATGGAGAAGAAATGGCTGGGGCACATTTTAGGCTGGAGATGCCATGGAGAGAATGGAACAGCGGCCATGAACAAGAAGAGGTCAGTGCCCTGTGGTTAATGCCACTGGGAATAACACTGGATACACACCCTGGGACACCTCACTGTGCTGTCCTTTGCAGCCCAGATAATGTGATTTTAGCCACTGATAGGGAAAGGCCACAGCCTTTGAGCTGACCTGACCCTGGGGGAGCTCAGCATGTCTCTAAACCTGCTATTCTCAGAGCTGGGTTGTAGGATTTTAAAAATTCTTTTTTACATTCTTTTAATGGGGAACCCCTCAGGTGCTCTGTGCAAAGGTTGAAAATGAGACAAGCAGAACTCGCTGGCTTTGGTCTGCAGTTGTTTAATTATTTCTTTATCACAAGATAAAGATGACAGGCTCGGCACACTTCAGTGATGTGCCAGCAAGACCTGGGCACTTCAAGGCCATGTGCCAGAAAGACCCCAAATGGAGGATTCCAAGGTTTCTTATACAGACACCTTATCCAATCAAGTTTTACAATGTATCTAACACGTAGTATGTTTTTATTTTTGTACCAATTAATAATTATTTGTCAGTCACCTAACATCTGCATTGTGACTTTGTCTAACCAATCACTGTGCTGCCAACACCACAGAAAATGGAGCAGATGAAAGAGAAAGAAGACTAAGTTAACACCCAAAATCCTCCATCTTGTCTTTCATCTGCCTTCCATACTAAAACCCAAAACCTACTTTATCATCCTGTGACAAACTACAGTAGTATCAGCTTTGCACATTCACAAAAACTGAAATTCTCAGAAAGTCCTGGAAGCTTTTTCCATGGCCAAAGTCGAAAACAGTGTTCTCCTGAGGAATAAAACATCTCAGGACAGGTACAGGAGATATTCCTGTGTTCTGGATTCCCACAATGGGTGTCCCTGTGATCACGAGTGTCCCATAAATGAGGGCCTTGTGCCTGAGCTCAGCACTGCCACTGCCCTGGGTGGGGACAGGGCGATGGACAAACCAAGAGTGATGAAAAGAAACCCCAGCAGGGTCATCACAACCCTGCCAGGGAACAGCTCAGGGTGGTGATGGCTTTGAATCCCTCCTCCTTGTCGTCCATTGGGTCTGTCCACTTTGATTTTCCACTGGCAGGGTAAGCAGGACACCAGAGGTGGGGGATGGACACTGGGAAGGCAGCAATGTCTCTGTAAAGCAGTTTTAACAGGATCATTAATGAAATTTTCATTGTACTAATTGGATAACTTGAACTATTGGACTGTTAAAACACTTACTGGTTTAAGAATAAATTTTTAGCTTGGATAGATGGTCTTCCCTTTGTCCCATAACAGGATTTTGACAGCATTGCTAAGCCCTTTTATCACTCTTGGAGAGAAATGTGCCCTGCTGGTGTTCAGAGCATCTTGTCTGGAGACAGAGCTGTCGAAACCAGGGCAGACAAATCTCATTCTGGAAGTGCCCATCTCCCTCCCCTGATTATAAAGAGCAGCTGGCTCAGAGGGTGATGCCTGCACTGAAATAAGGGAGGGTAGATGAGATAAATCCCCGGCTGGGTGAATAAATTTTCAATTTGACTTCAGGAGAGATTTGAGGAACGCTCTGGGAAGCCTTCCCTGATGGAAGTGTCATTAAATCCAGCAGATAGTCCCTGTTCCTCATTGTTCCCCTGACCTCAAACACCACAGAAAATATCTATGTTCACCTTAGGGGACTCTGATGGCAGCCTAAATATGGCCACCCATGTTTTCAGGAAAGAGAAACAAGCTGGAGAGAGATTTTAAGATTAAACTTTCTCTGATGAAGAAATCCAGACCCATCTGCCATGCCCCTGATGGAATAATTTAATAACAGGATTCTCCTGCTTTTGGAGGGATCCCTCATCTATGGGTCTTTTAAGAGAGAAAGGTCTAAAACCTGGATTTCTTTTTCCTTTTTGTTTTCCTGGAAATTTCTGTGAAATGAGTGGTTTGTTTCTCAAAAAGAGCTATCCCTCCTCACCAGACACACCCTGTCTTCATGCTCACAACCAGACAAAGACCCTGGAAACCATCAGGAAAGGTGTTTTAGAGAGTAAAAGGAAGTATCTAAAAGAGCAGATAATAGAGGGAATCACAGATTTTATTCTGAATGTCACAGAGAATTTGAAGCCTCTTCCCAAATGAGTGGAGCAATGGTAAAGTGAAAAACTAAACGCTGAGTTTGGTTTCTCCATAACTACAATGTGGGAGATGCCATGCCAGGATGGCAAAAATACTATGAATTTAGGTCTCAGAGGAGGACTAGGCTGTGAAGGAGAAAAAGAGTGGGAATTTCTCTAGGTTGGACAGGCATGAGGGGCAGAACCCATCACTGCTCCAACTGGGTTTAGGGAAAAACCTTTTGGTTGGGAAATTCTTCCTCCTTGAGACTCCTTGGGCTGCCTTTGAAAGCATCTGGAGGGTGCAGCTATTGGATGTAGACATAATTTCAATATCAACCACTCCAAGAAGCCCCCTAGCCTGGCAAATTTTACATTCCTCAAATATTCCCAATAGCTGTTATTTTAAAGGGCGAGCGAGGAAAAGAGGCACGTTCACAGATCGATGCCGTGGAAAGAAATCCTGCAGAATTAGCAGAAAGAGAAAAGGGAGTTTCCATGACAACCAGCTTCCACCAGCACCACCAGTGAGTGCAGAGGGTGAAAATACAGAGAAAAGAGGTGGTTTGGGGTGCAGCTCCCTGGGTGTGTTTGGGGGAGCGGGCATCTGCCTTGGGAAAGGCCCAGGAGAGCTCCCAGAGAGCAAAATAGTCTGACAAGGGGAAGTCTGAGCAGCTTTTGGGAGCTGAGGAGACTTGGAGAACCTGGGTTTGTGTCTGGTGAGGCTCAGCAGGGTAGTGCACGGGGCTGTGCTGGTCTGGTCCAGAGGATATGGAGAAATCCATGGGGAAAGCTGTAAATTTTTCACCATGCTGGGGGATCCAGTGCCCATCCCCACATTCAGCACCCCAGGGATCCCATCCCAGCACTCATCCTGCACAGTGATCCCAGCCAGATCCAGCCCTAAAAATGCCCATACTGCTTCCACTGCCAAGTGGCCACTCACTGACCACCCCTGATGTCAAACTCCTTCCTTCTCTCTGGGAACAGACTGCATAACCTCAGCCTCTTGACGAGCATTATCCAAAGGGATTTCCATCAAAATAATTCCCAGGGGTTAATAAATAGACAGCAATACCTGCAGGGTTGGAGTAAATAATTTCCAGCGTGTTGTTCCAATGTCATTGTTTTACTGCCACATAAACACATATATTAGAGGGGGGAGAATCGGCAGCTGTAAGTAATACAGAGAGGTTTGTATAAAAATGAATTATGCAAATATGATCTCCCTTTCCTTGTGAGCGCAATAATAAAAATGTAAAATAAATCTTAATAGCATGTCTTGGACTTAAAATGCTAAGGGGTAAAAGGAGATGGGGGGAGGGTCAACACTTGTTGTTTATTATTGAATTCAGTGCTGAATCCAACATGCCTAATGTTCTTGGAGAAATTGAAACATCTAATGTCAAATAAGATCTCCATGGTCTAATTCTTCATTCGGAGCCCTGGGGATAATGTATCCGACGTGACAATCCAATAAGCTTTCACATCTTCATCCATTTGTTTTCAGGGAGCCCTCACACCTCTGCATAAAAAGTAAAAAATATCTTTAAAAAGTCATTATTTCGTACATTGTAATAAATTTCACCAGAGAAATAGGCGTAATTTAAGAAAGGGGAGGGATAAAAAAGGGAAGGGAGGCTGGGTGACAGATTGTCCACGATTTTAACATGCAGGATTCCAGCTATCATCTATCTATCTGTCTATCTCCATATCTGTCCATCTGTCTATCCACCTATCCATCTTTATTATCCTGGTGACTTCCATTCCATCTCGAGTGAAGGTTGTAGGGCTGCATCTCTGCTGGCAAAATTTCCCCTGATCAATCACTGCCTCTCCTCAGCTCCCAGGTTTGGCAGGGAGGGCCCGAGCCCAAAATGAAAAGGCAGAGGAGCAAAGGCAGCGATTCCTGCTGTGGGCACTGCAATCCCACCATGGAGCCAGCAGGAGAGGACTGGCCCTCTCCCTCCAGGAATCACCCAATTATCCAGAGGCACAGCGGGTACTTCCTCGGAGGGAACAATCCCAAAGTGGTAGGAAAGCAACAGCCTGGGGCAAAAGGGAGGCCAGCAGGGAAATTGGGCTGATCTGGGTCGAATATCCCCTGTTTGGTATTTAATTGCCCAGATGAAAAGGGTTTATGGGAGGGACTAGAAGCAGGATGCTGGTGCGGAGTGGGATGCAGGATGCTGCTGCAGAGACATCTGCTGACCCTAATCCGGGATCTGCCCTAAGTATCAGGCTCCTTTCAACTCTCCCAGCCAGGCACAGGATGCAGAACACGAAGGCAGAAATAGTTTTGAGCGACTTGCAAAAACTCCTTTATTCTCTGATGAGGTATTGTGTCACATTTGGTGACAGCAGCATCCCAGGGCTCCGATGGCAGCCTGCAATCCCAGATGGGAATGAATGTTAATGACTGGTGAAGGCAGCAGAGATCTGAGCAGAACCTGAGCCTCCCTTGGGAGTGGCATTTGGTGCTGTCCCACGGAGCCCAGATCAGCCCTATTCATCTATTTTCCTGCCGCAGATTTTTTGCCGCTTTTGTCGCTGTAATTTGCATTATTATCTGCCAGGTAGGAGTCGGGACCGCGGGGTTCTGCTGCTGGCTTTATCTGCATTCCCCGCTAATGGAGAGGACGGGAAATTAGAGGAGGACCTCTCATCTGTCGCTGTGCTTTAAGGCTGGGACTAAGCTCCGCTATCAGAACTGCTCCGCAGCAGCGCAGACACATCAAGGTAAACAGCAGTTGCTCTGTTGCCTTTGGCCAGCACGCAGATCAGTCTGCTTCTTGGCACCTTAACAAAGTGTTAATTGTTCTTTTCAGATGCGTTTTCCCCGCCAAACGCGGGAGTAATCCTGCCGCTGCCTAGCATCCTAGGCTTTGGGGCTTGGGTCAGGCTGGAGCAGGGGTTGTGGAACAATGAGCCAGCATTAGGCTTTCATTTGGAAACCCAAAGCTCTGCGAAGCCCCGGGGCTCAGGGATGTTGCAGCCGGCTTTGGAACAGAGGTGAGGCTTACTGAGAAGTTTATTAAAAAATGAAGAAGTTGAGAATGAACCCGTGGCCTCTGGTCTGGAGTGGATCTGGCCAGAGATTTCAAACGGAGGCTTTGGATAAATGAAAAGAAAGTTTTCTAGAGGCAGTATAGGATCATGTTTTCAGTCAACTTCATTTGCAGCAGCAATGGGAGCAAATTCCAGACTTTCTGAGGAGTCCTGAGGCTCAGTCCAGGACAAATCGGTGGCCAAAGTCCAGGAAGGCATCGCGGGCTAAAGTTCAGCTTTCACAAAGAAACCAAGATTGCTTTCTCAGGCCTTAAATGGGGTTTCAAACAGCTCCAGAGCATCATGTGCTCCATGCAGCACCCCGAGTGAGTGGTTAATCACATTTAGAGATAAATTCTGTGGGTTGCAGAAGACTAAAAAGGGGAATTATTACTGTGGAATGTGATCACTGTGTGATTTCCCCAAACAAAGCTGAGTACCTGTCTCTTGGTGAGCTGCGGGTTGTATGGGCTGGAAGTGTTCCTTCAGCTCCTGGGGGTAAATCCAGGGCACATTTCTAATATGGGGCTGCTCTGTTTTGCTGTCAGCAAAGGATGAGAGTTCCTGAGGAAAAAGGTAACCAAAGACCACAAGCCAAATGAAAGGGAGATGTTGTCCCAAGAGAATAAAGCACACTGATTTCCCCGAGAAAGACTTTGCCATGAGGTTTTCTGGGTTTGGTTTTGGTTTTGTTTTCCTTTTCCTGGGAGAAGGGGAAATCCCAACTTGGATTCTTTTATTTTCTCTCTACAAAACGCCGTGTGTTTTTGAGCAGCCTAACAGATACCCGTGTTTTTACAGAAACAAGCACAGACACATCATTGAGGTGTCTGTCTCAGCAGTTCTCCTTCAGATCAGGTGTTGTCAGTGAGTTTTTCTGAAGCAGGAAAGGTAGGGATTGCCTTTGGCTTTGGCTACCCACTCTCAGAACACTTTGTCAGATCCCAAGCTGAGCCCATCCATAACAATGGAATAAATCCCCCTAAGACTCTTTATCAAGAAAGTCCAAAACAACTTACAATTTTCTCTTTACACCTGTAGCTTTCACTGCTTCACTCTGTGTTTTGCAGGTGATTGAGAACCTGGAGGACAACAGGAAAATAGCCATATAGACTGAAAACGAACCAAAGTTTTTCTGGGCAACAATGACAACCCCATGAGGTAGAGAAGAAAAATTGATAGAGTTCGACTGAGTGGTGTTGCCATTTTCCAGTCTCAACAAAAATCACAATGCAGTGAGATCTGGATTTCTGGGATTATTCATCTGTAGTCCATGAATGTCTGTTGATGTCCCTTCCACTGAGTCATGAAATGGGTTCTTTGTCCCAGTTAAACAAGGCTGGAACTTGGAAGAAAGAGGAATTTCCCCTCATCTGCACTGCATGGACAGAAAGAGAACAGGAGGAAGAAATAAGATAGAGTCACTGGAAGAGGAAATAATTTCCAGGCAAAGAAAACATTTCAACTTTGCAAAGCACATTCATGTGTATGTATGGACTTCCATCATTTGCACATAATTTAGCAAAAGCAGGAGTGAAATACAGTGAAAAGTTTCAAACATGTAACAGAGCCATAATTTTCCTCTGAATTATGACTGAGTAGTTATTATTTGCTCAGGAAGACTTTCTTTCTTCCTTTTTTTTCCCCCCTTCTCCTTTAACATCTCATTAATGTTAATGCAGCCCCAGCTCGATAAAAACGGGAAGATAGGGCAATAGCAGTTTGGCAAATTTATTTTGTGAGAGCAATATCTTTGGTCTGTGCCAATTTTACTCCACAGCTGTGCAAAATGAGCATCTCTGGGTCCCATTAACCCAAAGTGAAAGGATCTGGGTTGGGATGATCAGTGG
Organism: Phainopepla nitens; assembly: GCA_013400175.1. Classification (NCBI taxonomy): domain Eukaryota; kingdom Metazoa; phylum Chordata; class Aves; order Passeriformes; family Bombycillidae; genus Phainopepla; species Phainopepla nitens. The sequence goes on from VXBQ01001354.1 coordinate 412,889, forward strand.
GAAGTGAAACAGGTTTTTCCCTTTGTTTCTTGGTTCCACGTGGGAGACTGAAAGGTGAGTTCCAACCTGGTGGAGCCACCAGAGGGAAATGAAGCTGGAAAAAGGGAGGGCAACGCTGCTGTGGGGGATCCAGGGTAAAAGTGACTCTAGGGCTCCCTGGGAAGAGCCCTGCTCTTTGCCTCTGTTTAAACACCAGTTCTGCACTGTGCCTGTGGCTGGGCCCAGCTGTCCCAGAGCCAGGTGAGGCCTGGCTGTCCCCATGGTCCCAGAACAAGCTTCCTGCACCTCCCAGGAGACTAGACTGCTGAGAGTCTTGATCCCCATGGAGGGAGAATCCATGCAAAGAGCACCACAGCCTCTGTTTGGGTCACTTTCTTCTGCTTCTTCCCATGGCAATCCCATGTGGGGTGAAGGAGATCATGATGTGGAGTCAGACAAGACAGGGATGCAGCTGAACCTGGGTGGTCAGGCTTGTTCCCAGTGTGCTGAACTGGACCTGGATGGTGCCCTGGAGGAACTTTCATCTTTCCTTCTGTGGGCTGGGGATTTCCAGCTGCAGATCTCCAGGGGATATCTGCTTTTCTTCCAGGGCTGAGTGTGTTCCAGGTCTCAGAGTTCACCTTCCTGTGAGCTCAGGTGGGTCAGAACAGCCATTTGTGCATCCAGGAAGGTCAGGGAAGCACTGGACAGATACAACTCAAGCAAACTCAGGATTTTCTGCCTAAAGCTTCGAGTTAGATCCTTCAAATTCTTCAAACTCACAATGGCAAAACTTCCTAGAGGCAGAAGACAGTGGATGGATTATTTTTCTTCTTTTTCTCCATGCAAAAATAGGACTTTATTCTATTTATCCAAATATTTGTTATCTACCTACTCCTGGTGGAGAAAGACCTCCTGGGGGTGATTCAACCATCATGGGTAGCAAGCCCTGCTTTCCACTCTCCCACTCACAAGCCTGTCTTGATTTACAGCTGTAAAAAGACTTTCAAACTTGGTGGCATGATAATGAACTCACAACATCTCTGGTGTAGATCCCTCTGTCTGAATTAGCCCTTCACCTGTCTCCCTTTACAGCCAGAGGGAAGGGATGGATACCCAGAGGTCCAGTTTGTCTCCCTGAGTAAGAATCACAGAATAATTCAGGATCTAAAAGACCTTAAGAGGTCTGTAAGAGTCCATCACCATCCAAGATGCAGTGCCAGTTAATTTTGGTTCCCTAAAGGTCTCACCCATCCAAGCTCAGTAATATCCATGAATTTGGAGCCTGCAGAGTCTTTGGGCCCCTGCCCTCATTTTTATCTGTTGGTCTGAGGACCAGAGGAACAAGGGAACAAAGAAACAATTCAATGCTGACAGCTGAACCAATTGCCAAAACACCAAATCATTCCTTCTCTTTCACATAAGAGGAACTAAAATGGCCTGGAATGTGCAAACAGTAGAAACCCTGTTCCATAAATTCTGTTATGTCCTCTGGACATTGGCAGATGGAAGCCCCCATCCCGTTTTTTCCATTTTTTGTCCATTCTTAGTGTCCTCCATCAGGACTTTAGCATCATCTCCTGTGTCAGTAGCACTTCCAGCACTTCCTTTCCATTTCTTGTGGGAGCCAGTTACTTTTCTCTTTAATAAAAAATGTGGAAAAAATAATAAAAAAAAAAGAATGAAAGGTAGAAAGGTAACAATTATCTTTTTCAATCAACATTCATATGAAAGGTCTCTAATAATAATAGCACTTAACACTCTTGAGCTCCAAAGTGCTTTTCAGACATTAACTAATGAATCCAGGAATCAGGGAGGAAAGGCAAGCAGCTCATCCATCCTGAGCTTTCCAGCTGTCATGGGATTCAGACCAGGCTACTGCAACTGCAGGAGCAGGAGAAGCCAGAGGTTTCTACAGCTGAAGGCACAGGAGGGGCTTCAGTAGTCCTGGGATCTTTGAACACTGGATTTGAGTCCAGTTTGGGGGTCAGGAGCTCTTCATTTCATTCGAAGGGAAAAGGCAGGTGGACTCCTCAAGGCCCAGCTGTCGCATGTTCAGCCCAGTGCACATCTGTCCCTGCTGACAGGGCTGTTCTGGGGCTCTCCTGCAGCTACTTGCAACTGGAACTAGGTCTGGCTGCACCTGTGACACTCCACTGCAGTCCTGAGCTTAGGCTCAGCCTGGTTGAGAGGATTTACAATCTACACAGATAAGGTTTAATAGAGGGAGACTTAACCCAGCAAGGGACTTCCTCAGTCACTGGGAATTAGGGCTGTAAGGAGGTGGAAAGACAGCAAGGCAGGGTCGTTTCCACCTAATTAGTTCCTGACAAATGTATTTCTTCAGCCTCTTAAGGATGGCAGCCCTACCACCGCCATCACCTCCTTGCCAGCCTCTCTAAACACACGAAAGCCACCAAGGCAGTTTCTTATCCTGAGCCATTCTTTAAAACAGCAGTTTCTTGCTTCATCCACTGATGAGATTCTTTCCTCTCATGTATGATAAATCCTCCTCTAGAGCTGCAGAACTTTACCAAATCCCCCTCTGACCCCATCTCCCTTCTTGTCTCCCCTCAAGGAGCACCTTTACTCCATATGTTTCCCAAACCCGTGTTTTTAATAAAAATCTGTGGCAGCAACAGGAAAAAACTCCATCCTCCTGCCTTTAAACTCTCAATCATGATGAGCCTTTAGTCCTTCTGTTTTAAAGTCGTGGATAGAGAGGAGTTTGACACACCATAAACACAAAATTTCCATTCTTAGGGAGCTGCATTTTTTATTGTTCAAGAGAGAAGGAAATAGAGAAGGGAAAGAGGAAAGGGAAAAGGAGGTACAAAAGGAAAGGAAAGGAAAGGAAAGGAAAGGAAAGGAAAGGAAAGGAAAGGAAAGGAAAGGAAGCACCAGTTCTTCAAATGACTGCTTTAAGAGAGTATTTCCCCATGGATGGATATTTTACAGGGACTGGATCCAAAGTTTAGCCACAAAGCCTATTCAAGAGGATGAAACAGGCAGAAACCCCCAATTTCAACGCTCCCATGGTTTTCCATTTCATGTTCAGTGGAAAACAATGAAACCAGAGCAGGGCTCATAGGTTTGCCTTGATTTTGGGGGGAAATATTGAAGGCGTGAGGCAAAATCACAAGCGAAGTCCAACTGTTAACTCTGCCATGGAAAAGGGAAATTTCCATCTTCGGGGAAGATGGAAATGGGAAATGGAATTAAGCCCTTTTAAAAGTGAAGGAAAGAAGGGAAGAAAACCCACTTTATATCCTGATGAGGATAAAGCTGAGAAATTATAAACCCTTTAAAACAGCCTTTAGTTCACAGCCTAATTGGATTTCATGTTTTGGCAGCAAGATGTGATTATTCCTTCCCGAATAAAACATTCTTCCTGTGAATGATGACCGTGTAGAATTACCATGGCTAAGGAGTTTAGTGAGGAAGATGCTTTGCTCATCTCCCATTTCTTTCACACCAGGATCTCAAAGCCCTTTGCACGTGGTGACAGCAAATATTTCTGCTCAGTCTCTACTGACATTCCCACTTTGCTGATGGAATGGGGAACAGCATTTAGGGATATCCTGAAGTTTGCAGAGCAGCTCAGAGAACCACAATCACTGATGTTCCTCCTCCAAAACGACTGCAATGTTCAGTAATTGATGAGAAATCCAACTGTAGTGGAATGATTTGCTTCATCAACCTTAAGTTTTTTTCACAGAGCTTATTTTCACTCTTGTGTGTTTGTGGAGAGGACACAGCAGGATGAGGAGATTTCCCATTATGTCCCAGTGAAAACAGGACATTTTTGTGTCTTGTTTAGGTTCTTTCTGGGCCCCACAACTCAGAGCTTGCAATGCCCAGGGTTTATCAAACACGGTGCATCTGTAGAAGAAATTAAGGATCATCAAGTCCAGCTCTACGCTTTCCATTTTCATATTGTCTTGTTGGCTTGTCTCTGAAAAATCATCCTGGGATTCTGCTGGATTGACTCCAAATGCTGGCATTCACAGACATGTGGAAAGATAAGGAAATGCACAACTCACTGAACTCAGTCATAAACATTATCTCAGACAACAATAACTGCAGGCAAGGGGCCAAGATGTGCTATGGTCAGAATTATGCTCCAAAACAGAGTAGGGATTTTTAAGCATCACAATAATTAGAACAAATTGACTTCTTGGCCAAAATAATGGTGGTTTGGTTTTGGTTTTGTTTTAATTTTCAAAAGCTGTAGGAAACCATGCAAAAATGGATGTGAGAGTGGAGAGCTCTGGTGGCAGAGCCCCTGTGAAATGCTAAAAGGACTTAGAAATAGCACTTAGATACCAATCAGGCTGGGTTTGGACATGGAATTATAGGATTCTGTGTTGGAAGGGACCCACAAGGATCATCAAGTCCAGCTCTAGAGTGAATGGTCCACACAGGGATCTAACCCTCAATCCTGGCATTGTCAGCTCCAACCAGCTGAGCTATCTCAGGGTCCATGTCAGGCAGGTTAGACTCCTGATTTTACAGCTGATCTAAGGCCAAGACATGGTTTTTAAGCTTGCTCAGCCAGGAGAAGGAAGTAGTTCTACAAGTTAGGAAACTGATAAAAGGATTATTCTGTTTGTCGTGGATTTTGCATCAGTCCCAGTGAAGAGGCAGAGCTTTCCCTGTTGGGGTTTGGGTCTGCATCAGTGCTTTGCTCTGTAAGTCTCTGCAGCCATGTCTCCACAGTGTAACCAAGCAGTTTCTCCAGGTTTTAGGCAATGCCCACCAGCCTTAAACTTCCCTGCCAGTGCTCTCCTTCGAAATTCTCTTTTTTAGCCCTGACCACCTTTCCCAGCAGGGGTGGAGTGTGGCCGTTCAGGTCAGAAAGTAATGCATCGTGGAGGGGAAAGAGCTGTAACCTTTCATAAAGCTCACAGTCCTGTTCCTGAGCCCAAACAACCTGACCTGGAGCTGCAGCAGCAATTTCATCAGGAGCAAGGTGTTATAAAATAGCTCAAAGCAGAAAATAGGAATACAGAGAGAGAAATACACCCAGGCAGAGCATAAAGCATCGAGGCAAAATGAGGGTCATATAAAACCTTAAGTCACAAAGGAACAAACTTGAATGGTGGTGCTCATTGTCTAAATGAGAAAAAGATACAGGAAAGCAAGAAATAAAAAGAATAGTTTCAGTAATTGAAATTTCAGGAGAACACAAAGAAGCAGGCTGTGATTTACCATAGGTAAACATCCTCTCTGATACAAATCACCCCTGTGACAAACATCTTGTAAACTTTATGGGCAGAAGCTCGGCAGTGAGAATATAGGGCTGTGGCAGAGGGAGAAATCTCAACATTTGTTTTTCCTCCCAATCCTAAGCATGGTTTACAGGATGGATGGGGAGGATGGGGTGGAGTTGGCCTTTGGATGGCAGTTCCCTGGAGTGCTGAGCAGCAGAGGGGAGGTGAGAGGAAGCTCTGGGTGTCAGCAGGGAAGTGGGGTGCTCAGGAGGGGAGGATTTTCTGTCCACTTGTAGAGCCTGGCACAAGTTTTGTCAGTCTTGGTGCTGATTGATGTGGCTGTTGGGTGTGGGCCAGGTAAGAGCTAAAGGAGAAAAGAAAACTGAGTCCCTTTCCATGGAATAGAATCATGGAATGTTTCGGTTTGGAAGGGATCTGGAAGATCAGTTCATTCCAAGTCCTCTGCCATGGGCAGGGATATTCTGCTGCTCAGAGCCCCATCCAACCTGGCCTTGAACATTTAATATTTAACTCACTTTTCTATTTTGTTAATATTTAACTCACTTAAGATTAAACTCACTTTTAACTCACTTTTCTAGTGAGTCTGAACTGGTGGCCTCAGAAAAGAAACTTCAAGGGGAGGTGCTCCAGGCAAGCTTGACCCTGAGCTTTGCAGCCCTCTGCACACAGAATGCACAGAATCCTCCTTTTTTCCAAGGCCATCTCCACACAGGGGATGGAGTAATGCAGTTTTCTTCCCAGAGACTTGGAGACTGACAGTCACTCCTCTTTTTGTGAGGGAAATGGGTTGCAGCCATCACAAGTGGACCTGGAAAAGGCCAGCTAGATAAGCAATTTCACAAAGGCTTTGAGCTTTTTGGGTGTTTCGGTCCCATCCATTTCCAAAGAAATTTTCTTTATATGATTTTTAGAAATTTAGAAAAAGGAATTTTCGGGAGAGCTAGAAGGGTGAGGTGAACTTCTTTGAGTGAACTTTCTTCCTGTGCCATAAAAGATGTCGTATAGAAGGTGCTGTGTGCTTGTGAGAGCTGGGTCTGGGATGGGAACCCACAGGGATGTTCAGGTGTGAAAGGCCAAGTGCACTGGTGAGAATTCCTGGAGATGGGAGCTGGAAGGACCAGGAGGCTTGTGTGTGGTTGGGAAAAAGCTTTCCTTGCAGTTTCTGCTGGGATGAAGTCTGCCTGGAGAACAGGGTGCTGACCAGAGTCAAGAGTTTGACAAAATCAAAGAAAAATATCAAAATTGAGAGCTTGAAGTAGATAAATCTGGGAAGTGAATCTTGCTGTTCCCTTTTCACAGGTGGTGAATGAAGAGGTGGAAAACTCTTTGTGCGTCTTCCCAGTCCTTGCCCTCACTCTCGGTTTGTCTTCCTTCAGGTTGCTGCTGCTTTTGTGAAATACCCACCAGTCCTTGGAAGGAAAGGTGATATTCCAGGCTTTCTGGGGAATGAATTAAAATCTTGAGCCAGTAGTCCTGGCTCTGAGAAGGCCCCACTACCACCTCTTGCTTCCTCTCTCCCACAGGTGTTTGAGACCTGTCTTGGACCTGGACAAGTTTCAGACAGTTTTCAAGGACCAGGAGTGCCACAAGTTTTTAATCGTTGTTTGGGCTTGGTCCCAGGACTCACATCATTTCCCAGAGAATTCCCAGTCTTGTGCACCATCTTGGTTTCCTGTTTGGTTTTTTTGAGAGGTGCATAACACCAAGCTCAGGAATGGCCCTCATGCTGCTCACTGCTGGGAACCTCTCTCACATTTCCTCACAGCAAAGTCTTTGCCTGTTCTTTCTCCTCTGCCCAGCAAGGTCGTGCAGAGACACTGCAGATTTCCCCCTCTGCAGATTTCCCACATCACCAGCTCTTTATCCTCTGCTCCAAGAGGACAGATGATTTGATCAGGAAAGCTATTTTCCTGCAATGTAGATTATAATGGAAATCTGGAGAACAGCCCTGACTCCGAGTCTCTGCAGCTTTATCCTTTTAAAAGCACAAGCCAATTAACCTCAGCCTGCAGGGAAAGAGCCCCTCTGTTAGAGGCTGGGTCTTGGAAAATGAGACGTAGGGGATTTAAATTCACAAGGCTCTGAAACGCCAGCCCAAGCACAGAGCACTCCTCATGCCTGCACAAACCTCCCCAGCGATGCCACACACGTGGACATGGGGCTCTCCATGCTCCATGGGGTCCATGCCAGGGTCTCTGAAGCTCCCCAGGATGTTGCTCCACTTCCCTCAGGCTGCTGTGGGGCTGGAAGGGTCAGGGTTAAGGACTGGAATTCCTGGGGGCAGGGATATAATTAATATCGAGGTAGTTTGTGAAGGATGGTGTCAAGAGCTCTCTCACCTGCAGATGTTCCTGGAGAATTAAAAACAGCCCAAGGCCCAGGCTCAATAGAGAGATCACAGGAATGGTGTTCTCACCATGGGAAATGAAGGGCACAAAGACTAATTAGCTCCTAAGGGTTACACCACAAGGAAAGAACTCAGCTCATCCTGAAACAGAAAAGATGCTGGTTCCTGGAAACTTCTGCTTCTCCCCCATTTCAGGAGCTGTGAATGTTGGGTGAGGCAAACCTGAGTGCCACTGATGCTTCACAGGATCACAGAATCACTGGTTGGGAAAACTGTCTGAGATCACTAACTCCTACCATTAACCAGCACTGCCAAGGCCACCATGTCCCAGTAATAATGGCTGTTCATGGAGAATCCAACAGGCCAAGAGGGGAGGGATTCTCCTTGTCTCTTCTCCCTGATCACAACCCCTGAAACTTGCATGGAGAAATCATCCTTCAAGTCCACCTCATCCTAAATATCTCTAAGAAGCAGAAAAAATGCTCCGTGATGAAGTGAACCTTGTCCAACACCCTGTGATCATGGACACATTTCCTGAAGAAATTCCACGAGTGAGATTTGCCAGAGCGATTTCCCTGTAGGACGTGTTGAAGAAGAGAAGTCCCTCAAGGGAAGGGGCCATATCCACATATTTTCTGAACCCTTCCAGGGCTGGTGGTTTCACCACTTCCCTGGGCAACCTGTTCCAATGCCTGATCACCCTTTCAGTGAAGAATTTTCCCTAATATCCAGTCTCAACTTACCTGGTGCAACTTGAGGCCGTTTCCTCTCACCCTTTTGCAGGTTACCTGGGAGAAGAGACCGAACCCACCTGTCTACAACCTCCTGTCAAGTCCTTTTTTTCATGAAAGAGAAAATGAATGACAGAGACAGGGAATTTTCCACATCTCTGCTGGTCTTCCACATCTAAATGTTCTCTGCTTATCCCACAAAACTCCTCTGCCATCTGATGTGCTACCCTGGCACCAACTGTTTCCTCGGGAAAGGCAGGCACACACAAAACAGCCTCTCACCAGACACCTCTCCCCAAATCATGCTAACTACCTGTCTTTGTGCTCCTTTCATGACAACAGCTCTTGTTTGAGACGTTCACATCTCCAGACATTTGACAAGCAGCTGAGTAAATGTCAACACCCTTCCAGGAGAAGTGTGGGATTTAAGGGAATTCAGCGCTGACTGGGAAATTGCAGTCGGTTCTGGGGTGAGACTTTCTGGCTCCTACAGCTGAACTCATGCCAGCCTTTGAGGCCAGGCAGCAAACAATGCTGTACCCATGGGGATGAGGGATGGATGGAGAAATGTCCCTGCTGCTTTTAAGTCACAACCTGGGAGGGTTTTTTTTACGATGGGGGAAATAATTTGGGGTTAGAGCACTATTCTGGAACACTGGAGAAATACAGGAAATGCTCTCTGAATAGCCTTGGTGTGCATCTAGTACATCCTGCCCATTGTGGAACCAGGTGATCTTTAAGGTCCTTTCTGACCCAAGCCATTCTATAATTCTATGATTTAGTGGCTGTTGGTCTTTGATCCTCACCCAAAAATTCCTTGCCAAGGTTTCCTGGACCTGTTCTCCTCAGGAACACATTGTTCTGGTACTAAGGGTAATCCCCCCAAAAGAGAACACCAAGGAATTGCTTCAGCACAATGGAAACAAATCCTCCCTGTTCATTGTAGCATTTCCCAAAACACAGCATTTTTCACTGGCTCCAATTACTTTACCAGGCCTTTGCCTGTGAGTTCCTACAGCTTCCAGGCCCACAGTGCTGAGGTCACTTCCCTGTGTGGGATATATGGGCCAGGGCTTGTTTTCCTAAAGCTTTTTTTGGAAATAAACACTGCAGGCACCTTTCTTCTTCTTCATCTCTTTGTAAGGAGGAAAAAACACTATTATGGAGCAATCCAACTCACCTGGGAATAGATCCATGGAAAGGATGAGATGAACAGCTCCTGGACAATGCTTATTTCTTTCCTTCAACACGTCCTACAGGGAAATCGCTCTGGCAAATCTCACCCGTGGAATTTCTTCAGGAAAGGTGTCCATGATCACAGGGTGTTGGACAAGGTTCACTGCATCACAGAGCTCTTTTTCTGCTTCTTAGAGATATTTAGGATGAGGTGGACTTGAAGGATGATTTCTCCATGCAAGTTTCAGGGGTTGTGATCAGGGAGAAGAGACAAGGAGAATCCCTCCCCTCTTGGCCTGTTGGATTCTCCATGAACAGCCATTATTAATTTTAATTCAGAGCACAACAGACTGGTGGAATCCACTGCTGCAGGATTTTAGAGTTTGCTGTGCCTTTAAATGGTGGCTGCATTGAAAGTTTGTGTTTTTAAGCAATAACTTCAAGCCAATGGGTTGAAATTTTGCTGAAACTCATTTAGGCAAGATTAACATTGGAAAATATATTCTAACAACACAGACAGGAACAGAATGTCCGTGGGGGATGTGGAATGTTCCTCCCTGCAAGAAGAGCCCCAATAAAGAGGTGACAGCACAGTTTTGGATGTCCCTCAACCTGCCAGGAGCAGGGGGAGGCTTAAGTGATTCCTCAGGACTCTTCTCTGTTATAATTTCTGGCACTATGCAAGTCAGTTTTTAACATCTTTAATTTTAAAAATAGAGCCATTGGATGGCATTGTTGAGTAGTACAGGTTGAAAGGGTTGTCTAGAGATGTCTGGTTCAACCTCCAGCTCAAAGCAGGGCCACCTTCAAAGCCGGGCCACACCTTGCCCACACGCATGGCATAAGTTTTCTCATGTTGAGTTTGAACCACCTGTGTGGGCCTCAGCGCTGGTGCTTGGCTAAATTGGGAAGATTTTGTCCTTATTTCCAGATGAAACTGGAAATTTCAAGCAATGGCTGCCAGCTCTGGCCATTTCACTGCTTCTCTGGGGACAGTCCAGCCCTGCCTTTTCCGTCACATGCTGGAGGTGGTGGCTACTAAGGAAATAGCTCCCCTTGCAAGCTGCCAGCCTTGCCCAGGCTGAGCACACCCAGGATCCTGGAGTTTCCTTCACAAGTCACACTCCCAGCTCACTAATGGGTTATTTCTTCTGGCATCCCAGGGGCAAAGGAGATCCCAAAATCCAGATCCTTCCGTGCCGTGTTTACCGCGGCCTCCATCCCTCTCTTCCTCCAGTTGCTAAGCGATATCTCTGCTCTCCAAAGTCACTGACACAGACCCTTGGCTGCTGCATTTCACTATTCAATTTGCAATTTAAATTCCCTGACAGGCAGAAGCAACCAAGCTGTTCACTTAAGATTGCAAGAAGTTATATTGAAACCCAGGAAATCGCCAATGCCTCGAGCTCTTCATGAATTTCACTTTGATAATAATAAAGACAGAGGTTGGAAGAGGGGAGGAGAGAGATAGGTGCTCATGTGTGGGACAAAGGATGGAGTAGAGATGGTGGGGTGCAATCACAAGGGTGGAGTTCCCCCTTTATTTGTGTTTGTTGTTCCATGTTCTGATCTCTAAGACCTTGTGCCTCTGCTTGGGCTGGTTGAATACCTTTCAGCGAAGTTAAAACACTCACTTCTACCTCTTTTTCAATCCTCCTCCTCTCTGTTAGCATTTCCTAGAGATGGAGATAGGTTCCCTTTGCATCACCTTTTCCATTCCTAAAACATCCACAGAGGGATTTTGGCACAAAGGACAACAGGGAAGTGTCCCTCATCCCAGGCAGGATGGTCAGATCTTGGATATCCACTGCCTGTGGCCCTCCTGGCTATCCCTCCTGGCTATCCCCAGCTGCTCCCAAGGATGTCCAGACCTGAATTTTGGCCACACACAGAGGATGCTGTATTTTGGTTTTGGTCATCCGTGCCCTCCTTGCACATGTGGGATTTGTGCAGCGTGAGGAGGAGAGTGGCATGGCTAAATTAGACAGAAACAGGCAGGAACTATTTGGAATGGGCAGCTCTGGAGAGCCATGGGAAAAGGATCACGAGCTTCAGTGCTGGGGGAATGAAAGCTGCCCTGGGCAGGAGTCGGGTCCTAACGCCCAGGGAAGGTTCAGGGACCCTCTGGAGCCAGCGCTTCCCTTCGATTGTCCTAAACAATTGTCCTAAGTAAATGTCCTAGACATTTCCCTGCGCTGAAACCTCCGTGGGCTCGGAGCCGTGGGGTTTTTCAGGCCAGCAGAGGGAACCCTCCACCGCAGTTATCCCAAATCCCGCAGCTGCAGGGGATGGGGAGCAGCGGGGCTGGGGACACTGGGGGTTTGCAGCTCCCTGCCTGCCTGGATAAAAGGGGCTGATCCTTCTCTTTCTGCCCAGGATGACAGCGCCAGGTTGAAGGAATTTCACTTTTTAAACGAGAGCATCTCCACAGATCCCTTAAAATCCTTTGTGGATGTCGAGTCCCCTTGGGTGAGGCTTGAGAGTGGCAGGGCGGGGATCAACTTCTGCCCCATGCCAGCCCCTCTGCCCAGCTGTGGGGCAGAGAGGGGCAGGGACCTTCCCTAAAAACCATCAGCAGCAGAAACCAGCCATCCAAACCCCCTTCCTCAGTGTGAGCCTCTGGGTGAGGGGGTTTGGTGCAAGGATTCTCCCTGCAAGGACAGGAGTGTGGCACAGATGACATCCAGCAGGACCATAGCAGATTCTTTCCAAGAGGCTGCTGTGGGCATCACCTTTTCCTCCTCCACTCTGTGTTCCTCCAGCCCCATGTCCTTTGTCTGAGGCACAGGACAGAGTTTGGCCAGCCAGGTCACTACAAGAAGGTCTCAGAAGTTTCTCGTTTAGACTGTCCCCTTGGCAGAGGCCACCAGGTGCCCTCAGGGGAAGGAGAAGCTCTGAAGGAGCTTGGTGGAGCTTTTTTCCATTCCTAACTGCAATGTTTTTCACCTTCAGCTTCCCAAAAAACTTTCCCGACAATCTCCAAATTCCCAGAGGACCTGTCTTCTGTGACAAAAAGGGACAGCCCTGGAGTTGCTGCTTTACACCCACGGACCCAGAGAGTGTTTGTCATGCATTTTGGGAGACAACTTTCCTCTTTTTTTTTGCCTAGGACTGAGTGATATCAAGCTACAGACTGACTCTGAGGAGCAGCCAACAGCTCAGTCTCTTGTATCCTTGGTTTTAACAGTTCCAGTGGGTATCTCTGGATTTTTCCATCCTGAACATTCTGTGTCACTGCTCCAGTACCCTCAGGGCTATGTTAAATACAAGCCAGGATTAAACTGAGAACAGCAGGATGGTCAACAACCTGCCCTTGCAAGGCTGAAGTTTCCATTCTTGACTCAATATTTGAATAATAAAGGCGCCAAAAGTTAAAAAAAATGTGCACAGTTGAAAGAAGTTAATTTCTGCTTTGCCTTCTTGCACTTTCTTGGGATTAAACCTGTTTTGCTTTCAAAGGCATATTCAGAATGAAGGTTTTGTGTTACAGAAAACACAGTAGGATGCTGGGCCAAGCTCCTAAGGGTCTTCTCCCTCCTTCCTACAACTCAGGGAATTTGACTTGTTGCTGAATTCCCACCTGCTCCTTCAGCACCCACATTTTTTTCGCTGTTCTGCCTTTATCTTTTGTGCTGCTCCTTCTTCACAGACCAGAAATGCTGCATAACTCCAGTCCTTGGATATCTTCAAGCTCTTCACAGGAGGGCAGCTCTCACCCCCTGTCCCTCCAGAGCCCTGCAGGCCTGAGCAGTTTAGGAGCTCCCAGCACATCCTGCCCCTGTCCTGTGTGACCCCATGGTGCCACCAGCGAGGTGATACCCTGGGCACTGGGATGGCCCTGTCTGCCTTAAAGAAGGCCAAGCAAAGGGAATGGGTTTCCTTCTTCCCTCTCCAGTGAGGCTCAGTGGAAAGGGTGACAGCAGTGCCTGGTGGTTTTCAGCCACACCCAACCCTCCTTTCAGCCCTTTGTGCTTCAAGCCTGGTGTTACTCCTGCTCCTTTTCCATCCTTTTTGGGATTTGTCACTCCTGAGGTCACTGTCAAGTGCAGGGGACACAGAACAGAGCTGTCCAGCCCAGCCAGAGGTAGGGTTGTCTCCCAAAGCCAGGAACATTACCAGTTTCACATGGAGATTCCTCAGGAATATTCTGGGCAGATTTTGAGAGTTAATTTGGGAATTTGGGTGGAATTCTGGGTCTTCAGTCCTGAGCACTGCATTTGTTCTGATGGAGGTTGGTGGCCATGTCAGTCAAGAGAAGTGACAAGTGCCCACCTAACTCTTAGAAGGACAGGGACTTCTGGGGGACACAACCCACCCTCTGCCCCACATTTCCTCCCCGTTATTCTCTCCCTCTGCTCTTGTTGTACATTTCTGGATAAATTTTGAGCCTGGATTAACTTATTTTTCTCAGGTGCCTAAAGCAAACTCTATGTCACGTCCCTTCAGGTTAGCTACCAGCAATCCCATTCTGATGCTCCCTCTTCCAGGCCATCAAAAATGCTCTTTCAGGTGTCAGGAGGTTGTTGCTCTCTTTTCAGCCAGAGAAAACCTTAACAAAAGCAGATTTTTTTTCCCAGTGTGTTTGGTAGGAACCGGCTGCCACGCTCCCCCCTCCTTAACCCGAACTCACCTGTGTGCAGGGTGCAACAGGCTGGGCTTGAGGCAGCACCTGGGGAAGGGCTGGCCTGGCATCCTCCCCTGCCTTTGGGAGCGGGCAGCAGGCTCATCACACCACCCTTGTTGGACTCATTCCTCTGTTCCTGCAAAAACAAACAGGCCCCTGAGCTGCAGCGAATTGATTCTCCGTGCTGTAACTGAATTACAAGCCTGAAGTGCTCCCTCTCTCTCCCCCTTTCATCTTCTCCCTTCTGTTCCTGCTTCACAGAGAGAAGTTTTCCTTCCAGTGAATGCAGGGGTGGACAGAGGAGCTGGGCTGTGACCCATCACTGCCTGACCCTGAGGGACAGCTCCACTTTTGCCCTCTTGAAAGGAAATTTAACATGTGTTGATGGGGAAGGGTCAGAAAAAGAGTCAGTGCAAGGACATGGATGTGGAAGGAGATCCTGGAAGTGGAAGGAGCCTGCAGGTGATCTCAGCAGGAAGTTATCAAACCCTTTTCTCTGTCCCTGAGAGCTGTAGCAAAGTCCCCAGGCTTCCATGCAGGAATATCTCAGGGGAAAAGGTGGTTTAGAGGATGGGACTCAAGCCTGTCTGTCTTGAAGTGGAGATGAAGACCTGCTCTATCAGAGGTTTCCCTTCTGTCTCGTGTATCTCAGACCCATGAGCTTTTACCATGTGGGGAGGCAGAAATGAACTTCACTGCCAGGACAGGTGTGGGAGGAACAACCCTCTCAAGAGCCCCTGGCACGTGGGATCTGCTCCTTCTCTGGCAACATACACTGGCCATGATGGCAGGATGCTCCTTTTCCTGAGGCTCTGTGCCCGTGTCCAAGTTTTGGTAAGCTGATTAATTCCTGGAAATTGTCAGTACTAGGCTGGCCTTGCTGACGATCCAAGGGAAAGATATTTTTCCCTCTTGCACCCTCATGGCGTTTGGAAAGACACCAGTCTCCAACTCAGGGAGTGAGAGAAATAAAGAGAATCTGAGTGTCCTCCCGTGGAAAAATGTCCTGAGTTCAGGGCAGGTTTGTCTTGTGCCTGGGGTCACTGGGGGAGCACAGGAAAGTGACAATCAGACTTTCAGGAATTGGTTTATGGCTCCCAGAGAAAAGGCAGGAAAAATCCTGAGTGCCCAGAGTGGAGGCAGAGGAGCTGTGACTGCAGCCTGGATTCAGGGCTGCTCTGTGGCTCTCGTCTGGTCTGAGGCTGTCATCAAATTCCCTCTCTGTAATCAGCGCAGAGAAATCAGAGCTGCTTTAGGGTGATTCAAGTCCACTTATCTCAGACACCTCTCTCAGGAGGCCTGAAATTTCCCTATCGCCTTCCACAGTGTGGAGATGGGGGCGAGGCCAAGGGCTTGGGAAAGAAGCTGGACTTGCAGGCAGGAAGAGTTACCAGGAATGCATCCAAGGCTGGGAGCTCTGCTCCAGACTTCTGCAGGCTCCAGAGCAGGCTCAGGACTTTTGTGCCCCACTGATGTCCCAGCAGACATACAGGGGCAAGCCCAACCTTTCAAGAGCGGGGACAATCCCAACTTTGCCGCCACTGTTCACCTCTGCCTGCTTCCAGAAGGTTCCACGTGCCCAGGGACCCTCAGGATCCACCACACCAGCCTGCTGTGGATGTACAGAGCTCCTTCTTCCTTCTTTCCACCTGATTTTTCTAGCCTCTTCCCTTTTCACACATCCCCTCGTGATGCCTTAAGTTTTAGCTTCTATATTTTTTGGACTCTGTGCTGTTTTAATGTGTAATTCTGGGTTTATACTAAGGGTTGGTGAGCTCTCTGCACAGAGTAGGGAGACAAAACAATTCCTTTCTAGCTGGGGACCAAGGACAAATTTTAGGCCCAAGAATAAAAACAACATTGAAGAAAAGATAGAAAAACAGGGAGGATGGAGCTTCATCACCTGGAGCTGGAATTGGACAATTCACTCCAATGTGTTGATGGACCAAAACCTATCAAAGTGTGAGGCCTCGTGTCCGGGGATCCATTTTGTGCCCATTTGTGGGTTTGACTTGGGTGCAGCCCCGAGGGGTTCCTGCACTGCCCAAGCTGGATCCTTTTGATAAATCCCTTTTATCCTTTTATTCTACCTAATCTCTGTTCGCAGGTCAGCCTTTATTGGCAACACTCCTATCCACAGCCAGAAACCCGTGTTTTTCTCTCTCCCCCCATACACAACTTCGAATCCCCCAGCCCTGGTCCTCAGCTCCAGCGAGATTTCATCTTCCCTGGGTAAGGCAAAGCTGTCCAAAGGAAAGGAGGAGCAGCCTTGCCCTGCTCTCCATGCCCAGGGGGATGCCAGCACTCAGAACGCAGCTCCTGCACACCGGTGATAAATGGGATCCACCCAAAATAAATAAATAAACCCAGAGGCGCAGCAAAGGGGAGCAAAATCCCCAGGTTATTCCTGTATTACTCAGTCATCTCAAGGAGAGAGCAGCTATCTGCTGGCAGCTGGCTGAATCATCAGCTACCTAATGCTGCCTGGAATGAATACAGATGCTTTGGAATTGCCTCATGCAAGCTCCACAATAAAGGCAGCGAGAGCAGCTTTGCGATCTCCAGAATGGTGCCTGACAAATTCAATCAACAAAGCGGCTCTGAAAGCACTCCTGGCAAAATATGAAAAGGGAATTACAGGCACTGCAAGCCCCAGTGCCCGTTTCTTCATGGCTTTGCTGGGGAGAAGGGCTGGCAGTGCCCTGTCTGCTCTGTGTGTTTAACACCTTCTAATTCATCACAGCCACTTTGCTCTTTGGGTGATTTATTTCACTTATTTCATTGCTCCCATTATTCCCAGAGCCTCCCTAGCAGGGGAGTGTGCCTGTGATGGGGCAACAGCCCTCTCCATCATATCTAATGGCAAGAGCCTGTCACCAGGGCCCTGGAGGGATGGGAACAATGGGAAAGGCAGGTTGGGATGGATGGACCACCAGGAGCATTCATCTCAGCTGTATGCAGGAGTCAACAAGCCTGGCTTGCAGGACTGACATTTAGGGATGGGACTTCTGAGGGGCTCACATAGAACCCTAAATCCATGGTCCAGTTTGCCTCAGGAGAGACTGGCTGTGCTCAAGGAAAGCTGTGCCATGGGAGCCAAGCAGAGCTTTGCCCCCAGGGCTGGGCAGTGCCACCGTAGCCCCTGGCATGTACGTGTTTCCAAGCCATCTATTTTCTCTGCTCTGTGCCCAGGGAAACAGGACCTGGCTGGTGCTCAGCCTGCAGTGGCTGAGGTTTAATTGATAGATAGCTCTAGACTGAACCACAAATTAATGGCTACAACACCCACTCATTTTATATCCTTTTCCTCAAGCTTATGCTTACCGGGTTTCCAGCCCAGGGGAGTCCATGTGCAAGGGTGTTGCCTAGAAAGGCTGATTTGGAAACAGAGATTAGGTAGAGTAAAAGAATAAAAAGGTATTTATTGGAAAGATACAGCTTGGGCGATGTAAGAACCCCTTGGGGCTACACCAAATCAATCCAGCAATGGTCCTAAAAAACAGACTCCCCGTCACGAGGTCTTACACTTTTATTAGGTTTTGGTCCATGAGCATATTGGAGTTAATTGTCCAATTACAGCTTCAGGTGATGAAGCTCCATCCTCCTTGTTCCCTCTCTTCCTTCACTGTTGTTTCCACTCTTGGGCCTAAAATTTGTCCTTGGTCCCAAGCTAGAGAGGAATTGTTTTGTCTCCCTGCTCTGTGAAGAGAGCTCACCAACCCTTCATATGAAACCCAGAACTACACATTAATACAGCACAGAGTCTGAAGAAATATAAAAACTAAAACTTAAAGCATCAAGAGAGATCAGGAAAACATTCATGATTAACTTCTCCCCTTCCTCTTCCCTCAGTATCTGCTCTGTGCACCATTTCTTTCACACACTCTCTGTTCATCCCAGCCCCACATGTCACCAGGCTCTGTCTCCCTCCAGCTCCTCAGGGTGGTGGGGACAACCTCTGTTGAGGGACCAGGACTCCTGTCTGCAGCCTTGCTTTGCCACCCTCTGGGTGAAGACCTTCCTTGAGGTGGAAGGAAGCCTCCAGCCCCATGAACTGCTGCAAAAACTGCTTGGGCTGGTGGCTTGTGGCAGCCACCAGAGATGTCCTGGCTGGCCAGAGATTTGTTGGAAGCTGGAACAGAGGTGTGTTTGTCCCCAGCATGAGGACGTGCAGGAGCTGAGCTCTGGAGCAGCAGATGCTTTGGGTGGGAGGGAGCCCAGGATTTTGGCACAGAGCAGGAGAGTTTTGGGTGCTTGTCTTCAGCTGCAGGAGGAGGAGGAGGAGGGCAGTTGAGAGGGGAAGGTCTGGCAGCAGGAGGGAGGGAGAGATTCCTCCTCTCCAAGGCTGGGAAAGAGGCCTCAAGCATCAGGTTGCCTGGCAATGGCTTCGAGGGTCCATAAATTGCTCTGAGCTGCTCGCATCAGGAGCTGGCTCTGAATAAAAGCCCTTCTCTGGTCCTTTAGAGAGGGGAGGAGAGGCAGGGGGAGATGCAGAACCCAACAATGGGATGCTGCCCCTCCCTCTGCACAAAGCAGCACTCGGGATGCTCCAGCGTGTTCCAGGCTCAGCCAAACACCTGGACCTTCTCCGGGGTGAGGGGGAGTCAGGAAAAGCCAGGATGAGGGGAATTAGAGAGGAGGGAGGCATGGTAGGGAAGGAAACCACTCCTGATGCCCAGGCTGCATTGGCCAGCACCACAAGTGGCAGTGCCACCAGAGCTGGGAGACACCTGGATTTGGAGAGCTGGTGCGATGAGGCAGCAGATTGGCTGGGATGGCCTCTGGGGAAACTGGGATCAGGAAATCACCAGGATTATCAAGTGACTGGAATTTTTAAAATGCTAGGATTGCAGCTGGGTGGTCCAACTTGGCCTTGCAATTATCTATGGACAAAAGAAAAAAAAAGGAAACCATTGTCCCCCTCTTCCTGTCCAAAGCCCTCCCTTGACACTTCTGGGGCCAACATTTTTCTCAGGTGTCCAGAACACACAAAGCTGGAGTGATCTGCCCCATAAATCCAGCAGGGATCAATCTCCAAAGATTTTGTTGTCTCCAGCTGGCAGATCCACCTTTCCCTTCCAAGATCAGTTGTACCATATGATTGTCAATTTAGAGCTAATTGCCAGCTAATGAATCCAGTTTTGCTCACTCCATTTCACTCTCCTTGTACTGCTGGCTGAACACCCCTGTGCATCCCACTCTGAACCCTTTTCCTTTGTTCTCACCCCTGCTGCTGCCTGGGATCCAGGAAGAGAAACATTTTTCCTGGACTGTGAAGGCACAACTGTTGGGTTTTGTGCAGACAGGAGAGAGCAGGATCCAGGGGTTTCCAAACCCTTTTACCTCTGGATGCAGGAGAGATTGAAGCACCTTCAATTATTAGGACAGAATGTTAGGGACCAGCTTGGCACTTGGTTTGAATTCCTGGCTCTGTCACTCTCTTATGTCCCTGAATCAGTGTAGATTTGGTGCTTGGAGAAATGATTTAGTGAAGGACTTGGCAGTGCTGGGTTAATGGTTGGACTTGACAAGCTTAGAGGTCTTTTCCAACCTTAATGATTAAAAAAAAAAAAAAAAAGGGAAAGTCTGTGTGAAATATACCTTCCACTCCAGGGGTTCCCTTACTGGGAATCCCCTGTGACAAAGTCTGTGCCAGGGTCAGGAACCAGGAATGAGGCAGAACGGCCTTGCTGTTCGGTCTTCAAAGATTATTTGAATTATTTATTATAATAATTTGATTATTTATTATTTCCTTATCACAATTCAGAGCCTTAGATGACAACAGGCTTGGCACACACAGAAAACATGCACAGCAAGACACAAAATGGACGATTTCAAGGATTCTTATACAGATAGGCTACCCAATTANAAGCTTTTTCCATGGCCAAAGACAAAAAGCTGTGCTATCCTGAGGAATAAAACCTCTCAGGACAGGCAAAGGAATATTTCCTGTGCCCTGGATTCCAACAAGTCTGTTCCTTGTTTTCTTAGTTGCAAAAAGGGCTCCCAGCAACCTTCCCCCTGTGCAGGGTTGTGTGGCCCATTAAACACCCCTCAGACACCCAGACACTCTGGATTTATAGACACCTCCTGGGCTGCATGATCACACCAGAACAATGACTGGAATAAGGTGAAAACCAACCCAATGAAGCACTTCTTCACTGAGGTTTATCAGAGCAGGCAAAGCACTATCAACATTCCAAATGCATTTCAAAATCCTGTAGGGTTTGGGGAAAGTCTTTTTTTGGTGGGGGGCAGGCAGGGAAGGAATAAATCTTTATGTCCATTACAAAATGCCTGAATTTGAGTCGGTTTGTTGTTTGAAGCCCTTGCCTCCCCACGGCTTTAAGTGACAGAATCCACCCTGAGCTGTGCCAGAAGGAGCAGTGGGATGCTGGGGGAGCTCAGGGGGCAAATCAGGGCTTTCAAAGGGCACTGAAGGGCGTGCAGGGCAGAGCTGGTTTGTATTCCTGTGGATTGAGCTAACTCTGAGGGTACAGCTGCCTTGGGAAGTGTCTGGTGACTTCAGCAAGGACAGCTCAGGTGGGAGGGGAAGGGATGGGGCTGTGCCTCTGCCCCTGGATGTTCCCTGAGCCCTCCTGATTCCTTGCAGATTCCTGAATCCCCTGACTCCTTGCAGAGGCACGAGGTAAGGAATAAATCCTCTGCAGACTGCGGGAGCTCATTCCCAGAAAGGTTCAGCTGTTGGGAAAAGCTGAAGCAACACCCACAGCATCCAAGTGCAAGGAGAAAGAAGGGCAGGATGAGACCCTTACCTGCGCTGATGCAGAAGGATGTGGCCTCCAAAGAGCTCTCACCTCTGTCATGGAGCCCTTGGTGTGAGATCCAAAAATCCCAGCCTGAGTTTGGGTGAAGGGTGGAGGGTTAAAGCCCCTCAGTGTGACAGTCCCTAGCACAGGTTTTTGTACATGGAGGGATGAGATCGGGCTGCAAACGAACAGCAGGCACTTGGAGTGGCAAAAAAGTGCTGGAAGGGAAGAAGTAAGAGTGGGGCAGGAGACTGAGATACCAGAAAAGCCTCCCTGAGCTGCCTTTCACACGTGCCCAGCTTCAGACCAGCACATTGCAACTCATGAGGGCTGATATCACCTTTGCCACTCCCTTGCAGGCATCCTGGGACACCTGAGTGTCTGCAGTGTCACTAAACATGTTTCAGATGCTGGATGGAGCCCAGAACATCCTACCTGGGATTGTCCTCCAACACGGCACATCAAAGAACCTTCATCTCCTGAATCCATGTCAGTGCTCCCACAGATAAATGGCTGGGCAAATTTATGGGCAGAAAAACCCAGCCAGGGCTGTTAAATATAAAAACTCTTTCTCAAAACATCCACAATCTGTGGCTCACCAGAGGCAAAATCACACTTACACAGAGCAAAACCATCGTGGTGATGTCACTGAAGCTGCAGGACAAATAAAACCTCTCCAACAGCATTTTTTTCAGTGTTCCAGAATTAAGGCATTACTTTATTCTGGCCAGGATGTGCAATAGAAATAATTTATTTCATCCACACATCGCCCAGATGGTTCTCTATTAGATTTTTCAAACACTTATCCATACAAAACCCAAAGCAATTCTTTGGTTCAGTGTTCATTGGTCCCAAATGACACAATTCTTAGTTAGTTAAAGCATTGTAGAAGTTGTATCATTTCCAACAGCGATGCTCAGCATTATCCAGGGAGGGGATGGAGGAAAACAACCCCTGGCCCGATTTCTACGTTGGTGCAAGACAAAGAGTCTTCCAAGAGGAAGGGAACTTAAATCTGCTTCCATCTCCAAAGATGTCAGGAATCCACAATTTGAAGGAATAACCAGGGCAAGGTGGGAATACCCTGAGCCACTGTTGGAAATTACACAACTCCTATGATTTTAAACTGACTTTAGTCAGAGGTTTTTGTTCATCTTCAGGGGGAAAGGAGTTGGAGTTTCTTTTCAAATGACTGTTTCACCACCTGAGGCCTGAGGAGCCTAACATTTCAAAACACTGGGAGTAGCACACAAGATACACAAAGGATAATGACCATCAATGAACATCAACTCCAAATGTCACCCCCTGGCATGGTCCAAGACTCCTGGTCCGGGAAAGAAGAGATAAGAGAAAGAAAAATGAGGATCTAACTAACATCGACCAAATTCACATCACAGGTGAAGGGATCAATAAGCAATAGGAAACCAAACACTGAAAATCATGCAACTTGGACCAATGAACATTGAACCAATTAATTTCTCTGGATTTGGACTGTACAAAGTCTGTGAAAAATCTAGTAAAGATCATGTGTGATGGAATGATTTTCTCTTTACAAGCAGGGCAACATGGGAATGAAATGACTCCTGTTGCACATCCTGACCAGAAGAGAGTAATGCCTTAATCCTCCAACACTAAAAATGTTGTTGGAGAGATTCATTTTTCCCACAATTTCAGTAAAACATTCCTCTTATCCCTGAACACCTCACAATATGCCATCATTTCCCCTTCATCCCTTCCAGAACAGATAAAACACCTTGGAAAACCACTCTGGAAGGCCCTGAGCACTGGGCTGGCAGCTGCTGGGGCTCCTCCTGGCTGGGAGCAGCGGTGGGCAGCGAGGCACAAACGATGAGCTGATTTTCAGTGATTTTCACAGCGCCAAGGCCCTGAGGGGGGTGTTAATCCACACCTGGGAAATGTCAGATCCACTCAGCGAAGCCCTAATGGATTGTTTGATTTTCAGCAGAGGGGGAGTGGGAAATTCGTGGCTGGTTGAGTGGGGAAAGGAAAGATTTATTCCCTTGTGCCAGCTGGGACAGGCAGAATTTGGTGGTGACAGAGGGACACGTTCAGACACTTGATATTTGGGATGCTCTGCCTCGTCTCTCCAGGGAGCCAAAGTCTGGCAGCCACTGGCAACAGGATGTCTGAAACGCCTTCTCCCTGCTCCTTGGATGTCCTTGGAGCTGCAAAGAAATAAGTTCTACCCCCTCCTGAACAGGCAATTCCTTCTGTCTCAGTCTCCCTTTTGAATCTTTCTCCACCACCTAAAATTGAATCACATTTCGTGCACAGATATTTGTACACTCTCACATAGATGTACAAACAGAGAGCAGTAAATACCCTTAAAAACACCCTGACAAAACAAGCAGTTTGCAAATGAGTCTAAATTCACATTTAATTTAATGAGTAATTTAGAATGAGGAGATGAAAGGGGAATTCTAGGAAAATTGAAGAATAAAAACAAAAAACTTGTGCTTGTGCAATTTCAAGAAGAATGTTTCAAAGTAGGATTTTAATTCAAAGACCTGACCCAATTTTCAAAGAGGACAAGGACCAAAACTGAAAACATGTATATGGAGGAAAATTATTTTTCTGTGTTGACTGAAATGTTTTGCTTTTAAAACACAAAATGCAAACAAAACTGCGTGGTTTCAGGCCAGCGAGTCACAAACATGACTTCTTCAGATTCTGTAGGTTTATTTCCCTTTTAAATAATTATTCTGGGTTGAAAGCAAACAACTTGGCCTCTTCACTTGTGGGTTCTTTTTCAGCTTTGATGAAAATCAAATCTATTTCTGGCCATTTCCAAAGTCCACAGAAGAGGTACTTTCCTTGTTTGTCTTAAATTTTTCTTATTTTCAGTACTGGGGGCACCCCACATCCCACCACTCTGGTGGTAGGGAATCCTTCCCAATCCTTCTGGGATGAATCTTGGGTCACTCTGCTGGTACCACACCTCCATGAATGGGATGTTCCAACATCAGCATGGTCTGGCTGGCTCATGTAATTGAGGTGATGGACTCAGGAGCATCCCTGGATCCTGGGAAAGTTGTTGTCTTGCCTTCTGGATTTTGGAGGAAAAACAGAGTACAACAAATAGGCCAGTCTGGAAGCTGGGCACCTAGTGGAGCTCAATTTGGGGGAATTTAAGCAGAATTTGGGTTTGTTTTGCTGGGTCTCACTGGCAAACACCCCCAGCACAAACCCCTTTGTTTTTCATGTCCCCTCCTGACCTGCTCAGGTCATTCTCCCTTAGCCCAGGGATGTGACTGGCAGAAATGAAAAGTCACATCCTCTAGAAAAAGATCAGGAGTTGGACTTTGCTCATCCTTTTAGGGAGTCCCTTCCAACTCAGGATATTCTGGGATTCTGTGATAGAACAGAAGTGATAGAATCACTTCCTCTTATCATCATCATCATCCCCATCATCACCCCAGCATCTTGGCCTTGAGCTTTTGAGCCTCTCAACTTGTAGCTGTGAGTTTGAACAAGCAAAGAGGAATTTCTCTTGGAAGTTGAGAGCCCCTCCCCAGCCTCTCTGCTGATGTGAACTGGCCATTCTTAGCAAAGATGTCATTTACTGGTGCTTGAAGGATTAAAAGCTTACAGAATAGCAGCCTGAATAGGGGAATTTGAAAGAAGAACTTTTTTGTTAATGAGAATGGTTTTTTTTGCAATTATGATGCTTTTGGTTATGTGACATTTTAAACCACAATGGCGTTGTTTAAAGGACTTAGGGAGCAGTCAGCAAAGCAAGTTCAGCCGAGCAGGAATATCTGTCAAATTCCTTGCTTGGGGAAATGTCCACCACAAATCCTTTCTGACTCCGTGGTGTTTCAAACTCCTGGCAAGGAAAATGATGTCAGGGAGTTCACTCCAAACATTATTCTTTTTCACACCTCAGGCAGCCACAATTTGTCTCCCTGGTGACTTTTCCCTGGCAGATGATGGGTGTGCACCCTCTTTAACTGGAATCCCCTGATTTACAGCAGATCCTCCAGCTCAGACACCCCGTGCAAGGCAAGTGACCCAAATCTGAAGGTAAAAAGTGGAGGAAAAAAAGCCTTGTGAAACCCTCCCCTTCTCTATTCTGGTGTCTCATCACAGAAAAAAAAATAAAAAATAAAAAAAAAAAAAATTAAAACATTGTTTTTCCTTTCTCTTGTGCAGTGTCAGTAGTGCTTCTCTGAATTAAGGTCCTTTAGGGTTTCTGAGAATTTGTCTCTTGCCTATTAAATTGAATTCTTCTGACTTCTCATTTCTAAACTCCTCTTATTATTTGCTGAAAATTTCTGGCGAGCTGGAACTGGCTTCGACAGCATCTGTCAACAGTTCTTGTTTAATTACAGAGAAGGGGGAGAGGGGAGGTCCTGGGAGATTTTGGTGGACACAGGCTCACCAAAATCTGCATGACAGGAAAAAAATAAAGAGAAACAGGACTTAGTGAGCTTGGCACAAAGTTAGGCAGCAGTTATCCGGGCAGAGAGGGTGCCTAAGTGTTGCTGATGAGCTCTGAAACTGCCAGCACTCATTTCTGGGATCCAGGGGGACAGAAAACATCTCCTTGCAGCCTGGGATTGCAGAGAGAGGGGTTTTTACAGAGCTGATCCTCGGAGAGCTGAGATTTCTCACACACTGTGCTGGATAAAGTCACTGCCATTGTTTCCAGGTGGGGTAAAGTCACTGCCATCGTCCCTCCTGAGCCTGAGATCTCATCAGGAAGAAACCTGAGTGTCTTGCACTGGATCCGGGATCCAGGATGTTGGGGAATGGTATCTCCCAGCAGACCTCACACTCCTGCCTTCCCACCCTGCCTCTAACCAGCATCTCTCCTGCTGTTCCTTTCCCTCAGCAGGACCCACATCCTGTGCCTGTTCCCTCCTCCAGCCTTGCTCTGTCCCCAGATGTTATCCCAGCACACCCTGGGGTGTCTCCTGGGCTGCTCACTGTCACCTAGAGCTCCCCACAGTCCTGGAGGTGGCCTGGGAGCTCCTCCACGGGCACAACTCAGTTGTTCCAGCACCCTTTCCATCCCTGCTGGCTGCCCTGATCTCTGAGCATCTCCCTTGGCGTGACTGAGAACGTCCCACCTGGTTTCCTCACATCCCTGCAAGGGGGAAATTCACCAGTGCCGTGGTGAAACTGGAGGAGAAAACCCTTCCAAGGGAAATCCTGGCAGCTCAGAGAGCCTCAGCCCCCAGACCCAGAGCAGAGCATTCCCACGGCACACCAGAGCACCTCCTGCCTCCTTTCCTCCAGACCCTCCAGGAACACACACCCAGCACAAAAGTCATTTTTCTCTGTGCTGTGGTCTGTCCCCAGACCCCTCTGCTGTCCCCTGACCACATGGAGTATTCCCAGCACAGAAATTTTAGGAAGTGAGGCATCTCTGGAAATTGTGGGACCTTAGGGTGCCTTATCTCTCCTTGGCCTCACACCTCCCCCTGTGCTTGCACAGCACCTTCCACAGGCCCTGTGTTTGGCAGGGAGTGCTCCTATATTGCTAAAAATTATTATTAATACTACTACTACTACTAATAATAATAATAATATGGGGCTGAGCACATCACCCCACCAGAGCATTGACTGCAGAGCCAGCCATGCAGCCAAGAATGAAGATTAAAAGCAGGGAAGAAATCTGGCAGAGAATTACTTAATTCAGTACATTTGAAACTCAACAATTAATTCTTTAAAAATAGAATTTGCTGAAGCAACTTCTAGGTTTTAATTCTTTTCTTTTCCTTTTTTTTTTTTCTTTAATCACTGCATAATAAAGTAATTAGTAACTTGTGTCACTTCTGAAGTGTTTTTTTTTTCCTTAGTGTAATCACAAGGGGTGACACATTTTCACAGCACACTTTTAAAAAAAAAATGTAATGGAGAGACGCAAAAACCAGAGCTGGTGTCTGAACCCTATTGAAGTCAGTAATACACATCATGTCTGCTCAAAATGATGATTACACCACTGAAGACAACTTATTAATTAGAGAAACCCAGGGTGGAGGGGCAGGGCAAACGCCCTGTGACAGATTCTGGACTTGAGTGACCCCAAGGAGTCTGCAGGATTCCCAGCAGTAGGACAAGAGGCAGGAACTGATGCACAGGAGGTTCCACCTGAATGTGAGGCTCAGAAGGATCCTGTGGATGTCTCAGAGGGATTTTGTAGGAATTCAGGAAGATCCTCTGTCTCTGGCTGTCCAGAGAAATTGGGGCTGTCCCATCCCTGGAAGTGTTCCTGCAGTGTCTGGAGCAAGGTGGAGACACCTGGATTTATCCCTTGCCCCAAAAAATGGATGTGAGAGACACTCCTGAGCCAAAATATTGCTGGGACTCCTCTCTCTGAGCCTGACCTGACCAAGCACTGCCAGACTGGGACAGAAAACAATATTGAATTAATTTGGCTCTATTTCTCCAGAAAAGCCCCATCACACACACCTTTAGCTGTGGTCCCCACAGGTTTTGGACTGCTTTTGTCTGGTTTAGACCCCCCTGAGCCCCCTCAGCCCTGCCAAGGAGATAAAACCACATGCTTGGGCTGAGAACCTCTGTTAAAAGGAGGGACCCTTCCTCCCAACCCATTATTCCCAGTTCCTCCTCATAATGATCAATGTCCTCCCTTCCCTCTCATGACCTCACTCGACAGGGCAGCAATCCCAATAAGCAGACAAACCCTGAGAGACAGGTTTTGGTCCTCAGCAACCCAAATTTTCTAAAAATATCGGAGCCAGGAGATCACAGCGGAGCAGCACGCTGCTGCATACATATTAATGCTGCCTTTAATCCCCCTCCAACGAATTTTAGGAGCTAAGTGGGAACTTGCATGTCCCCAGGCTGAAGAGTTGCTCACTTCTGTCCCTGCCTGCTGAGGCTCTGTGCTCCTGCTATGGCCTCCAGTTTCTCCCTGCTCTCTTCAGGTCACCTTCTTGTCCCTTCCCTGGCCTGATTTCCTCCCTAACATCACACAGGAGCCATTGCACTTCCCTTTGATCAGAATCTCACCAGTCAGAGACATCATTTACAAACATAATTTCAGCCCCATCCACTTTTTTTAGGGAAAAAAAAAAGGAAACTAAATCCATTTTAAAGCCTCTTTCCCCCCAACTTTCTGCAGTTCTGGTGTCTCCAGAGGCTGGTTCTAAAGTCCTTGGGTTCAATAAGATCTTCTTCTTCAGTATTTGTTCATATCTAGTTCAGATCCATGCAAATCAGTTAAAAACAAACAAAAAAAGCCCAGTTCTTTGGGTTGTTGAAGCTGCTGCCTGAGGTGGCTGAACATGTCAATGGCCAAGCCTCAAATCATGCCTGGGAACTGCATCAGAGCATGCAAACCAAAACTAAAACTAAAACTAAAACTAAAACTAAAACTAAAACTAAAACTAAAACTAAAACTAAAACTAAAACTAAAACCAAAACTAAAACTAAAACTAAAACTAAAACTAAAACTAAAACTAAAACTAAAACTAAAACCAAAAATGAAACTAAAACTAAAACCAAAACCAAAACTAAAACTGAAACCAAAACCAAAGCTAAAACTAAAACCAAAACCAAAACTAAAACTAAAACCAAAACTAAAACTATTTCAGGAGCTTCCTAGCACCAAAACACTGCAGGGAATTCTGTTCCTATCCCCAGGAACTTTCCTGCACTGGTGGTTTCCCTGTGAAAGGGAAGGTAACACGTCACAGTCAGGCTGTGTTTGGTGGACAGAGATTCAAGTCTGGATCTACTCCCAGTTTTCCTGGCTGGAATTAATTGAGTTTATTTCTTGTCAGAGCTCGGCATGTGCAGCTCAAGTTCATGGTCAAGGAAGAGATGGTACTCCTGGATCCTGATTAATCTGGCCTGTCCTGAGAGCAGCTCTCCCTTACAGAGGTGATTTTTCAGGGCGCACAGTGCACAAGTAGCTGCAGGCACCAGGCTTTAATGAAATGTGTGAATCTTCCTTTTCCTTGGTTTCCCTGGACAAGTCACTATGTCTCTGTTTCCCAGCAGAGAAGTGAAGAATTTTTCTCTTTCCACCTCCTCAGAACAGAGGAGGACGTGGCACAGAGGCAGGCTGAGTGTCTGACCCTCTGATCCTGCAAACCAAACATGAAATCAAATTTATTTTCATTCCCAACGGCCTTCACACACAGACACAGGGATCTGGCCATGCTCCAAAGCAGGAAAACTGATGGTCTCCATCACTCCAGGCACTTTGCATCCTGTAGATGCCGTGGGTGGACTGGTAGGTGGCTGTATTCCCCAAAGAGATCTTGATCTCCCTTTCCCTGGTGGGTTCAGGAGAGCTGGGAGCCCTCTTTGTCCCCACCTGACCACACTGGGGACACACAGCTTGGGCACAGGTGACAACCACGTGTCCTTGACCCTACACTCTGTGGAGAGCAAAAGAATTTTCTGACCATCCTTTCTGCCAGAGCTGAGCACTTCAGGGGCTGATTTTTGGCTTGAGGTGGGTGCTGCCATTCCTATTCAAATCCCTGAATAATCCAACATAGGAAGGCTTATTCTGAGTGTCAAAGATTATTTCAGCCTTGTGGAAAAAGGTGTCAAAGGGGGAGAGAGATGGAGGGGCTTTGGGGCAGCAATGGTACATTGGAAAGAGAAACCACAGAAAGATGATTTAATCACAATTTTTCCTGTCAGAATTTTCTGGATGGCTTTGTCCCAAGCCATGAGCTGCCATCACCAGAAAGCCCCTGTTCCTCAGAAGAGCTGGGGTGGATCTGCACAGAGGCAGGTGAATCTGTGGGCTGCAATTTCGAGTTTCTTCTGAGGACAAACACCATTAGCTCCAGCTGGAAGGAAATCCCACAGCCAAACCTTTTTTGTGTTGTCCCTGCAGTGTTTACTGAGGACATTTGTTTCTGTGTGAGCTGTCTCAGAATCCTTTGTATTGCAGTGCCCTGGATTTCCTTCTCACTGAGTTAAATCAACATCCCAGCACCCCTGGAAGGAGCTGTGTGAGAGGCAAAGGCACAAATCATCCATCCCCACCCCTGGGCAACAATTTAATGGCTGGAGGTGTCACTAAGGACTGGATGTGACGCTCAGTGATGTGGTTTAGTTGGTTAAAAGTTGGACTTGATGACATTGGAGGCCTTTTCCAGCCTTAATGATTCCATGATCCTGGACAAATCTATGCCAGTTCTGAAATCTTAAAGGCCACAGCTCCCCAGGGAGGGCAGGGATGGTGGAGCAGGATCAGAGCTGTCTGTGCCACATCCAAACTGAAATCCTGGTGGAACTCCTGCTCCAGCCTTAAGTGGGAGCTGGGAGCCACCAGCAAAGAGGACTGAAGGGGAAATGCAGGCAGACAGCTCGAGTGAAAGCATCCAACATCTGGGATCCCTTCCCTAAAACCTCTGTGAGAATTTCAGTCCTCAAAGGCAGACCAGACATGGATAATTCACTTTGGGAAGCTGCTAGGGGGCTGGGGGATATTTTGTGCTGCTAACGAAGGAATCTGATGAATGTTTCCATGCTGTGTGAACTTTGTGGCAGGAATCTGAACCATTTCAAACAGAATATTTACTTTCTTCCTACAAGCTCCAGCACCGACTGTTGCCATGGGAACTCAGCCCACTCACCAGCCTGTCACGTGAACAGGTTTGTTTTGTTAGGAGTAGTAATATTCACATTATTTTTTGGTGTGAGGGGCTGATCATTGCCACCACTTATGTTCCAATAACTCTTTACTGTAATATCTTTGATAGGGTTGTGCCCAGGGCTGTCCTGATAAAGAACTGCTGGCAAAGGTGCCAGAGTGGCTCAGA